>OX637563.1:1326568-1919490 GCA_951800025.1 Oligia strigilis | reverse complement strand
TTTGACATTATAAATAATTCTGCCAATAATTTGGTCTCTATTAATGACATTGCTAATAATTTAAATTAGAAATTAAGACAATAGAGGCAACCTCTAGCTATAATGTATGCAAAAAAAGCTTAAAATCAGTCAATAGTATCAACCTAGTGCATCAAAATATTCAAGGATTTATGAACAAAGAATAGAAGTAGAATTATTTATGAATTTTAATAGTATTGACATACTTTGTATAACAGAACATTGGCTGAAAAGCCCACCAGTTCTTGTTCAATTTTAATAATCACCAGGTTGGTAGTTCGTTTAGCAGAATAAATGCTATATACATGGTGGCTCATTAAATTTAGTAAGTAACCAGCTCAAATTTAAAGATCGTATAGATATTGTGAGCCTATCAGTTGAGCAGTACGGTTGAAATTGCCTGTGTAGAATTGGTAGCACTCTATTGTATTAAGTGTGTATAGACCCCCCTTTCAGGATTGTATGACTGCTTTGAAAAGGTAATGGAATGAAGTGTTACACAGGATTTTGTAACTCAAACAAGTCCGTTATCAATTTGCGGTGATTTTAATGTCAATCTATTAGAAAACTCAGGTTCTTGTAGTAAAATTTTAAGTCTGTTTCAGTCCTACAATCTTCTAAACCTATTTTTTGGAGCCCACAAGAATAACCCCTACTAGTGCCACATGCCTAGATAATATATATACAGATATTATACCAAGCCACAAAGAAATTATAACTTTACTAGATTCTGATCATTGCGGGCAAAGGATTACTATTCAAAATCAAAACAAAAAAGTGGCTAAAAAGGATATCACTGTTAACCCCAAAACTGCAAGTCGCTTGGAGGCTTTTAAAGTTAAACTCATTGATAAATTACCAGTTTTGTCTATTCAGGCTGATCCTAATCATCTTTATGATAATTTTTTCAATGTATACTGTAAACAATTTGATTCCACCTTTATTCCCAAGACTATTTCGGTTAATAGTAATGCATCGTTCAGTGACTGGGCTACCATTGGTATTCATAAAAGTAGAACACGGCTTTATGAACTGTACAATGAAAGGACTTATATTAACACTGATGAATTTAATTTGTATGTTAAAAATTATTCAAAATTATTTAAAAAAGTTTGTTATATGGCCAAGTCACGTTATTTGGGTTCAAAGATTAAAAACAGCAGTAATGTAATTAAAACGACTTGGAATATTATTAATAGTGAAACGGGAAGATCTAGTAACCGAAATACTGACTACAGTCTGTCTATTAATGACAACATAATAAAATCAGACACACAAGTCGCCGAGGCATTTGAAAATTTCTTTTCGGATATTCCCGTTTCAACTACTAAATCACTAAACTCATCACCTTCTGTTGCTGAGTCTTTGCTTAAGGAAAATGTTAATGGTTGCGATTCGGAATTTCGTTTTGAATATATTACCTGTAGAGATATAATTAAAACCTTTCACACTTTAAATGTAAAAAAGACTGCAGATCTTTGGGGTAATTCTGTAGAAGTAGCCAAGTCTATTATTGACATTGTAGCGCCTACTCTAGCTATTATCTTTAATAGTTGTATTGACAATGGGGAGTTTCCTGACCTTATGAAAAATAGTAAAATAATACCTTTGTTTAAATCAGGTAGTACATCAGACCCCACAAATTATAGACCTATTTCTGTACTACCTACCTTTAGTAAAATTTTTGAGAAATTAATTTTAGACCAAATGCAAAGATTTTTTAATAAACATAAATTATTACATAGCAAACAGTTTGGTTTTACAAGGGGTCGTTCAACTACTGATGCCGGCGTTGAACTATTAGGACATATTTATAATGCATGGGAAGATAAATGCGATGCCTTGGGCATCTTTTGTGATTTGTCCAAGGCATTCGATTGCGTTCTTCACGAAACGTTAATCAGGAAACTCCGCCACTACGGGATCCGAAACACTGCTCTGGATCTTCTTATTTCATACTTGAGTAAAAGGATTCAGAGCGTTGACGTTAATGGAAAAAGATCACCCGGATCTATAGTAACAATGGGAGTCCCACAGGGCTCAATTCTTGGTCCTTTCTTGTTTCTCATTTATATTAATGACTTGCCGTACCTCATAAAGGATCATCATGATATAGTGTTGTTTGCAGATGACACTTCTCTTTTGTTTAAACTGAAACGTCAGCAGTTGGTTACTGACGATGTAAATAGCGCGATCTCGAAAGTAGTCCACTGGTTCAATGTTAATAATTTGCTTCTAAACGAGAAGAAAACCAAATGCATTAAGTTTACGCTACCCCACGTAAGGCAGGTGAAAACTAATGTGTTGATAAAGGGCGAGGAATTGAATCCTGAAGACAACACAGTATTCCTGGGCATAACTTTGGATGCTAAGCTTCAGTGGGGTCCACATATAGATAAATTGTCAAAAAAGCTTAGTTCTGCAGCATACGCTGTTAGAAAAATTCGTAATTTAACTGATATAGAGACTGCTCGTTTAGTGTACTTTAGCTATTTTCATAGTGTAATGTCGTACGGTATTCTATTGTGGGGAAATGCCGCCGATATTCAGACTATCTTTGTTTTGCAGAAGCGAGCTGTTCGATCAATTTATAAATTAAGTCCGAGACACTCTCTCAGAGACAAATTTAAAGAGATTAATGTAATGACTGTGCCTTCTCAGTACATTTATGAAAATCTTTTATATGCCCATAAAAATATAAAATTGTTTAAAAAATACAGTGATATCCATAATATAAATACTAGAAACAAACACAAATATGTTGTACCTACAACCAGGCTCAAGAAAATAGGTGGCTCGTTCAGATGCCAATGTATACGCTTTTACAATAAACTACCAAGCCACGTTCAAGATCTAAGCCTTAATAAATTCAAATCTTTCATTAAACGTAAGTTGTGCCAGAAAGCCTTTTATACCGTTAAAGATTATATTGAGGACAAAAAGGCTTGGGATTGAGCTGCTTCCAATTTCTGCATTTTGAATGATTTTTTTCTTTTTTATATACACATTGACATTGATGATTTTTTTTTTTAAACAATGACATTTGCTTACTTTGTAAAGTATTATATTATTTTTTCATTGTGAATGTGAAGACGATGTGGGTCATTTTACATACATATATATTTTTTTTTTTTTTATTATTCTCTCTGTTCTGTTTTTTTTTCATGGTCTGGCAGTTTGAGTTATTTATGTGGCCTACCCAAATGTCCTTTCTTTGGTATTGTTCGTCGAATCGTTGAGCTCCTTAAGTCTTGAGTTGAGCTCCACGATTTTTGACAAATGCGTGCACTGACTGGACAGGTCCTCTCAATCTGTGTGGTTCTTTCCTCAAAAGACCACTTCAGACATCGATCTACATGGTCTTCATATAACCTGACCAAGATTATGTCTGGACTTTAAAAGAGACTGTGACCTCTGAGTTTGTTTCGGCCTTTCTTCTCAGAGTAGTCAGATAGGAAACGCCGACTTCATCTAGTTTTAAAAAAACATGATTGACGTGTAAAAGTGTTTGTACAAACCTACTTACAAAAATAAAATAAAAATCATTTCATTTCATTTCATCAAAATTTGTTTCTAGTCTACCATTAAAAGTGCAAGCAAAGCTTTCAAAACTGGCTGAGTAAATGAACAAGCAGGTATTATAAAACTTTTTAGCAAAAATAAACTTGAAACTCTGACCGCACTGAAGCGCGATTGTGTGGCCTAAGGCCGCGTCCGAACTGTAAGCGAAGGTCGCGTGTATGTGCGATCTTTATGCCTGTTTATATGAATATGGTAAGTGAGGGAGACTCTATTGAGCGCCTTGTCGTGCAGGGTAGAGTGGAGGGTACTAGATCACGCGGACGCTCACCCATGAGATGGACTGACCAAATTAAATCCGCAGTGGACGATCCATTGTATAAGTGCACAAAAAACACCCGAAATCGGAGTAGGTGGCGAGAAATCGTGAGGCGAATCACATCAGAATAGCATAGAAATACTCTTTATTATGTACACCATATAAATTACAGACATTAAAATAGAAACTGTACATAGGGTGACACTATGGGCGCTCTTATCGCTAAAGAGGTATCAGCCCCTAAACAAGAAACTACATGAGACAACGACCGCTCTGACAAGAGTGCTACGAAGAAGAAGAAGATATAAATATGTCATATTATTATTCGCGCGTTTTTTTTTTGTGTGGCATCTCGCAGGTCTTCCAGCTCGCAGATTGGCTGCTTCACCGAGTTATCTGTGGATGCCTTAATAAACTAAGGCCTCCAGCCAGGACCCAAAAAATTATTTATAAGCGACTACACGCTAAGGGCACCCTCTGTGGGGTACGGGCCTCGCCTTGGGGCGTCGCTATGGGAGGGCAGCAAGGGACAGGTTGGATCGGATCGTGACATATTTACGTGATCAATGAAGCCACATTTGTACGTCAATATCTGATTATCTGAGTAATCAATCGCGTGTTTGCGTGACTGTCGCTTTCGGTCAGATCGCAGGGTAACAAGTATAGAGGTGGAGGTGTTAAAACTGGCGCAAATAATCCCGTGACTTCCACATTACTAAAACAATTGAAGCGCGCAGTGGCGTCCAGCGTACCGCGCGGTAGAAGCCAGCCCTATATACATGATGCAAGTTTCTTACCTGTAGCATACAATTGAAGCAACAAATGACTTGGACAACTTTGCTTGTTGCTTCAATTTATGGTAAATGATATGCTACAGGCTATTAAGTCTCACCAAGTGCATCAGGCTTTAGTGTGGCCACAGCTTTAAACATATTCACCTGTCTTTCAAACCGTGTGCATGCAAATTCATGCACACGGATAAAACGGAAACATATATTTGTATGTTTAATAGTAGGTATTCTCGGGAACGAGAGATAACGAAGGAAAAAACACGCGTTTGTTATTTTAGAACCAATTGAACTTCAACTAGTAACGGAGTAAGTATAGTTTGTTTAGTTCGATGGAAACATTCAACTCAAGGTGGGATTCGGATACATGCGTGTCGGTTATTGGCACAAGACTTTTTTAACCAAAAATCTTCCATAGGAATTAGGAGGTGTGCTAAGGTCCGAGTAAATATTTATAAAATAGTGTTAAAATACAAGATGAGGGGCCCGTGGATAAATAATAAAAGCCGCACAGGTTGATCGATCAGGTTAAGCTATGCTTGCCGCGGTTGGGCTGTGGATGGGTTACCATCTTTACATAACGAGACCCCCCCCGCCGTGCCTCGGAAACCACGTTAAGCCCTTGGTCTCAGTTGTCATTCGTGGATCTTTGTTGTTACGGGTAGTCAGAAGCTCGAAAGTCTGCCAACTAGTCTTACCAAGGGGTTTCGTATTATCTAGGGACTTTCACTAGCAGATAACTGATGTTATAAGGAATAACTTGACTACTATTACTTCAGAAAAATAACTAGAAAACCTATTAAAACCAGTATGTACGCGAATGAAGTCGCGGGCACAGCTAGTACATAATTATAATATGATAAATTTGTCAAAATTAATTAATAATTAACGGTAATGCTGGATTTTACTAAGGCTGTACAGATGTTATTTTTCATTTACCTATCTGTTATCTGTGATTGAACGAAGAATAAGAATCCTAAGTTCTATTAGGAAATTCTGAGAAGCAGCCAGGTGTTTAGATTTATTCTAGTGAATAAGCTCTGCCCAAATAACATAGGACGAACAACAAAAATGACGAAATGTGGGCCCGGTATAATACATACGTTTTCCATTCGGAGAAAAACAAGCAGTATATTTCCAAGGTCTATTAACCTATTACATAGAATTATGAATTGGATTTCTTGGTTATTACCAAGAAATCCAATTTATAATTCTTCAAATAGAAACCTTGAAACATGCTCATAACACTTTAGTTCTATATTTTACTTCAAAAACCAAGATCAATGTGTTTCCACTGATGTTGTGTTCCAATTGTGAAGAATATTAAACAGAACCGAGCGATGTCCGTATATAAACATCATTATAGCGTTTGGTGTTATCGAGGTACGAAATTACGGATGTGGAATGAAGAGTCATTGAATCAAATTCAAAAGCCATTCAAATTAGGCTGAGATTCAGCACTTTTCGAACGTCAAAATTACATAAGACAGTCCCCCAGAACGCCCGTCCTTCAATTGTGAAGGGCGGGCGTTTAGAGCAGTGGCGGCCCAGTGGTCACAGACACGACTTACGAGTTGTAGGTCGTAGGTTCGAATCCAGACAGAGGCTTTACTTTGTGTAAATTATTTCATCACCACTGCTCTCGAAACGGTGAAGGAAAACATCGTGAGGAAACCGGCATGTCCTAGAACCAAAAAATTCGAAGATGTGATATCTGCCAACCCGCACTGGGCCCACGTGGTGGATTAGGGTCCACTCCCTCTCACCGAGAGGAGGCCTGTGTCCCAGCAGTGGGAACATTATAGGCTGAATATATGTAATGGATATTTTTCTAGATTTCAAGTCTTATTACAATCTTCTTTTCCAGAACGCGGTATCTACGTGGTAGCGTTCAGTTATCCGGTAGTACCGAAGGACGCCGCGCGCGTGCGCGTGCAGCTGAGCGCGGCGCACACGGCGGACGACGTGCAGCGCGCGGTGCACGCGTTTGGGGAGGTCGCGAGGGAGATCGGCATTGTTAAGAAGTAGACTTGTGTAGGGCAATCAAGGTGACATACACCAACCCGCACTGGGCCCGCGTGGTTGATTTACGGTCCACTCCCTCTCATTGAGGGGAGGCCTGTGTCCCAGCAGTGGGAACATTATAGGCTGATTATGGGGCGTTTTGGGGGACTGTCAAAGTACTTACACTGGTGACTTTAAAGTAGTAGTAGTAGTATTATAGGTTCACCAAAATCTCATGGCAAAAAAAAAACATTGTGGTTTTCATACATTGGCAATGTCAGTCAATCCGTATAAAAATCACTATTTTTTTTTTTTTTGCCATGAGATTCTGGTAGAGCTAAAGCAGTAGTGTGGTCAATAAGAAGTGAAGCTCTCTGCTTATTGTGCATACACTCGAGTGACACGCATTGATGTCAGAGACAACTTTACTTTACTTTACCCATACTACGAGTATTTAGTTTAGCAACGGAATCTGGACAAGCAATATACATACCCTGGACTAATCTGCATCCCAATTGCGTAACACACTATCAATCTCAACCTAAATCATTTTGATATTGCTAACTCATTGCTTCATATGTTCGAAAAATGTATCTACTCAACAACGTAAACAACGCAATGAATGTTGTTGAACTGTCAAAATGAAACCCATTGCTACTAATATTGTGTTACGCAATTATCCCGCTGGAGTCTTTAGCAATGCAATGAAACTTATTGACTACACACCAATTATAAAATGTGTTTACTAGTAATCATTTCTGCTCAATGGTAGGTACTTCATTTAATGAATTGCAAAAGATTGAATGCGTGGAAAACGTCTATGTAATGGGCTTTTTTATATCCTGTATGCTTAGAAATCAATGGGGGGTAAGCGGATTTTCGTTCATTCATTTGTTAATCATAAGTACAATCAGCCTATAATGTCCCTACTGCTGGGACACTGGCTCCTCTCTGTGAGGGGGAGTGGGCCCAGTGCGGGTTGGTGGATGTCACATGTCTTCGAGTTTTTTTAGTTCAAGGACATATCGATTTCTTGATGTAAATCTTCACCGTTTTGAGAGCAGTGGTAAGGAAATAATTTATACAAAGTAAAGTGCCTGTCTGGGTTCGAACCCTCGTAAGTCGCAGCCATTTCCAATGAGCCACCACTGCAAATGTTACTCATCAAAACATTATCTTTTTTTTTTTTTTTATTCTTTGTTTATTTAGGGACATTTAACATTATCTTCTTTACTACGTACTAAGTATATATTTCTCGTGCGTATACTACCAGATGTGTGACCGTAAACAAGGCCAAAGCAGTGTTTAAAAAAAAAAGGACCGTAGCAGGTAGCGTTCTGTAATTTTCTTCCTAACCAGGTTTAACCTCCACGGGAAGAAGACGTGAGTTTATGTATGTGTATATGTTATTTTATTAGATACTAGCTTCTGCCCGCGACTTCGTCCGCGTGAAATTTCACCCTCCCTTCATTCACCCTCTTAGGGGTGGAATTTCGAAAAACCCTTTCTTAGTGGATACCTACTCTTCACAAAGAACACACCCTCCAAATTTCATGTCTCTGGGACCAGCGGTTTAGGCTGTGCGTTGATATATCAGTCAGGACTTTGAATTATATATATATACATATATAGATACTTTTCCGGGATAAAAAGTACCCAGTGTGGTGCCCAGAATATTAAAGAATAATTATACCAAGTTTTATTATAATCGAACCGGTAGTTTTTGCGTGATGCCTGAACAAACAGACAGACAGACAAATTTTTTTTTATCACATTTTTGGGTTCGGTGTCGGTCTAGTAACAATGGTTTCAAAGTGCAGAATTTTTACTTCTACAGATTTATTATAAGTATAGATTTGCACACCTATTAAGGTAGGATATGGTTTAAAGAACCATTGTATCACCTCATGTACCTACCCATATTTAAGCAAATAAATGATTCGATTTGAATTAAATTTAAATCTTATCCCCTAATTTCTTCGCTCCATGTTCTATATTTACGATAATCCTTACAGCTGTAACAACATGGCGGGTTGTACACCAAGAGCGCTGATTAGCTGATTTGTTAGTGAACTTGTTTGATGTCAGGATTTTAACGTAAACCCATTAATTAAAATATAATGTAAACAGATTTCATAGCATATTTTGAGTATATTGAGTAGGTATCATCATCTTAATAGTAGGTACAGACAGGGAAATTTCTTGTTAAGAAAAAAAAATACTCCCTATCCTCCCTCCTCGATTTGCCGTGTTTATAGCCGTGTAACTGTCAATTGTGATTTTTCGAATTAGCTATAATTGCTCACAGCACTCACATCAACTCACATGCGTACCGATTTAGATATTACGAATATGACAGCTGAGGACTGTCAACAATTCGGAACGCTCGTGAACGCGCTCACTGTGATATTACGTGATATTACGGTATTTCTTTGTATAAACACCAAATTTCTTCTTCTTCTTTGGAAGCACAATTTCGGAAATGTTGCGTTAGTATATAGATATGATGCAACTCAAAACAAAACACACACTGACACACACACATTGTCATTTTTGACAGCGCACATACGTCAATATTCCACATTTACGCGGCCAAAATTGAATTTTAAAAGACTTACGGTAAACACATAAAATAGCACATGCAGAGCTAGAAGACAGTTCCAAGAATCCTAACTGAGCCCCACCACCTACCTGCGATACACCCCTACCGCTTTCAGGGAGTCGGTACTTGACCGTCAACCCGTGCCCTCGTTTTTGCTGCTTAAAGTTACAAACACAACAAAAGTGACAACATTAATTTTTTTTTTTTGTGTCAGTTTTTGAAGCGAAAGTGGTGGATTCCAATAACACAGGTATGGATCTTTGTTTTTATTATTATTTACTTACCCAAAATGCTCAATTCGAAAAAAATTTTGGGGTTTCAAACACATGGGATGTTTTAGACAAATTTTGAAGTAATTTTGAACTTCAAAGGTCAATTTGTTGTATTTCTCGATGAGATACGATCATCATTCTTTTTTTATCTGAAACTACAATCCTTTGACTAAAAGAAAATACAAAAACCAGCTGCGGAAGAGTGCAGATGACAAAACGGGGGACCTTTTTAACCATTAAGATTTTGTATGAAAATATAACCATTTTTTTATTAGTTCTTAGCTTTTCGTTGTTTTAGATACTTCAAACACTACTACTACTGAGTTCGGATCCACTTATTAGCAGCCTGAGGCCCAAGAAGAGATCAATCACCAGAACATTTTGCCCGGAAACAATAAACATGTTAATGTCAGAATATCCCGACGAACCAGACTCGGATAGTGAGCAGTAAGATGAATCCATTACGTTATAATATTTTATTTTTGTGCAAAATTCTTGTTGTATTAATTTGTTTGTAATATTGTACAAATTTTGTTTTATTTTGTGTGTATTTCTTTGGATTGAATAAATAATTATGTGAAATAATATTTTTTTATACCTTAATTTACAAAAAAAACTTAACTAAATAAAAAAAATACTCTTATGAGATATTTAATATCATGCAGACGTGATATAAGTCAAAAAATAATTTTGGCTGCGTAAATGTGGAATATTGACGTAAAGTGCAGCGCTCACGGTGATATTATTATGAGGCATGGTCGGCGTTATCGCAAGATGGCGCGTGTCATGACGTCATCTATGACGATTCACAGGACATCGTTATCGCGCTCACGCTCAAATCGATTACATCCCAACTCGGAACGCACCCTAAGTTGGTAGACAATTTGTTTAGCAATTAATTCCACCAAAAACATTCCATGTAAAGAAGATTGCCAAGACTCACATAACGATTCCACTGTTAAAAAGTTATCAGATCTAGACCAACTTAACAAACCTTACACCAAAAAGGTCAAGTTCATAAAGTACAGCTTGGCCCTTTCGCAGCCAACGCACAGACACTCCTACGGGCTTATGGTAAATAAATTAAGTCTTTTGTCATGCAATAGTTCAAT
Organism: Oligia strigilis; assembly: GCA_951800025.1. Lineage (NCBI taxonomy): Eukaryota > Metazoa > Arthropoda > Insecta > Lepidoptera > Noctuidae > Oligia > Oligia strigilis. Next base: position 1,908,856 of record OX637563.1, on the reverse strand, counting down.
GGCACGGCAAAGCCATGCGTTTAATCCAGGCCGAAGCTATGAGGGTTTGAAAATACGACGAAACACTTCGAGAAAATGTAGATAGGTAATGGCGCCGATTCTGTTGTTCACAAACTAAACAAAATTTAAGTTCATGCATCTTTTTCTTTCTATTTCAATAAGAAAAGGACAGAAGATAAATATTAAATGATAAATGATTTTATTTCTGTAAGTAGGTTTGTACAAACACTTTTACACGTCAATCATATTTTTTCTTAAACTAGATGAGGTCGGCGTTTCCTAACTGACGATTCTGAGAAGAAAGGCCGAAACAAACTCAGAAGTCACAGTCTCTTTTAAAGTCCAGACAAAATCTTGGTCAGATCGTGTGAAGACCATGTAGATTGGTGTCTGAAATGGTCTTTTGAGGAAAGAACCACACAGATTGAGCGGACCTGTCCAATCAGTGCACGCATTTGTCAAAAATCGTGCAGCTCAACTCAGAACTTGAGGAGCTCAACGATTCGACGAACAATACCAAAGACAGGACATTTGGGTAGGCCGCATAAACTACTCAAACTGCCAGATCATGATTAAACACAAGGACAGAAGGACTAAACTAATATTCGTCTTCTGTCCTTTTCTTAATGACGAGTCTTAATTTTAACCAACAACGGTCCTTAAAGTATTGGAATCGTCCATTTGTCGAGCGGATGTTCGTTTGCATACAAAACAATAATTATTATAGTTTATTTATAGCATTACAAAAAGCACTGTTTCTAGTGTAATTACTTTGTTTACGAGTATTTGCTGTTGATCCTCTATTCATATTTCGCGTGGGTTTACACTGTAATAATTTGCTCTCAAAATGATTTCTATTTTGTTTGCCCGTGTAGGTAAGCTTTGTTTCATTTCATTTCATCGAATTGATCTTTCATAAATATATGTAGTTCTATTTATCAATGAAATCGTTTTCAGGCTGATTGAGTATTCATCCCACAAACAATTTTAAAACGAATCTATTTTATTAACCAATAAACCTATTCTTTCTTTCTTTCTTTACGGGTAATCTTTGTTTATTTTTTAATAAACCGTCAACGATGAAATTCATAATTATTTTCCAAGCTATACAAATAATCGGAATGACCCTCCGTCCAGATTTGTCCGGCTTTTGACCCCCCGTCCGGACTTTTCATTAATTAATTCATTTATTTATTTTCGAGATCATAAAATCCAATGTATTAGTAATTACATACACAACTTAGACACTGGTGTAAGTACAGACGCCAGCACATCAAGCTACTACAATCTGTCAAACTTCTTTAATAGATTTTCAACTTCATTGCTAATTCATAACGTTTAAAGTTGATTGGGAAATACAGTGTCGGGTAGCTTGAAGTGCTGGCATCGGTACATCCATAATAATTGTTAGTTGCCCCAATACGCGAAGTTGTTTAGCCTGTCCGAAAAAAAAACTGTCACTTGTTTTGACGAATCAACTTCATTCCGATGGGCCCGTATCTTCGTAGACGGACTTAGAGAAAAAACCCCCTGAACAGGAGTAAATCTAAATTAACGTTATACTAGATACTAAACTGCTGGATATTACGCAAACGGCTAGTGTCTGTAGTGGCTGTCCAGATGAGCATAGTCTTGGCACGATCCAATTCTCGTGGGTTATAAAATCTGATTAGTTTGTTATAGATGGTCGTAACAGACAATGTGGTCTAAATTGTATTGTTCTTGGGTAACGTCGCTTACTATTCGGGTAAAAAATAAATGGGTCAGAATCATAATTATTATAACTGCGTCACCCAGATTAGGACAGAAGCCCTCGGAGCACCCAGATTTTACACAGGTGTTCTTAACAGACCAGAAGATGTAATCAACTTTTGGGAGGAGGTGGGCGGGTTTGAATAACCACAGTCAGCTGCCATGGCCCACGCACAATGGTCCACCTGAAGCCGAGTTCACGCCATTCAGCGTCACCAATCGACTGGAGCCGGCTGGTCATCGGCCCGAGCGTGACGGTTCAGTTTCTTTCACTGTTCAGGAAAAACACTTCTTTTATCTGAAATTAAAAATGAAGAGGTTTAATTAAAACTTCAATTGCATCTGCAGATACATTTTAAATTAGAATTCGCTCCGTCCCGGCGAAATTCGTAGCCGAAAATCGAGTTGAATGGAGAGGCCTATGTGCAGCAGTGGACTGCTATATGCTGATGATGATGATGACCGCATACCGGAAGGCGTAGCGTTGGAAGGCCTCCGACAAGGTGGATCGATGACCTTTTGAAGGCTGCAGGAATTCGCAGGATGCAGGAGGCACAGAACCGGTCGAAGTGGCAATTCTTCGGGGAGGCCTATGTCCAGTAGTGGACGTCTTTCGGCTGAAATGATGAATGACGATGATAGATCCAAATTCAATATCAGTAAAGACCGTTTTTCCGTGGAATGACCCAAGTAATTAATTTTATCTGTGAAAATGGCGAACGCTGAACTGTTTGCCTTTTCGGGGTTTTTGACATTGATAGTTGCTGAGACGACTAGATTTTTAACGTTTTTAATTCCGGGAATTGGCCTTCTGATTTGGACAAGGAAAATTGAATTTTCATCTGTTTTCATCCCCATTTCTTCCGAAGAAACGAAATTAAGGTTTTTCCAATGATTGTTTTAGGAAATTGAGCAAACACTGCGCAAACCTGGTTTCCATTTATTTTAACGATTGCTGTGAAATAATTTTTATTTTTCTGTGAAATATTAGACAGCTGTTTTTCTCACGAAAGATATTTATGCACGACCATTTTCTCGAACATGCTTGGAAATTTGAGCATTATTTTGACAACCTTCTTCGAAATAAATCGGAAATGCTGTGCTGGTGAAATAAATGCGAGCAGGTGGCCGGCAACGTTAGTATGAAAACTTATAACTGTCGTGTAATTTAAAAATGGAACAAACATTTACTTTAACACAAATGGCAACCAAAGAGTCGCACTTGGCCGGTTTTTTTTATTTATGTGTACTCGTGGTACTAGCAATCCATTACCTCGTTTATATCGCTTTTTCCGTTCAACTTTTAAGTCAATTTTGTCACATCAACACCAATTTTATTTATTCTCCATTCCGTGTTCAGTTATACATATACGCTACTAACTGATGCACGTCAATCTCGTGACGGAAGCTAATGGTATTACTCACGTTGTGTACGTAATAGTAGGTATACTGTGTTTACTGTTCTCTACGAATACTGAGTTTTTAAAACGAATTAAAAGTTATGGCTGCGTATTATGTTTCTATGATTTTATAGTTGTGGTTAGAATTTTATGACGGGCTTTGATTTTGAATTTTTTTTATAGGCGGGAGTGATCATTTGAGCGGTTTGGAAATGACGGAATGGATTTGGGACAAAAAAAAGAAAGAATAATAATAATATATCTTTATTTTGCCAAAAGAACAACAACCTTACCTACAACAGATTTTACAAGTACTTACTTATAATCCATGGATCTAAAAGACACAATAATAAATTTAGGTCGTTGCGAAACCGATTCACCCTGACTCCCGTACTAGTTATAAACTGTATTACGATGAGTTGATAAGTAACCTCCTTTTTTGAAGTGAAAACTTCTTTAGGCGCGTTGGGCATTTTTTGAGATGGAAAAAAACCATTGAACTCGCGCCACTGTGACCGTAAGCGACACCGCGCATGTTTTGTTTTTAAGACGATTAAAAAAATACCCGCTTCGGATGTGTTCGGCTGTCCTCGGGATGTACTCGGTTTTAATGTAAATCCGATATGTCAGTGAGTGATGTCAAAGTATTCTGTTTGTGTTTTGTTTTTTTCTCAGTACCTATACAGAAATATAACTGGAAAAATGTGGGAGTACTATATACATATAGGTATACCTCTGCCCAACCCCGCGGGGAATATAGGCGTGATCTTATGTTATAACTTCTTTCGAGCTATTGTGGAAAGTAATGTATGGGACATGTGTACATAATATTACTTTTGCTCAAAGTAACAGTCAGTTAAGAGGACAGAGGTTAACCTAAACGCAAGTTTTATAATGCGTAAAAGTATATGATCGACTACCAGTCAACAAAATCAAAACAATGTATGATATTTTTCAGGATATATGCTAGGTAGATAGTGTGTTGAAAACATAATAAAACTAATTTGATAGAAAAAATCATGAAGATACCTCTAAAAACTTTCTTTTTATAATAAAAACTATACCTACATACCTACATACAATCATTCCGATTTTCTGTCAGATTTATTCTACAAGCAACATACAAAAGCACTAGTGTTTTAATTTTTTAGTCCAAACAATAGATTTTTTGTAAATAGATAGGTAATAAATATTTTGCAATAAATTACCAGCGTTGTGTCATCGCGCTTCTCTTTCTTTTCTATACAGTCCGACAGTGACCGCGCTTTAGGTCTTGTAGTTCCCTTAACAACACACATATTTCACCCTTAATGGCGTTGTCAGAATTCTTAATGCCCGAATCTGAGTGGAAAATAACTCTAAGACGTGTTCCTATTAAGTTTTATTACTTCTTAAACTTAACATGTGCATTATCTACTTCCTTTTAAAACGTTACATGTAATCAGGTTTACAGCATCGTACCATGTTATTTTAGTCACCTTTCGCTGTTGAAAAAGTTAATACTTATGTCTCTTGTGGCTATTATCACCCACACGGGTCGATCGTAAGCTATGCTTGCCGCTGTTGGTCCATGTATGGGTGACCATCATTACATATCAAGTCCCTTCCGTGCCTCGGAAAGCACGTTACGCGGTTGAGCCCGGCAGTCATTCGTGGATCTTTGGCAGGCGTTACGTGTCGTCAGAAGCCCGAGAGTCTGACAACGAGTCTTACCAAGAGGTATCTTATTACCGAGTAACATCGTGAGGAAACCAGTCCTGGAGCCAAAAATTCGAAGACATGTGATATCTACCCACCAGCAATGGGCCTGAATGGTAGATTACAGCCCACTCCCTCTCGAAGAGTTGTGGCCTGTGCACCAGCATTGCACAGATAACATTATCTTAACTAATATTATAAATGCGAAAGTAAATTTATTTGTTACCTTTTCACGCCTAAACCACTGAACCGATCATCCTGAAATTTTGCATATACGTTGTCAGGTGTACAGAAACGGACACAGGGTACCTTTCATACCGAAAAATAGTGCTGTTCCCGAGGAAAACAACAATAACGTTATTATGATAATAGATGGCGCCACGTGTCTTTTGAATCAAAAACAGGACAACGTCTGTCAGGTCAACTAGTACCTTCGATCAATAATAGTACTAGATGAATGATTAGGAACAAAAATACATCGCTAAAGTGGCCACGTTTGCACACAGATAAACATTTATATTTCTTACTACGAACTATAGAAAAAAGTTTAATAATCTTAACAACTTCAGATTATTATAAACCTTAACACTCTAACATAAAGTTTAATTACGATTGCAAATGATTAATATTTAAGTCCTTCTGTCATCGAAGCAATAAATTTAAAATGTCACTTGAAAATAAAGTCATTTTTGTAATAAGTACAAAAATATTTATTCTAAAATGAAACTTAACGTCTAAGCAATAAGGTTAAAAACATTTTGTTGACAATTTCGTACTTACTCGAATTTGGAACTAGACGTAGTTCTTGGAATTACATTTCAATGCTTCAATGTTTGTTAGAATACCACCAAACGGGGTGAATAGGGATGCAGGGGTGAATCAGGACGAAACTTTAAAAGCGATTTTAACATTGAAATAATATAGTTTGATGCCAAAAAGGAGTCTAATGTGTTTATTGTAGTATAATTAACGATTAATTGTCCTTTTCGGCAACAAAACTGTATTATTTCAACTCTAAAATCCTTTTTAAAGTTTTGTCCCGATTCACCCCTGCATCCCTATTCACCCCGTTTGGTGGTAGTTGGCGCGTTGTCGCAAACATTGGCCAAACAATCATAATATTTGCCTTCGATCAATAATATTTGCTAATTGATTTATATTTACTATTTAATAGGGTTAATATTTTATGAAAAACATTTAATGATAAAAACTTACCGAAAAAAAGATATTCCTTCCAAAATCTTGGTGTTACGGTGGTTATTTACACAACTTTTGAACGCGCACTGAGGCATTTTGACGTCTTAACATTGGCTATGATTGGACCATACTAATTTGAAATAAGAGCACAAAAGTAGTCGTGCTTGTATTTTTCGGGCCGTTTTTGAAGCGCTTATCGGGCATCTAGTACTATTATTGATCGAAGACTAGTACAGTAAAACTAGTTAAAAAAAGTTTGATCGAATCTTCAACAGCTGCAGAGAGCAGATACAACCATATCATATTCACAACAGCTACACTCTTGGCTAACACTAGTCGTGATAATAGACTGAACCATAAAACAGGTTGAGCGGTGCAATAAAAACTATTGTAACACATAAACATGTTCAGAACTAACGTTGAACCAGTTGTGTTTATTGTTGCAGTCTCAGCTAAATGGTGGCCGCTGATTGTGGCAATATTGTGGCCGTTTGGGTTGTGCATATTGAGAATGATAAACTCAAACACAAAGCATTTATTTCATTTAAACTGTAGCGGTATCTACAACGCCACATGCGAACAACGCGTCGTACTGACGTCACGCAAAACCTGCATCGCGCAAGTGGAGTTTACCGCGCAACTAGCATAGATACAACAGCCCGACATGAATCATCGGGCAATTGCCCGCCAGACACAACACCCGTCTGGTCGGAGGATCCTCCCTTTTCTATAGAGTATGAGTGTACTTTACACCCTGTTCCTCATACCTCTATAAAACCATATAAAGGCTGGCAAAATACTGGTATTCAGCTGCATCAGGTTGCCTTGAAGCCAACCCCAGCATAGTTGGGAAAAGGCTAGGCAGATGATGATGTTTTACGGTGTTTACTACATTTGAGCGGCGCCTTAAATCAAGCAATTAGCAAGTCTTGGTTACAAAGAGAATGATTAAAGATATGCAATGACTAACGTCATCAGTTACGACTAGTGATAAATGAAAAATGATAAGTGATGATATTTATGATACCCCAGTTAGTTATTTATGTTCGTCTGATAAAGACGAAACCATTAATGCAAGGAGCTGACTGACGTTCAATTAATCTTGTTAACTACATATTTAATGATAGTCTCGGCTAAATGGCTACCGCAGATTGTGCCAATGTTGTTTGCGACGTTAATGGACCAATCGGTAATGGATTTAATGGTAACTAAGCCAGAATACAAAATTATCCGTGACTAGCTCGTGTGCTAGCTGAACTATCTATAAATGTTACATCTGTATAATATTAGTATACGTAGATAGGTACTTAAACTAGTATTATACAGATGTAAGATTTTGTTTTTTTGTATGTAGGGGTAATCTCTGAAACTACCAGTCAGATTTGAAAAAATTTGATTTTGCATTTAATAGCCTCATTCTTGAGGAAGCGTTAAGGCTATACAACATCGAGCTAGGACCGTATGGGGCCAAGCAATAAAAAGTCAGAAAAAACGTTATGAGAAAACTAAGTACTAGCGCGGGGCAGGCGATGCGATGCAAAGGGGTGGGTCGGGGAACAATAAATTTCACGCAGAAGATGTTACGGGTAGAAACTAGTGGCATATTAAAAAAAATGTTTTGTGTTTCGTATTGTTAAGTGAAGGGAAGTATCGTGAGGAAACCCCCATGTCCTAGAATCGGAATTCAAAGACATGTTGTGCCATCTACCAACTGGGTCTGTGTGGAGGATTACGGCCCACTTGCAATCACCGAGGTGGCCTGTGTCCCAGGAGTGGGAACTTTATACCTAAGCTGATTATCATGCCCTACAGATTGATTGCAGAAGAAGAATAATTTAATAACCATGAATGATTTGATTTGTTCCATTCCTGCTAATTTCTTGCATCGGACTTTGCACTTTATGACTATTATCTGACTATATATATTATTATCTAGTGTATTGTGTCTTTTAGTCTGTGCTAAATAAATGTATTTTCTTTCTTTCTTTCTTTTGTTTACATCAAAGCAGCATTAACACGACACTAAATTATTAATGTAATTTTCCTTTGGCACTGTCTGTTGCTATCTTCCAGCCATTTCCTTTAAGGTGCCACTAGTCGATATTTTTTCCATACAAATTTCGGGAGAGTATTACTCCACTGTTTGACATTGTGCATCCAAAGTTAAACATGATATCGTTTTGACTTATTATTAATTTGGTCTGTACGAAAACATAATAGTAAAATAAAAAGCCATTAAAATGTTATGAGCCAACAAAGGTTCGTTTTTCTTGCTATTTTTAACGTAACTTTGGGTGTAAATAAGTAATAAAAGAACAGTAAAATCTTCAAAACCAAGTCCGTACTGACAAAGGTCAGTTATCGAAAAGTTCAATAAACTTTATTTTATAATTGATTTATGCAGCGGTTTTTTTCATAAAAATCAATTTTCCAAAGCAATTTTCGATTTTTTTTTACGCGCCTATCAGTTCGTAACGGTGTTTCTGTGCGTGAGAACTAGGCGTTGTTCATGTAAACTAGCGTCTAACTGCTCATCACTGACACTAACTCTGTCGGACACGAAGCCAGGTGAGACAGCGTGCTTTTTGACCACCAGTGAGTTCGAGCTCGCCACTAGTTTACTCTTAAATGCAGCAGCTATCTTGAGAATAAATAATAAGAAACAGTGCCTTCCCTTTCTTTAGCAAAACTGCAATTTATTCCACATTGTTCTCAGAATACTTGCTCGTCCTGGACGTAGCGGGGACTACTATAATTATAGCTTTTCTAAAAGACTATCTTCTGGTATTGTGTATTTGAAGATGTAAGAAAATAAGACCGAATTCCATTATGAAAGGACAGTGTACTCGTAATTGTTATAATTAATGAAAGTTAATTTATGAAAGCAGTTGTTTTCCTAGAACTTATTTTTTGTTTGGTTGTTTTACTCTTGTTCAGGTAAGAGTTAAACCAGGATTGTCCGAAAGGGTTACCGCTGGCCCGGAACATAAAGGGCTAAGGAAGGAACACGGGTGGGTTTTAGTCAGTAAGAGTCTGACACTCCCTTTCGCTCCACCCAGAGCGGGAGGGGTCATTTGATGATTTCACATCCGGAAAAAAAAAAGCGGTAAAACCACAGATATAGATAGGGTAAAACTGTTGCAATAATAAACTACACAATAAAAAAATGGAATGATGCACAAGTGGGTGAATCGAACGCCCAGAACTGTTGGCAAATAGCAAAAAAGAACCGTTCAGACCAAAACGCTATATATAAAGATCTTTGTGTTAAGGCTAATATAATTTTCTTCTTCTATCAATCAACTCAGCCTATCGCAGTCCACTGCTGGGACACAGGCCTCCTCTTTGTGAGAGGGAGTGGGCCGTAATCTACCACCCGGCCCCAGTGCGGGGTGGAAGATGTCACATTTAAGTGTTTGAATTTTTGGTTCTAGGACCTTCACAGTTTTAAGAACAGTGGTGATAAAATAGTTTACACATAGTAAAACACCTGCCTGGGTTCAAACCCACGACCTACGTTACTATGGGCCACCACTGGCCTGTCATCTACGTCATAGACATAGAATTCAACAAAGCGGAGATTCTCGAAAACGCACTCAGCAACCAACAACAATAATCACAACAATCAACAACAATCACAGCCATCAACAACAACAACAATCATAACAATCAACAACAACAACAATCACAACAATCAACAACAACAATCAATCAAACGCACCATACACGCACGCGCATCGATCAACAATTTAACGCACTGTATCCCCAGGAAGTGATACTCAACACACTAGGTAAGTAAAATCCAGTAAGTAAAAAAAAAAAGGTATAGTAGGTACCTAGTACTTATTAAACCTTTTTTTTTTGGTTTCGGGGGTGTATAATCCTCATTGATGTCGGCGGGGTCTGTTACACTCTTACTGACTAAAAACCACCCCGGTGTTCCATCTCAGAACTACGCCAGGGGTCGCGGGAACGTACGATCCTTTCGCAACCCCCGACTGATGCCGGCCCGCCACCGCGGGCCTCGTCAGGTCAGGGGGGGAGTGAGGTGTTTGACTCCCCCCGCGACGTCTAAGAGGGGCGCGCGTGGAACTACGCATCACCAACTCGGGTCCTAATGAGTGGGGGGCGACGGACGTCCCGGAGTCCGTCGCCCCTGGACCCATTTAGGGGGCTGGAAGAGGGCGTTGTCCGCCCTCCGCTGACGCCCGGTGCGCCTGCTGCGGGCCGGGTGAGTGGACGAGATCTCCCTCTCCCTTTCCGCAGCCTCCTTCTGCGAGAAGACCGTTTCGCAGAAGGAAACCACCGAAGTACTTAATATACCTTTTGTTTTTTGTCGCTCAGAAGTAACATTACACATCTCCGCTCGTCAGGGGACGAGACGGAGTATGTGGGACTCCCTGCCAGAGTGGCAGTATACCCACTAAAACTCAGCGGTGTTCCCTCATCGCCTTGATGGTCATGGGAATCCGGCTCAGCTTTTGCGTCCACAACTCCCCCGGCGTATGCCCGCCTAGCTGGCGGGCCCCGCATGTCCCCCCGGCTGGGGGGCAAGTACTTAATATACCTACCTACCCTAACCTACCAGAAGCTGTGATTAAATGGTTTTATGACGCACTGACTTAGGCCTGTTTTATTGTACTGCAATGTAAACGGACACAGAGGTTTCAGTCCAAACAGGGCTCAGAAATTACCCCCATATAAAGGGTTATTGGTAAAACATTAACAACCTCTTAAGAGGTCATTGTACCTACTCATAATTATGAACCACTTTTACTATGGGACCAAACCTGAAATCGCTAAAAAAGAATCAGCTGTTCCTTACATTTTGACGAGTTATACGAACATAAATGTAGGGAACAGCTGATTTTTTTTGCGATTTCAGGTTTGATAGAAATAAATAACTATCTATCTATATAACTACAAAAAGATGTAACCCCTTAATTTGGTGAAGACGACAGAACAGGTCCTTTTGCATCTTATCGCTCATGCCTGTAATGTTTTTGGTCTAAAAACTTTTTGCATTGCAACATTGGACTTCTGTTTATTTTTTTGCGCACTGTACTTCCTACAAAGGTTTAATTAAAAACGGTTTTTTTTTACAACTGGACCACCGTCCTCCATTTTGGGCAAAATTAGATTTATTTTGCAACCGCTTTTCCTGTGGTTTTGTTTACACGGTATCCTAGAATTTTTTTCCTCGTGAAAGACGTTGGCGTAGTTCTGCTAAAAAATTGTTTTTGGTGAGAATTTAACTTTTAATTTAAGCAGAAAGTGCTTTCTTGAGTTTCTTAATCAGAAAATACCTGCAGCACTAGAAATTGTTGTTTTTCATGTTATCATCATTATTTTAGCAACATTAGAACACTTGAAGGTAAGCTCCAAAACATTTGGTGTTATTAGAACCTAGCAGTGGGGTTTTATATATCTAGCTAGGTATTTTGGGAGGAGCTTGTGGCTAAGTAATAACAGCCGCGGTGGGTCCGTGGATGGGTGACCATCTTTACATACCAAGACCCCTCTGTGCCTCGGAAATCTCGTTACGGGTCGTCAGATGCCCGAAAGTCTGACAACCAGTCTTACCAAGGGGTTTCGTATTACCCAGTAACTGATTGGTGGAGGTCAGATAGCCAGTCGCTCCATGTAAAATGCGGGTACTCAGCTCCATCCGGTTAGACTGAAAGCCGACCCCAACATAGTTAGGAAAAGGCTAGGCAGATGATGATGAGGTATTTCGGGAAAAACTTCGAGAATATACTGTCGACTTCGTACGTAGTTGTTTTATGACCATAAGTTTTAATGGCACTTGCACGCAGGGCTTGAATACCGGTATTATTGGGAACCGGTAGGTACAGTCAACAGCAAAAGTAGATGATCAAAATCAGAAATTCAATACTAATGAATAGAGTTCGCGTCAGAACTGTGTGGCGTCGAAGTACTACTACTTAGAATACTTGCTACGTAGAATACTTCTGAATCACTTAGACTCCGTTTATTAGTATTAAAACTAGTTATCACAATCTAAATAATTTTGAAGGATATTGCTAATCCATTGCTTCTTATGTTCGAAAAAGTTGTTTGCTCGACAACATAAATAACGCAATGAATGTTGTTGAACTGTCAAAATGAAAGACATTCCTACTGTTAGTGTGTTATGCAATTAGGGTGCAGAGTGGTTTCTTTACAATTGGTATTTCTAATGAGTACCGGTACCAGATAAATATTTCCGTAAGTTAGAGTGAGAAACAGATATATTAAGTGAAAAGGATAGTTAATAGGCATTAGAAAGGTCAGCGGGATTGTCCGCAAGGGTTACCGCCTGGCCCGGAACATAAAGGGCTAAGGAAGGAACACGGGTGGGTTTTAGTCAGTAAGAGTCTGACACTCCCTTCCGCTCCATCCAGAGCGGGAGGGGTCATTTGATGATTTCCCATCCAAAAAAAAAAATTAAAAAAAATAGGCATTAGAAAAATAACTTCAGGCTTACCAACCGTACGATTTTCCTCGTACAAATATAAGATTTGTCGTACGCGCCGGAAACGTGAAGTTAGAAAACATCTATTTGTTTACATGTTTGGAAACTAACTTGCGAACGGAATATACTATGACGATTTCGAACTTACCATAATACTCCAGACTGATCAATTTGCTATGCACATGTGGCTGAAAACATTTTTATTTAATTTTGGTCCGAACATAAAAGTTTTATGCCCTTGTCTGCTGGTTCACGCCTCTTAATATAAGATGGTGGGCAGCCATAAAATATCAGTCTGCTTTTAGTAATTGAGTGAATGTTTGTGAAAGCTTTAAGTTACTATGAAAAATGTTAAGTGAAAATTTATGTTCTGTCGCCTGCGTGTGTTTTGGCAATGTTATGTGTGGTCAATGTCTTTTTTGATAGAGGGCAAAAGGTCGTATTTAAAAGCATTCAGATTCTATGTTTTTATTTTACGTAAAACATCATAAAATAACACTTGAGGGCCTAGCAGGAACACGCAGAGAAAACGTTAAGGAAATTCAAATGATTTTTGATTTGAAATACTCAAATTATCTAGGTACATGTAAAGGTACTATAAAATATAATAAAACTAAAGAGTTTTTTGGTTTGTTCGAACGCGCTCATCTCTGGAAAAAAATTGTATTTTACCTACGTGACCTCCACAACCTAGTTTTTTTTTTTTTTTTTTTTTTTGTCAGATTTTCGGACTTCTGACGACCCGTAACAACTGTCAAAGATCCACGAACGGCAGCCGGGACCAACGAGGCACGGAGGGTTCTTGGTATGTAAAGATGGTCACCCATCCACAGACCAACCGCGGCAAGCGTAGCTTAACCTGATCGATTAACCCGTGCGGCTGTTGTTACTTAGCCACAAGCCCCTTGTGCCAGCTTCATCTGTCCATCCAAAAAGTATCTACTTAGTTTGGACAAATAGCTGAAATGTTACAAGACGTAGGTAACTACGTCTACGCTCGCAAAAAGTACTTAGTTTGGACAAATAGCTGAAATGTTACAAGACGTAGGTACCTGTTTACGCTCGACCACATATTATTATTATCAAGCTATACATTTTCAGTTTTTCCACATCTGCCGCATGTCGCAACAGAACTGGGCAAAAGTAGCCACTGACTGGATTCCGAATAACAGGAATCGGGATTCCGAATAACAGAGATGGCGTGACGCCTTTCTAAAGGATTTAGCAGATGTAGCAAGAGACAGGAATAAATGGAAAGCCGGAAGGGAGGCCTTTGCCCTGCAGTAGGACATAACAGGCTCATAATAAATATACTTTTTCAGTATTAGGGTCGCGACACATCTGCGGAACGTACGGCGCCGAACGTTCGGTTGAATACGCTCGCAGTGTTTTTCAAGTTCCACAAGACACATCAGCCGAAATTACGTCGCGTTCAAGTTCGCGTACGGCAAGTGACACAATTCAGTCGCTGAAGTGTCGGCGCCGTACGTTCCGCACATGTGTCGCGACACTAAGCTGTCTTCTCACTGTACGAATAGCCACGATGCGAGCCAGCGAGTCAGCTATAAAACAGATAATTTATAGCTTGTTATTATGTCCTTACGTCATAAATCGATCAATCTACATAGATCGTCCAAGCAGAAAGTACTTAAAATCGTGGGCCAGGCATATTTGTCATGTCAGCCTGAAATTGATACTGTCAGTGGTAAAACTTGCACTACGAAAACAGCCCTTATTACTACGACATAGAGACGATATCAATGTTATCACTGATGTGCCTTCAGTGCCTTATTGATGATAAGTCGTAAAAATGTGTGTTATGAAAAAATGGCATTTATGTTGGGAGGAATCATTCAAAGTTATTGCCGTCGAATTCTGGGAATGAAAGAAAATAATGCATTTAGTAGCAGTGCCCCGTGGTTTCACCCACATATGTCTCGATCCGGTGGGAATATGGTGATAAAATTATCTTATGTGTTTATCCAGATGCTTTCAACTATCTGTGTGCCAAATTTCATTCAAATCCATTCAGCCGTTTCAGCGTATTTGAGTGACAAACATTCAAACATACAAACTTTCATATAACATAGAAACAATTGTTGTATCTCAAATAAACCCTTAAATTAATTAATTAGCATTTATTTATTCATCATCTGCCTAGCCTTTTCCCAACTATGTTGAGGTCGGCTTCCAGTCTAACCGGATGCAGCTGAATACCAGTATTTTACATGGTGCAACTGCCTATAGTAGCTTAACTACGTAGCAATGATTTCAAAAGTAAGGATACGCCCGTCTGAACATTTTACATAGAAGTTCTTCGTTCGAAATTCGAAGTTCGCGCGCACCACTGTCAACTGAGTCGCGTTGGCCCTAAAACCGTCATTTTAGGGCCAGCGCGTTGGTGCCATTTAGTCGCGCCGTTAGCCCGGTCCTTACGCTAGTAATATATATGTCAATGCTACGTAGTCTCTAATTATTTCATAACTTTGAACAGCAACAAACACTGATTACATAGAAAGCTGGCAACAACACAAACAGGTTTTAGTTAATTCAGGTAAATCAGGAGGTTCACTAAATGTAAGAATTTTCCTAAAGCTTAACTTAAACTTCTAATTAAGATTCCGCTGGAGTTAAGTACTTGAACTGGTTCAACCGCGTTGAGTAATGAATGCAAAATTTTTGTTAATATCATTTGTCAATATGTCAATGTCAAATCAGTTGTGTCAAGCTCTCTCTGTGTTGCCGCGTAAAATATAGTCGTTGTATGTTTAACTCCGTTGTTTTATTATTATCTATACATATAATAAAACAGTAACGAAAGAAAAACTGTACATTGAGGTTTTTCGAGAAAAAATAAGTGGCTTTTGTTAGAAAAACGTAACTGATGACAAAAAGTGACTTTTTAGAATTTTTGTCCGTTTGTCTGTTTGTCTGTTTGTCTGTGTGTATGGCAAGGCTTCACGCCAAAACTACTGGATAGATTGAATTGAAATTCAGCAAAAATGTTCTTTGTAAACCAATGAAGGCTTTAGGCTACATATTATCACGCCGTATGTTATGGGAGGTAAGCAATATTGATTTTAAAAGGTTTTGCTTCGTAATTGAATGCACAAAATAATTGAATGCCCAAAATGACATGTTATTTATTTAGTTAATAAAAATTTAACCCTGGAAACATAACAATCACGCTATTTTTATAAAGGAGCGGGGCAGTAATATTATAAATTGCAAGGGAACAGCTATTTCAACAATATGTCAACAGGGAATTTAGCGGTATGGTCAGGCGACTGTTTACCGCACTAAATGGTGCGAGTTCAAATCCCGTATTATTATTTTTTTTTAATCGTAAAATAGGGACCAATTAGTTCAACCAGGTTTCAGGCTGGCTAAAGTAGACTCGTCTTTCATGGGCTACTGTTTAAAATGTTACAATAAAATACCTGTCGACATACTTCAACTGAATGAAACGAAATTTAAATCTTGTATAAAACGCACACTATGCAGCCAGGCATATTATAAATTGGGGGACTATATCGCCGATGAAAGTGCTTGGCTAAACGCTGGTCCTGCTCCATAAGGACGCACAAATAAATTGATTAGCATTGGAAAATACTGTTGAAGCTGCTGAAGATTTTAAAATACACTTTTTGCATTATATAAATTCAATCTCCTAGTATTGTATAATTGCATAGCACATGTGTGAGTACTATGTACATACTATAAAGCTTCCATTTACTGGGTACGCCTTTCATTGACTTGAATGTGCCCTGGCGGCTGAGAGTATGTCATGCTCACTCAAATGTCTCGCTGATGGTGGCGCGTGTGTTGGATCATTTAGCTCCCTATAAAATGGTTGAGCTGAATGGTGCTAATACATGCGTCATGTTCGTGAACGGGCGCCGTCAGTAGGGACTGGTCATCTCTTTGCTGCCATGGCTTATTTTAATTTAATCTAATATTTGAATTGTTTTTTTCATTACGGACGCTTTTAACGTTCTGCATCGTTCTCACATGCATAATTTTTAACATGAATGATGTAAACAAGACTTTGTAAACATATTATTTTGATTTAAAAGAGTGTCCATGGAGTTTCTTGTCCGTTCTTCTCCATAGGTACCTACGCTTTGGAATGGGCAACTAGCTTCACCTTTCTGACTGACCGACCCCTTGACAATTCAAAAGTGCCTGTAATTGGTTTAATTGAAATAAATGCTTTGAGTTTGAGTTTGAGTTCTTTTTTTTTTAGTTTTTGCATTTTTTATGTGCATTAGGAACGATACTGTTATGAAATCTGAGAACTATACATGTCTTATCTAATTGTATGGGGAGTTTCACACCAATGTTACTAAACAGATTGATTGGTGGTACAATAAGCTACACTATCATAAAGTCAAGTCAAACTTTTGGTTCTAAGTTATATCTTACCAAGCACATTTGTTGTTTGTGGAGTTGACACTCCAAACGCAACAGCAACAGCGACAAAGGGCGCGTGCTTAAAGATTGCTCTTTAATCGTGTGGGATGAATGCACTATGGCGAACAGAAAAGCAGTAGAGGCGGTAAACAGGACTTTGCAGGACATCCGCAGGAACCAGCAAATGATGGGTGGCGTTACAGTTCTGTTAAGCGGCGATTTCCGACAAACGCTGCCTGTGGTGACGCGAGGAACTAGGGCTGATGAGGTGAATGCTTTGTTGAAATGCTCTTTCTTATGGCCACATATTCATAGGTTGCGCTTAACGATGAATATGAGAGCACAGCTTGGCGGGAATGTACACGCCCAAGAATTTTCTGATGTTCTCTTAAAATTGGGTGAGGGAACGCTACCAGTAGACGGTGACCAGGTGGTTCTACCTGAGATACTTGGGAGAGTGGTGTCCACCTTAGAAGATTTGATACGCCTGGTGTACGGGGACATCAATAGGATACCGCACCAAGATAATTCTTGGGTGTGTGAACGAGCCATTTTAACACCCAGAAACGACCAACCTTCAGCGATCAATGAGTGCATTCTCGCGGAAATTGAGGGAAATGAAGTGATCTACACTTCAATAAACACTGTTGTCGACCAAGATGACGCTACATATTACCCTGTAGAATTTCTCAATTTCCTCAGTGCAAGTGAACTACCAGCTCACACCATTAAGCTAAAGGTCGGTGTCCCAATTATGCTTCTTCGGAATCTCACTCCGCCGAAACTGTGCAATGGGACCCGGCTCAAAGTCGTCTCGCTGCAGAGAAATATCATTGAGGCGGAAATTCTAACGGGTTGTGGTGTCGGCGAGACAGTGTTTATACCACGTATACCACCGATTCCCCACAATTACCCCTTTTTTTTCGGATGGGAAGTCATCAAATGACCCCTATCGCTCTGGGTGGAGCGGAAGGGAGTGTCAGACTCTTACTGACCCACCCGTGTTCCTTCCTTAGCCTTTTATGTTCCGGGCCAGCGGTAACCCTTTCGGACAATCCCGCTGACCCGGCAGGCTTCGGCCCTATGGGGCCCCTCCTCGATGCTGACATCTCTTTGAGGCGCGCGTAGAACACATACGCGCCGTCCGGCACGGGCCCGCAGGCCCGCGCCTACGGTGGCCGGGAGTCGTCCCGTGGCTCCCGACGCCCGGAGCGTCTCCTGCGGCGGCTGGGACGGGAGGCTCTCTCCCTCATCCGTCCCGCCACCTCCTTCGCTAGCATGACTGCTTCGCAGAAGGAGGTGACTGCCTCCCACTCCCTCTCGCCCCGGACCATGGCTTGCACCAGGGCCGGACGCGAGAGTTCGCCGCCGCTGCCGATCGCCTCTACGAGGACACGGCGGTGCTCCGCCCAAGCGGGGCAGACCTCCACCGTGTGCTCCATCGTGTCATCTGGGTGATCCTGGCAATGGTGACACCCGGCCACAATTACCCCTTTCAATTCAAGCGCGTGCTGTTTCCTGTGAGCGTGTGCTTCGCAATGACAATAAATAAGTCACAGGGGCAGACACTGAAGGCTACGGGTGTCGACCTCAGGACGAGCTGCATCTCACACGGACAACTGTACGTCGCTTGCTCCCGCGTTACCAGTCCTGACTCCGAGACCGAGGGAAAAACAACGAACGTTGTTTACACAGAAGTGTTACAGTAAATTATAACACTTCTGTTATTCGACGTCTCCTAAATTTCCTTATTAACCTGACGTCTCTTACCAGTAAATTAACTACATAACTTTCAAATTTTGAGTTTACTAAGCCAAATAGTTTTTGAGGGATCTAAGCTATAGTACAGTATGAGACGCATCTTTTGAGTGTTTCTGTAAATCAACAAACTATCACTAATTTATTTTGGAAAATGGAACACCTGATGCAGAACCGCAACAGATCAGCTAAAGTATAAGAGATATAAAAATGGTGCCATAGCAAAAAATATTCAACGTGAAGAGCATTTTCTGCTGTGAGAATAAATTTGAAGATCTGGAACACCTGTTGTGGAACTTCAAAGCCCAGCGACAATATAACATATAGGAATTACGTCTTAGGCTGGTTTTAGAGTCGCGCTGACCGCACGCTGATCGTCGGCGCGGACAGCGAAACGTATGAGCCGTCAGCGCTGAGCGGTCAGCATTACTCAGAAACGCTACCTTACTACATAGCATATCGACCCATCAGCGCTGACCATCAGCTTGCGGTCAGTGCGACTCTAAAACCCGCCTTAGCAAAAGTTGTTTAGTCTGATGGGCATTTCCTGTTGACTTACAAAAATGAAAGATCTGAAACGTCTCGAATCG
The DNA here is from genome assembly GCA_951800025.1 of Oligia strigilis. Taxonomy (NCBI): domain Eukaryota; kingdom Metazoa; phylum Arthropoda; class Insecta; order Lepidoptera; family Noctuidae; genus Oligia; species Oligia strigilis. The sequence goes on along the minus strand of OX637563.1, from coordinate 1,889,573 downwards.
TCTCGCGCATCACGCTGTTTTCCCGTCCCCGGGCTCTTAGAATTCGACATCAGACATTTCAGATCTTCGATTTTGACGACCCCGTTGTCGCTGGCATAAGCAACAGGATCCGCGTACGAAGTCGCGGGCAGAAGCTAGTATATTAATAAATTAGTCATGTATCTTCTTTTTGGTGGCGTACTCCATTACTGAAGGTCGCTTTCACGGTTACACGGTTTCGATGAAAGGCTTTTGTGCCACTTCGTTCGGTTGTCGGCTTCCCTCAGGGCGGTCGTAACAGAGTCCAGTGAGAGTGGTTATTTGGTCTGAATATGTGGTTAGGTGACCGGCCGTGAGTTCACACGTAGATAACCCTTCGTGAATCTTGAAACCGGTTCCGGAAACCGGCAAAATAACCGGAGTAGCGAATGTAAAAGCTTCCTGAAACCACAAACGACACCAATAGAGAACGTGTCGCCGCGCCGCCGTCACTACGTGACGGGTATGCAAGCGTTCGCATTCAAAAACTGCACATGCTTGGAATTTATTATCAGCACGCGTTTGAGTGAGATATTTCTTTACTTTTGCCCGTGACTTCGGTTGCGTGGAAGACGTAAAACACCACAATATACTAAAACGATTCGCGGATCACTTCGTTTTCGCTTGGTGTACTTTCTGACTTTTTTTTTCTTTTTGATCGACTCCTAAGGGTCGTAGCGTCAGCATCGAGGAGGGGCCCCCTTAGGGCCGAAGCCTGCCGGGTCAGCAGGACTGTCCGAAAGGGTAACCGCTGGCCCGGAACATAAAGGGCTAAGGAAGGAACACGGGTGGGTTTTAGTCAGTAAGAGTCTGACACTCCCTTCTGCTCCACCCAGAGCGGGGCATTTGATGATTTCCCACCCTCGAAAAAAAAAAGGGTCGTAGCGTGGTGTTAAATAGCCTTTAACCTTCTTTAAGAATTGGGCTATCAAATGCAAAAAGATTTTTTTCAAATTCGACAAATGCTAGTTACTATTAGGGCGTTCAAACAAAAAAACAAATTCTTTAGTTTTAGAATATTTATGCATATACATATGGAAGTAAAGATTTGAGCAAAGAATGGGGTTCATTTTTGCCAGAAGGGTGCGGTTTTTAAATGAGTGACTATTGTGACTTGCTCCCAAAATAGTTTTTCAGGGAAATTAAGGTTTTGATTAACGCAGGTGCAGCGAAAAATTCAGATTCCACTATGTTAGGGATTTTGCGTGTTGTTTCCACTAAAAGTTATATCATCTTTCCATGAAACGTATAGAGGCGAGTAAAGATTTATTGTGTTGGCAACACCGAGTCAATCTACTTCGAGTGCTGGCTGGCGGTGAAGTTTTTGAAGGCTGATTGGTGGAAATCATCCTTTATTGGGTTTTTCCGTTAGGGATGTCAATGCTGGATTTGTGCCCGGTTGACGGCAATAGGCTGCCCCCTATTACATGGGATTCAAACATAACAGACAAAATGTGGGTGTACTATAGGGACACCTCTGCGTAACACGTTGTCGATTAAAGGCGTGATGTTAGGATAAGATATGTTAGAAAATAAACAGTAAAGTTATCATAGTTTCCTTCTAATTTTATTTCTTCGTTTAATTAACACCTTTCTCGTCTGAACACGTGCCAATCTGAAAACGAAAAAACATTGTTTAGGTGAAGTTGTAGATTTATATCTAACTAGTCTGTATTGTTCCAATGCAGGGTAAAAGCCTCCTTTCTTCCCTTTTCCACACAATTCTGAATTTTGCATGTCAGTAGTTTATCCTACTAATCACACTAATATTATAAAGGCGAAAGTTTGTGAAGATGTTTGGATGTTTGTTACTCAATCACGCGTAAACCGTTAAACAGATTTGGATGAAAATTGGCACATAGATAGATCATTTCCTAGATTAACACGTAGGATACTTTTTATCCCGATATTCCCACGGGATCGAAACTAACGCGGGTGAAACCGCGGGACGGTGCTAGTAGGTTTATATACAGGATGAAATTAAATTAGCCACTAAACTTCGCTAACGTAATGGGCATTTTTTTTAGTGTGGAATCGCGGCACAACATCAACAGCTTTAAGTCATTCGTGGTACGAGTTCCAACCCAACATCTACAGACCTGTCTGAAAGAGGACTTTTGGCTGAAAGGTGTCGTATATCGACGTTTCCGAGGACGGTTACGCGACACTACGCCGACAACGTTACGTGTGTAGTCATAGGTAGTTTTAAGGTTTTTAATATGTATTAGTTTATTTATTATTGTATAAGATTATTTTGTGTATTTTATCTTTGGGCCTTAGTTGCCTGCTAATAAAATGATTAATATTATTATTATTAAATTGTAAGCATGATAAAATAAAAATAAAGAATAATTTGATGATTTTTTAAAGTAAATGTAAGTTTCTGAATACTAATGTTCTTCTAATGTCTGACAGTAATGAATGATAAGAGGGACAATTCTCATAATTTTAAGAGCGTTCACAGTCTGATCTCAGTCTCAATCTGTCAAAAGTATCGCTAATTTTCCTACATTTTTGACAAGTTTTTGACATTGATTGTCACTGAGATGAGATTGCGACTAGATTGTGAAAGTTTTTAATTACGAGAATTGGCCTTCTGTTAAATTACAAAATGTGTTATGAGCAAGAAAGACAGAAATGAAGATAAACCTCTTTCGATTAATAACAAAGAGAGGAAAAAATAAGTGCTTTTTTTTTTTTTTTTTGAAATGGGTTTGCTCTTAACTCTAGTCTAGGTCAGAGTTGACAGAGACAAAGTCGACGATGGAGTGAGCTTACCCAAAAGAAGCCTGTTCACTCTTACTTTGAAGAGATTCGGGTTGTATGAGCTCGGAAACACAGACGCAGGTAAAGAGTTCCACTCTTTTGCTGTGCGCATTATAAAAGACATTTGAAAACGCTTAGTGCGAATTGGTGGAATAGCAATAGTGCTATTTTGTTCTACATTTTTTTATTTAATTTTTTTTGGCGTTCAGCCAGACAGAAAGGTAGGCTGAAACACAGCCATCCTATGCTATAAAATTATAACTGTTAGGTACTTAATCCTAACATTTTTCTGGCTCTTTGCCAGCGCAGCATTCACTTTAGTTGCAAATCGAGTTTTTTTTTCCATTTTGCTATTATTGCACACATTTTGTATTTTAAATGGAATAACGGCATTGCTAGCCTTGGGGATCCTAAGGCTGATTTATAAATACCTAATCAGATAAATATCTTTGGAATAAATAATTTATGATAGTTTGACATTTATTTTCCGTTTAAAATCTGTCAAACCTTCAGTATTCCTTAATCTTGAGATAAAAGTTATCCGGCTAATGAATGATAAATGATTTATTTTCTGTAAGTAGGTTTGTACAAACACTTTTACACGTCAATTCAAACGTCAAAAGAAAAACCAGCCCTTTTATATTCTGATTGTATTGATATCATCACCTGCCTAGCCTTTTCCCAACTATGTTGGGGTCGGCTTCCAGTCTAACCGGATGCAACTGAATACCAGTATTTTACATGGAGCGACTGGTGATTCTTTTACTATACGGACTGTTATTGGTTAAAATGAAGACTCTTTTTTTTCTTTACCATTTTTTTTTTAACGTTGCCCCCACACTAGGAATTTCTCCTGTATTGTGGGTGCGTTTACAAACATTTAAACTCACATACACAAACAGCCAGACCCGGAACAACTACCTACTGGTAGGTCATACAAATATTTGTTCCGTGCGGGAATCGAACCCACAACACGCAGCGCAGCAGTCGCCAACCGTGCCGTCCAATGAAGCAAATACCTCATAGCCTAGCTTAGTAGACCCTCTCATATAGTAGTAGTTATCACAGTTAAACTTAGGTTACGAATCTATTTACATATACTGAAAGAAATATCTTTTACTGATCCGAAAACAGTTAAAGCTTGAGGCAAAATTTTACCGTCATCAGTGACAGTAAACTTTAACGTATTAAGTAGCTAAAAGGTCAGAAAACTAACTGTTTTATTCATTTGGTGATATCGTTCAAACCATTGTTACTTACATTACAGTAATGGTGGTTTTCCTTTTGTGTTGTTTTTTTCAGTAAATTGTATGTTCATGAAAAGTTACTGTTTTACAAACATTTCTTCTTACTGTATAAAGTCGGTAAGTCTTTCACTTTAATGTGCTGTAGTAAGAAATTATGTTTTTGTTCAGTGTATAGTTATGCCCAGTTTGGCAATAGAACAATGCTACCATTCTGCAAAACGATTTGTTTTTGTTTATAGGAACCGAGCAGGCACCAGTCGTTGGGAAACTTAGCGGGATCGCATACGTCTTACTTAACTTTCGTTCAAAGTAAAAGTTTGAAGTTGAACAACAGCTCGTGCGAATGCAGCATTCAGGCTTGGGAAGTATTCAACTGATCCTCAAACTTATTAACCTTCTAATGACGAAAACTTTTTAAATTTAAAAATGAACCTTAAATTTTTGGGCTCATATTTTTTAACAAATGAGCCTCTTTTTCTTTTTCTTTGTCCACTTTTAAAATTATGATAAAAAAGCACTTCCTCTCTCCTTAAACATCATTTTCGCCGCGATGATATCGCCGTGTAGAGACACGTTCTAAAAGAGAGTGTAAGAAATACGTGGCACGACGATAATATCGCCGCGATTCTCTCGCTCGTAGAGACGGCCCCCTTTTTTTTTTTTTTTTTTTTTTTTTTTTTTTTTTTTTTTTTTTTTTTTTTTTGCGGATGGGAAATCATCAAATGACCCCTCCCGCTCTGGGTGGAGCGGAAGGGAGTGTCAGACTCTTACTGACTAAAACCCACCCGTGTTCCTTCCTTAGCCCTTTATGTTCCGGGCCAGCGGTAACCCTTTCGGACAATCCCGCTGACCCGGCAGGCTTCGGCCCTATGGGGCCCCTCCTCGATGCTGACATCTCTTTGAGGCGCGCGTGGAACACGTACGCGCCGTCCGGCACGGGCCTGGTCCTGATCGGACGGTGAGCTACCCATTACTCTCCGCCCGCAGGCCCGCGCCTACGGTGGCCGGGAGTCGTCGCGCGGCTCCCGACGCCCGGAGCGTCTCCCGCGGCGGCTGGGACGGGAGGCTCTCTCCCTGAGCCGTCCCGCCACCTCCTTCGCTAGCATGACTGCTTCGCAGAAGGAGGTGACTGCCGCCCACTCCCTCTCGCCCCGGACCATGGCTTGCACCAGGGCCGGGCGCGAGAGGTCGCCGCCGCTGCCGATCGCCTCTACGAGGACACGGCGGTGCTCCGCCCAAGCGGGGCAGACCTCCACCGTGTGCTCCACCGTGTCCTCTGGGCGATCCTGGCAATGGTGATACCCGGGCGTTTCCTCCCGCCTGATGATGTGCAGGAACCTCCCGAAACTTCCGTGTCCGGTGAGGACCTGCGTCAGGCGGTAGGTGAGGGCGCCGTGGCGCCTCTCTAGCCACTCCTCAAAGAGGGGTCTTATCGCCGCTATCGCAGCGTGCCCAGAGACGGCCCCTTAGGGCTGATTTTTAAAGCCATCTGATAACTTGACGGCACGGTTGGCGCAGTGGTTAAGCGATTGACTGCTGCGCTGCGTGTCGCGGGTTCGATTCCCGCACGGAACAAATATTTGTATGACCTACAAGTAGTTGTTCCGGGTCTGGCTGTTCGTGTATGTGAATTTGAATGTTTGTAAACGCATCCACAATACAGGAGAAATTCCTAGTGTGGGGCAAAGTTTAAAAAAAAAAAAAAAACTTTATTCGAGTAATAATTTTGAATTTTTGACAGTTATTTCATACAAAAACTGTCAAACGTCAATTTTATTCCTCGAATAAAAGTCATCTGGTGATTGAAAAATCAGCCCGTGTACCACCGTGCACGACTAAGATGCCCAAACTTACTTGAAAGAAATAAAGAAAAATATTTTATTTCGGACACACACAGGAAATACAAAAAAGTAAAAAACTTGCCAAGTGCGAGTCGTACACGCACACGAAGGGTTCCGTACCACAAGGCATAAACGCCGAAAAAAACACGTTTGTTGTATGGGAGCCCCCCTTAAATATTTATTTTAATTTAATTTTATTATTTATTATTAAAGTAAAAAATTAAATACAACTGAGTATTTTGTGAATATTTCAAGTGCCTACCTGTTGCCATTATTGATATCGAGCAAAAAGGCCAAACAAATCGCGTTTGTTGTATGGGAGCCCCCCTTAAATATTTATTTTATTTTGTTTTTAGTATTTGTTGTTATAGCGGCAACAGAAATACATAATTTGTGAAAATTTCAACTGTAGCTATCGCGGTTCTTCAGATACAGCCCGGTGACAGACAGACGGACGGACGGACAGCGAAGTCTTAGTAATAGGGTCCCGTTTTTACCCTTTTGGTACGAAACCCTAAAAACGAGCATTTAAAACTAACAAAGCTTCATTAAAAACAACAAAAAAAATATTGACAAAAAAACCTGTGTGAAGCCAAAAGGGTTTCTATCTCAATGTAAAGCTGCGATATTTAAAAAATAAATACCACAGCGCTTGCTGGTATTCTGATAGGGCCCGCCGAGTTTATTAAAGTATTGTTTCAGGAAAGCACCCTACCTTTTGAAAACCACTTTCGTCCACTAATTGGTTATCAATAAATATGATTATTTTATACAACCGTTACAAAGTACAATGAAAGCCAATTTATGAAAAACATGGCGGACACAGGCAATAGCCTCATTTAAATGAATTGAAGGTACCTGTAATGAAATGTACATTATTTTACATAACTTTATTGTTGAATAAAATTGTTATCAAACATGTGTTGCGAGTTTTAACAATTATTGTAATCTGTGTCTCTGTATTTGAATTTAGATCATCGCGTTTCAACGGGTTTTATATAAATCCAGTGGTAAGCAAGCCGGATTTTTATGTACTGCAAAAGGTCCTGCGTTCAATTTCCAGGTCGGGTAACTTGTTGTTGGGTTTTTCCATAAGGCATTTTTCAGTAGCAGCCCGGGAATCTTGATCTGTGCCCGGTTGAGGGCAATAGTCTCGCCCTCTATTAACCTTTTGACCGCCACACGAAAAAAAATCAAAAACGTGCCCTCGGCGTCAAAGTCTGTCATGTAGTCGAACCGTGGCGTGCTGGGCACATTTTGGTTTGTCATCTATATATGACTGTGGCGGTCAAAAGATTAATAGTCCTACAGACTGACCTTCGGGCATGGCAGCCAGTCTAAGCGGAGACTAGCCATCTACGCGGAGGACATTAAAGTGCACAAGTGTGTGCGTAGACACAGGTGCACTGACTCTTCCCTGATCTCTCACTCGCATAGTCCGATGGGACGGCAATCCGACACGACCGGAGAGAGATCAGGCGCAGGACCAACGGCTTAAGGTGTTTTCCGAGTCATAGGAGTACCACACCGCCGACTTCCAACCTTCGGGCCGGCCTCTGCCCCCTGTTACATGTGACTTAAACATAAGTGGTGAAATGAAGGTCTATTGATCATGATATCTATTGTGATGTTATGTTATGTATTGTTAAATGACTGATCACAATCGTCCACTTTCACCCACCACTGCTCTCAAAACGGTGAAGGAAAACATCCTAGAACCAAAAATTTGAAGACATGTGACATCTACCAACCCGCACTGGGCCCGCGTGGTGGATTACGGCCCACGCCTTCTCACAGAGAGGAGGCCTGTGTCCCAGCAGTGGGAACGTTATAGGCTGATTATGTATGTACTCGTCCACTTTAACTGCTTAACTAGGGATCGATTTCCCCGCTTCCCGTATATCCGAATGAGTTGAAATGTTCTTACGTGTAGTTTTGATGCCAATTTGTTTATGTAAGTAACGTTCTAGTTTCAAATTAGAAGGCCAAAGTGACATTTTGTCAATGAAAACTTAAACAGTATGTATCGAGAAACGGTGTCGATCCTGCACGCGTAACATGACCACCCGTAGAAAGATTTCTACTGTCTCAAGGGGAACTAAAGGACCTAAACGCAAAAAACGCATTTTTTATAATGCCTAAGATATAAAGATAGAAAGTTAACCTAAAATATACTACTGAACCATACAAGTCGAAACCACTTCACACTATCACAGTCTTCAGTAATTTTTATCGTCCATATAAATGCAATATAGGGTCATTATTCCCCACTATTGTCCATTATCGTCTAGACTGGACCATTATATTTTATTGTTATGACTATTGAAATAACTGTATTGTCACTTTCGTCATATTCGTCTGCCAACTGAATTTATGTTTTATTAATTCACTAGTAACTGCCTCATCGGCTAGTAGTCATGAGCGTGAGTGAGGGTTCGATTCCCATTCTTGATTTTTTCAGTAACAAAACTTTTTTTATTCTGTATAACATGTCAAGCATGTCATGCTCCCACTCACCGAGAGGAGGCCTGTGTCCCAGCAGTGGGAACATTATAGGCTGATTATGTTGTTAAATAAGACTCTAAAAACAGAAAACAAAGATGCCAAAAGGGCCTCAGCTCAGCATTATCAAATGCCAACACAAGGTGTACAGTCAACAGCAAAAGTAGATGATGTAAATCAGAAATTCAATACTAATGAACGGAGTTCGCGTCAGAACTGTGTGGCGTCGAAGTGATTCAAAAGTATTCTACGTAGTAAGTATTGTAAGTAGTAGTACTTCGACGCCACACAGTTCTGACGCGAACTCCGTTCATTAGTATTGAATTTCTGATTTTGATCATCTACTTTTGCTGTTGACTGTACCACATGACGCTGATTTTCAGCTGCAACCCATTGGATATGATACATGCAGGATTGGATACATGACTCCTCTCTTGTGAGAGGGAGTGGGCCATAGAAATGTAAAAATATATCTATGGAGTGGGCCATCATCCACCACGTGGGCCCAGTACAGGTCGTTGGTAAGCTCTCAGTCTTGGTCAGCTCCTAAAATATTTTGATGACTATACACTACGGGGTGGAATCCTGTGGTTCCAGAAGTGACTATAATGTGACTTCCCATTGCATGCCAAACAAAAGCCTATTTACACGTAACGACTGTACACCTCGCAATGTATGTCGTATCGTTATCGAACCGCACTGTGTAAATCTATGTTAAAGTTTGCTTCCTGTTCCAATTTCAAGTAAATTCATATTTATTTGAAGGGTTTATCATTGTTAGAAATGGAAAATTATTTCTATTTTCATTAGCTTGAAAAATGGCTCGGCCTGGATGGGTTTTTCTTCATTAGAATTAATGATGTTTTTGGGATATAAAAAATACATTATAACCGAACTTAAAAATAAGGTTCTTATTTCAAGGCTTTACAGCTTCTAATAACTGTCATTGTTATTCAATAGGCAAAAAAAAAATATTGTTTTAATTTCTCTAGAATTTTTTTAATGTTTCATGTCCGCTTGACGATAATTTATTGTTGTTGATTGTCTTCTGTCTGTCATGCATGACTAATAGTAATAATAGAATTTACATTTAATCTTCAATGGAATTTATATCAAATTATTAGAATTTTATAATCATCTTTTCATTATATTTTTTTTTTGCCCAAATGGCTGATCATTGAATGAACATTGTTAAGTATATAATTATGTAATGAACACCTGCATGTAACCCATGTATCACAAATAAACGATTTGATTTGATTTGAAAAAGTCACCCATCTCCAAAATGACCGCGGCCAGTGCCGCTTAACCTTGCAGTATCATCCTTCAAAGGGCGCTTTACTGTAGGTACTCGCCTAGCTACATACTATGGGTGTGGATATAATATATAGGTACTGCATAATAAATAAATTTTAAACTTACTCTTCCAAGTGTTACAGTTCTCGTATTGCATCTCACAGTAATTTGCGAAGTTTTTAAAGTCCCCATCATAGCTACGCGCGCAGATTAGTTGTTCTCTGTAAAAATAAACAGTACATATTTAGTTGAATTTATTCCATCACCACTACTCATAAAAAAAAATAAAAAAAAAGAAGAAATGTGACATTCCGCACTGGACCGTCTCGTGGTGGATTACGGTCCACTCCGTCTTAGTGTGCCACACGAGGAACACGCGTTAATGAGAGGCAACTACAAGCCGACTACACCCGAGGACGTCCGTCTTCGACGATTGCAGTTGCCTTTGTCGGTGACACATGTCGGTCGTGTTAATTGTCCACCAGCAGTAGGAACATTCTAGGCTGATTATGCTATAGATTTATGCCCAGTGGTAGCTGCCCCGATTTACGCGTCTTAGTGTGTTGTGTGATAATGTTTGCAATTTTATATAATTTTCATTATTAATATTTTGTCATTTTTATAACATTTTTACAATTTGACAGTTTTATATTTGACATTTTATTATTTTTTATACGATTCTGACATTTTTATAATTTTTTGACAATTTAATTTTTCTTTTAATGAGTTCTTGAATGTTGAAATTTAATTAATCACAATTTTATTTTGGGTTTTTACCTGTTTTACATTTAATAAATATTTTATAAGTAATTTTAATGGTATGAGTTGAAACAATGGACTAGAATTATGTTTGAAATAAATAAATTATTATTATTTACTTTTTGTAATTTTCATCACCACTGCTCTCAAAACGGTAAAGGAAAACATCGTGAGGAAGCCCCCATTGCGACGCATTGGGCCCGCGATTAGGTGGATTACGGCCCACTCCCTCTCACAGAGAGGAGGCCTGTGTCCCACAACGGAACTAAGTATTAAGAAAAAAAAAATTAAAGCAACTTACTTGTAAGCCTTAGGACATCGATCGATGAAGTTTTTGCATCCTTTCACGAAGAAATCTGTTGCAAAGAACTGTGTATCTTGAGGATAATTGATGACTTCCTTCCTGTACTTCTTAGCTTCCATGCCATGTAGTAGTACGGAGACACCGAAGACAAACCCTGAATCAAAAAAAATAAGATCAGAAAAATTTTGGATCATCATCTGCCTAGCCTTTTCCCAACTATGTTGGGGTCGGCTTCAAGTCTAACCGGTTGCATGTGAATACCAGTATTTCACATGGAGCAACTGCCTATCTGACCTCCACAATTCATTTACTGAGTAATACGATACCCCTTGGTAAGACTGGTTTTCATACTTTCGGGCTTCTGACGACACGTGGTAGAACAATTTCTATGAAGTTTTCATAAAAACTGTTCTATTACACTACTGTTCTAGAATAGAATAGAATTTATTTAGTACAACTGTAGTTGTACTAAACAGAAAAAAAAAATTCTTACTAACGATTTCATTAAGACTTGCTGACTTTATACAGTAAGAAGAATTGTTTGTAAAACAGTAAAAGACAAAACAGTAACTTTTAATGATTGAACATACTATTTACTGAAAAAACAACAAAAAAAAAGGAAAACCACCATTACTGTAATGTAAGTAAATTTCAATGGTTTGAACAATATCAACAAATGAATAAAACTGTTAATTTTGTGACCTTTTAGCTACTTAAAACGTTAAAGTTTACTGTCATGACGATTAAAATACTGTTTTGAACGTTAGGCTCATAAATGGAACTGCGGGGCAGTTGCGTAACACATTATCAATCGGAATCGGTTTCATTTTGACAGTTCGACGGTATTCATTGCGTTATTTACGTGTTGAGCAGATAAATTTTTCGAACTTATGAAGCAATGGATTAGCAATTTGCTTCAAAATGATTCAGATTCCGACTGATAGTGTGTTACGTAATTAGGGTGCTGTTAAAAGCAGTTCAGATTAATGTTTTTTCGTTTTTATTTACTGCTTATTTCTTTCAGTGTAGAGTCGCGTCACACTTGTCTACAGGAGTCTTTGTGACTTGCCATAATACATTTTCAGTACCTATATGTTTTTATTATGAACTATAAAAAATAAAAGTACCTACTGACACAAAAACTTGATAGTTTTATACTGAGCCACAAAACTGAAATTGTTTTCGTATAATAAAAATACTATCGAAAGAAGATAGAATCGATGAAGATACGAGTACAAGGATTTTTATCTCTGTTTTTCTTTCAAAATGGAATGATGGCTGGCTGGCTGTCTGATCCTGTGTTTGATTCTCAGGTCAGGCAAAGTGTTATTTATTTATAAATACTTTATTGCACATCAGAAAAAAATAAATCATCATCATCATTCATTCATTCTGACACTTCATTTTGTTTAAATGTATGTTATCAGACTTTCGGGCTACTGACGACCCGTAACGACTGACAAAGATCCACGAATGACCGCCGGGATCAACGGCTTAACATGCTTTCCGAGGCAAGGAGGGGTCTTGGTATGTAAAGATGGTCACCCATCTATGGACCAACCGCGGCAAGCGTAGCTTAACCTGACCTTCATAGACGAAGCCGCCTTGGAGTGTAAATGTTGTGCTGTTCCACAAACAATGGGACACTTAATATCGTGTCCTGCGTGTCCTGTCAGCTGCACGTTACAGGAACTGGTGGACGCTGGTGCTGGCGCCAAACAAGTAGCCTAATTCTGGGCTAAGTTCATTTAGATTGCTATCGACACTCCAAGAAGAATGCTCTTTAATGTTGCTTCATACAATAGTTCAATAGAACTATGAGGATACAGGATACTTTTTATCCCCGTGGTACTTTCCATTGGGATAATTTCTGACCCCCATACAGGCGAAGCCATGGGCATTAGTTAATAATAAGTTAATTTTCAAAAGTATTATATTAATACATTACCCACCACCCAGCCAGACATGATTATGTTCTTAGGACTGTAGTTTTAAGAGAAAACTGTTCGAAGGGAAACATAAATTTTACTGAGCTTGTTTAAAAATCGATGTGGTAATTTCAGGTTTGTGGTGTAACGATTTAGCAGTGCGATAGATTGGAGTGGCGATAGATTTGAAGTTTACAGCAGATTTTTACTGAAGAGGTACTGAAAAAATGAAACTTTTGTATCGATGATCATAATAGTAGTTTTTCTTAATCGTAATTATTCTTAATTAAAAATTACAATATGGAGGTATCGTTGCGTTGGTCCCACACTAGGCACGGCCTGTGTCTTGGGCACCATTACATAGATACATTTTGATAATTTTCATAATTTTTGACAAAATATTAATGATTAGTTATTTAAATACTTATAAATTACATTTTTTTTAAATTTAATAAAAAAATATTTCAAAATATAAAAAAATAGGAGCCATTTTGGTGTCGAGAACAGGGTCAAAGCTACTGGCAGTCAGAGCTCCGGAGAGAGGAACCTCTTTACATAATCAGCCTATAATGTTCCCACTGCTGGGACACAGGCCTCCTCTCGATGAGAGGGAGTGGGCTGCAATCCACCACGCGGGCCCAGTGCGGCTTGGCAGATGTCAGATGTCTTCGAACTTTTGGTTCTAGGACATGCCGGTTTCCTCACGATGTATTCTTTTACCGCTTTGAGAGCAGTGGTGATTAATCAAATAATTTACACAAAGTAAAGTGCCTGTCAGGGTTCGAACCTCCTTACAATGTGATTATTTACTACACTTAGACTGGCATAGTTTTTGCGGTTATTCACATTTTAGCCAGCCTATTTTCTGTAATAAATCTAACAGTGAAAACTTAGGTGAAGTAAGCTATCTCAGATTGTGTCTGCCTTTTGTGCCCACGCAACCAAAGCAAATGTAGCGGTATCTACCACGCCACACGAGAACAACGCGTAATACTGACGTCACGCAAAATCCTGTATCTCGCAAGCAGAGTTTACCGCGCAACTAGCATAGATACAACGGCCTGACATGAATCATCGGGCAGTTGCCCGCCAGACACAACACCCATCTGGTCGGAGGATCCTCCCTTTTCTATGGAGGTTGAGAGAACTTTACACCCTGTTCTTCTCACCTCTATACAACCTCTCCGCTGCTACCAATAACGCCATAGAAGTGGCGCAGCTTGGGCCAGCACACAATTTAAATAACTGCAGGAGAAGAAGACTAGGTATTAACTATTGTCAGTTCGCGTCACCTAAGTTTTCTCGGTGTGAATTTAACAGAGATGATAAATGTTACAGTTGGTTTCAAAACTTTAATTATTAAAAATGATTGTTTATTTGATAATATTTTTGTATCTAGCTATCGCTACGCTAAGCAGTGTGCCTAAGCCCCACCACCTAAGCCCCAAGCTATAAATTTTACTATTTTAATAAAATAAACCTGGTTCTAAATCAAATCTACAGTTTATCGAAACGATATTTTATAATCAAACGAAAAATAACAATCCAGATTATACTTTAGGTACGTAAAATTCTATTACAAGCAATGCCTATTCTCGTTTTATGAAAATGTCTTATTTCATAAATAAAAACAGAAAATATTAAAAGTTTAGAACTACGAACTACCTACTTGCAAATATTATTCTGAGAAAACTGTCTGCAAACATTGCAAAATACTACTAATACCAGCCTATTAATAGTGCCCTAAGCTCGCAACTTGAACCCCAATTCTGTAGGTTTTGGTAATTTTTATTCCCTGCGTAATCTTACCACGTGTAAACCACGTACGGTGGTCAAGCGTGGTATTTTGACTGTTCAAACCCACACAAATTTTCAAATCCACCTTAAACCTATATACCTAAGTTAAACCAAAATGCCAACCGTACATAGAATTCGAAACGCATAGTTTTCTATACACCTCCATTGCTCACGTAGCTAAGCGATTTTATCAAGGAAATTGCTGTATTTACGTATCTCAGACGATACGTGATCTGCAACCGTTTGATGAAATTTAAGTCTTGGTTGGAGACAGTAGAAAGCTATGGTTAAGTGGGAGAAATTATTAAATTGTGGTTTATGATGAAACGCTTTTCTATATTGATTTTAGGTTGGTACCTAAAGTGGGGCGATGTTGTTTTTTAGGATTCCGTGCCTCAAAACGAAAAACGGTACCCTTATAAGATCACAGTGACAAAATCAAACTTCTAAGTCAATGCAATCAAAAGATACGGGCGTTTATGTTCCGGAATCAAAGCCTTTATAGTACTTCTCGTTGACCTAGAATCATGAAATTTGACAAGAAGCAATGTGTGTGACAAGAAGCATGTAGCATAAGTAAAGGGAAAAATCCGAAAACCTTAAATTTGTAGTTACATTACAAAAATATTTCCCGCGTTAATCTATTTACATACCTACAAGTCGGTGGCAAAAACTAAAATAGGTACAGATCCAAAGACACCGACTTCCGAAATTAAAGTTATTTTTCACTTTGTAGTGTTTTTTTGGAAGTCGGTTTTTTTTTTGTTAAAAATTTTTTATTTCTCGCTTTTAAGTGGGTCTGTTTATAATGTGTCTAAGTTACAATAGCCTAATGTCAAGTTGCCCAACGCCTTTTACAAAATATTGCTTTTCCCGATGCAGGGACGTTAATTGTTGAGGACTTCTCCTAGTATTCCACCATCAGCTCCATTTCATCATTCGCATTGTGACGAGCATAAATTGCTTAGCAACCATATTGAAGTAATCGAATCGCAACCCGTGAAATACTTATTAAGTAGTTATGTTGGCCATCTGTGGTCTTCTTCATCAGTTCCACTTCACCAAATGGTGGTTTCCGAGAGCAAATGCATGATTTACTGTAAAAAATACCCAAATCGCTATAGGTGTCCCTATAATATTTGAGGAGTTCCTTCAATTCCTCGTGGATCCCATCATCAGAAGTGGATTTTGATAAAAATGGGACCAATCTGGAAGTATATCCTTTTAAATAAAAAAAGAATTATCCAAATCGGTTTATAAACGACGGCGTACTGAGGTAACAAACAAAAAAAAAATACAACCGAATTGAAAACCTCCTCCTTTTTTTGAAGTCGGTTAAAAATACGGAACACTCGTTGCGCGAGTCCGACTCGCACTTGACCGGTTTTTTTAAGTGCCCTGCGGTTTTGAGGTTTCCTGTTAATTCCGGATTTGGTTGCCGAGGAGAAATCTGTACCTACTGTGTCATGGCGCTACCTCGAAAATCTAAAATCCTCGAAAACCTTACTAAGCGAGTGAAAGTGACGCATCTTTTGAAACGCAAAAGAAGAGTGATGGAATTTACCTACTCCTTTTTTAACCAAATAAATTAATTCAATTTAAAACTACTTTGAGTAAACTTTGATATGGATAATATTAGGTAATATGGTTGAGAATTATCATAATTATCAAAGTAAGGTAAGGGGGTTGAAAATAAAATGTAATCAGCCAACTTGGAGCGGCAGCCAAATTGAATTTAGTGTGATGTTACTAAATTTATCGTTTTCTACTCTTCAAGCCCTTGCATTTGATACCCGTATTAAGGGGATTGTAAAAAAAATGTAATCCGTCATCTTGGAGCGGCGGCCATATTTAATTTAGTGTGATGTTTTTAACTTTATCGTTTTCTACTCTTCAAGCTCTTTCATTTGATACCCATATTAAGGAGGTTGCCCATCTTGGAGCGGCGGCCATATTGAAATTATTACAATATTGAGTATTGCACATTGTATTGTTACCAGAACTACACGTGTAGGCAAAATTTCAGCTCAATCCAACCATACCAATAAAGGGTGGAAAAATGGTTTGCTAATTTTGACCGACAACTTAGGTACATACCTACATACTTAGATAAATACGAACAGTGCAAGTTAAATAAAAGCTTGTAAAAAGATTTCTCATTCATCACAATAACATGCAAATCCTTTCCATTTGTAACAAAAATATGCTTTATTTCAGTTAAGTATACAAACAGATTTTTTTTCAAATAGATGTTCTTACGGTACCCGGGATAACAAAGGAGTACTAAGTCAGTATAAACTGGATATAAATATGAGTCTGTGTGATTTATGCGGGCCACTCACGATCAAGTTCACCGTCAAGTTTGCAGCGGACTTGAAGTCGCGTCCAGTAAACTTGACGGTGTATGGCTATGGGTATGCATGATAAGTCAACTTATGTCGGAACTTGACGGTGAACTTGATCGTGAGTGGCCCACATTATGTTCTTTATCTGTTTTATAGGGTATTTCTAGGGCCTCGTGACTTTGTAGTTATTACTTAGTCACGAGGTCATCGAGTCATGGATCAGGTAAAACTACGCTTCCCGCAAGGCCCGTGGATGGGTGACCATCATTACATACCCTTCCGTGCCTCCGTTGGTACCGGCTATCATTCGTGAACCATCTTCACTGTATACCGAGACGTCTCCGTGCCCCGGAAAGCATGTTAAGCTGTTGCTCCCGGCTGTCATTCTTGGATCTTTGACAGTCGTTACGGGTCGTTAGAAGCCCGACAGTCTGCCAACCAGTCTTACCAAGGGGTATCATGTTGCCAAATAACTGGGTTGTGGAGGTCAGATAGGTAGTCGCTCCATGGAAAATACTGGTATTCAGCTGTATTCGGTTAGACTGGAAGCCGACCCCAACGTAGTTGTGAAAAGGATGACAGGCGGGACCGAGCCACGGAGGGGAATTTTTATTTCAGTCTGTGTGTATGTGTATAATGTATACGAATCCTTGAGGTATTGTCCTAACCGAAAGCGACTATCGCGCGGGTACGCGATCTCTATTATAGCGCGGGCTCTATTACATGGGCGTGCTCGTGTGATCAATCAAGTCGCGTTAGTACGTCACGATTCAAATAAATGATCATGTTGGTCGCGTATTCACGTGAGATTCGCTTTCGGTTAGAACGTGGGGTCTTAAGTAGGTACATAAAAATATTTTCAGAAAACATGATTGTAGAAAAATCCTCAAGATTTAATTCGGATGAGAAATGCCAAATTCTAAATGAGAGAAGCCTTTATTCACTGCAGGCAATTTAAATGAAATACAACCACGTGACAACTTTTTTAATTTTACTGACCTACATTTCCAAAAATTACTAGCTACAAGAAAATACGGACAAATAGACAATGCTCCCAATACTTTAGTTAAAAGAAGTTAGAAATGCGGACAAATGCGAACCGGACTCACATGCGAAGGGTTCTGTACCACCGTGCAATAATAATATAACAATAATTTATATAAAACTGGTAAAAATAACAAAATTAAATTCTAACATAACTAAAACTATACAGAAACTAGAAAATAGCGTCGAAAAACTCATCCGCATCGCTGTCGACTGGTAATGTACCCAAGAGACTGGCGGCATTACCACGTTGTATGGCGATGCTTAGCCTCTGGCCAAGGTAAAAGCCAGCCCTTGGGTCACGGGAAGTGTCAACCAGCCGTTTCGAAATATCTTTAAAAAGACCATGAGCACTCGGACCCCACGGCCCGAGGGTTTCAACCCCAAACGGCTCGAAAATATAATTTCCGATGAGGTTATTATATTTTCGCCGCTTGAGGTTCTCCGCAGCCGCAGCAGCAGCGCCAGCACAGCATGCCGAGCCAGGAAGATGGGATGGCGCAAGAGTATCGACACACGTAGCGTCCCACACTAAAGGCCTACCCACCTTCCATGGAAATAAAGACATACCGTCCGGTCTCTTGCCATCGTCGCGTGCCAAACCATTGGGTTCTAATACAGCTGGAACGCCGACGGTGACAAGAGCTCGTCGGAAGATGTCATTAATGTTCGCGTGCCGCGCTAAGCGACCCGCACTTCGGCTGCAAGACAGGCCGTGGTGTCCGAGGCTGTTGACATCTTCGCCACAGTGACAGCGATGGGGAGAACAGCAAGGAGTGCCTAGTCGTAGGGAAGCAGCGAGGCGAAAAGTAGTGTCGTCGAACAAAGTGCCTATGTTCGACGAAGGTAGTGCATGAAGCCAAAGACCCGACTCCCACCTACCCACAGCCAGCAGGCGCGCACGTTCCGCAGTAGTAGCAGACGAGTCAAGTAAATACAAAACTACATTTTTAATTAATACTCAAAAAAAAAAACAAAAAATAATATTTAAAAATAAACACCGCAAAAAACTCTTTTCTTGGATGAATGAAGTTGCTATTACCTACAAGAAGTGTGTTTTTGGTTTAAAAAAAAAAGTTAAAAAACTCGTTTCACTTAATTCTATAGCCGCAGTAGTAGTTACACATTCTGCGAAAATTTCAAGTGTCTACCTAAAGAGGTATGAGGAAGGAACAGGGTGTAAGGTTCACTCAAACTCTATAGAAAAGGGAGAATCCTCCGACCAGACGGGTATTGTGTCTGGCGGGCAACTGCCCAATGATTCATGTCTGGCCGTCGTATCTATGCTAGTTGCGCGGTAAACTCTACTTGCGCGATGCAGGATTTTGCGTGACGATTGTAGATACCGCTACAACGGCCACTACGGCTATTACGGTTCAAAAGATACAGCCCTGATGGACGGACGGCGGAGTCTTAGTAATAGGGTCCCGTTGTTACTTTAGGTACGGAACATACCTAAAGTGTGCCAACATTGCATAAATATGTACCTAAGCTGTCACGCCCTTTATGCCTTGAGGCTTTTATTTAGGTGTTAAATTTTTTTCATTATTTTTTTTTTGCTAAAATTACGAGAATTGCCCCTTAGATATTTGAGATCAAAGTGACCAGTTCGACAAAACGCCAATTTCGTACTTATGGACCTAATTCTGAATAAAGACACGTTGCGCCGACCCCAAATAAATTGAAATAAAGGCAAGAGCTGGGGGCCTAAAAAGGCCACTTTGGAGAATCATAAAAGGATAACATTATGAATTATAATATGGCGAAGACAGTCCGTGTTTTTCTTTTTTCGCTGCACTACGTAGGTACAATCAAAGAGAGTTATCATTCTATTTTTTGGTATATTGGCGTGGCTAGCTGATATTATGGTAAATTGTTTAATTTAATGTTCTGTGTCTCATAAATTAATTTGTTGCGCCACTTCTTCCCAGCGAAAGCACTAGGAAGTGATGGGTGGGCGTTTTGGGCGACTGTCTTATGTAAAGAATTCATTTTGACGTTAGAAAAGTGCTGATTCTCAGTTTAATTTGAATAAATGACTTTTGATTTTGAATCATAAAAAAGCAGGTACTACGTGCCAAAGTTCGTCCTATCAATTAGGTCATCAAGGTATTAACCAGCGACTTCTATGGCAAGGTCACGCGACGATGTCGGTCAGTTTTCACGCACAGCTTTATATTTAACTGTCGCCTATTAATGGTCAAACGGTTAATGTTCTAATCGCGTTTTGCATGCCATACCCTAACTGTTATCATGCCCTTTAGCACTTAAGAAGTAGATCTTTGTTAACAGTAGGTACTTAGGTTGACATACCTACTTTTTGAACATTATATTTCATTGTACTTCATAGAAGAGAAGTGGCAAAATAATAACAGCCGGACGAGTCGATCGAAGGTTCAGCTTTGCTTGCTGCGGTGTGTTCCTGGATGGGTGAACATCCATTAGGTACATATCAAGACCACTCTGTGCCGTTGTTCCCGGCTGTCATTCGTAGATCTTCGACAGTTACGGATAATTAGAAGTTCAAAAGTTTGACAACAAGTCACGGGATACCGTTTCGGGGATAAACCGTAGTGATGTTATAGAAAGAAAAGAAAAAAAGAAAGAAAAGAAAGAAAAAAGAAAAGAAAGAAAAGAAAGAAGAAAGAAAAGAAAGAAAAGAAAGAAAAGAAAAGAAAAGAAAAGAAAAGAAAGAAAATACTTTTACTTGCGACAGAACTAAAAGACATATCCTGGACCGTCAGCCTCGCTACTACTAACTTGGCTAACTAGCTTATTTTTAGACCATGGTATAAATTACTATTCCTGCATAACTTCTGCTAACGTTGACGTGAAAGAAGTAATAATTGTAAACAGTTCTGTCATGTTTTAAAAACATTCGTCAGCTTTATGTAATCAAAATTATAATTAATAGTATCAACGTTGATAAATGTTTGTACGTGCAGAAGGAAAATTCCCGTCATAAAAAACGTTATAAATCTAGTCCCAATCTCGTCTCAGCAACAATCACTGTCAAAAATGCTGGAAAATTAGGGGATTTTTTGACAGATTGAGACTGCGATCAGACTGTGAACGTTCTTAAAATTACTATTGATTAATTTGGAAATGTTCAGTCTTCAGAATCCACAGAAACATCCAATATTCCATAGAGCCTGAAGACTAAGGTCTTCAATCAGTGCCTCCTGCCAGTTATGACTTACTGAGTCGAAACATAGACACGTACGGCTGGTCTATAAATCCAAGGTCGCTCAACGAGCTATGGAACGGGCTATGATTGGAGTCTCTCTGGATCAATTTATCTTTTTAATCTTTGTTATTTTTTTTTTCACCATTTTTGATGTTTTTAATACAACCTGTATTGTGTCTTTTGTTGCACTGAATAAACGTTTTATCTGTCTACCTATCAATAGGAGAGGCCTATGTCCAGCATTGGACTGCTCTAGGCTGATGATGAGTCTTCAGAATTACAATAAAAACTGCATGTCCAGGTTTCCTAAAGATGTTTTCTTTCACCGTTGTCAGAGATGTCTAAGATAAACTTAGAAAGTACATTATACATTGAAAAAGTCTCGGTCATAATTATGATTAAAAGATAAGTGCTTCAATATAGTATTTATGAGAAAGACAATACAACAATTATTAAGGTACAATGAGGAGTCGATAAGTATCTTTATTTATTTATAAAAAGTTTCATCTTCATACCTAATGCTATATTAATTATTATGAGATGTACATAATCAAATCTTTCTATTAACGTTATCTAAGGAGAGAAAGCCATGTGATTATCTTAATATTGTGGAAATGCTTATTATTAAAGTAAATCATATATTATAAAAAAAAAACGTTTTTTAATATGGTTTTCGGATTTTTACCTTTACTTGTGCTACATGACCTTGCTTCTTGGAAAATTTCATCATCGATTCATCGAATTTCATCGTCAATGGGAATTAAGTACCCTATAAATTTTGATTAACTTGAGACTGTCGTTTTTGTGGCATAAACGGCCGTATCTTTTTTATTATGTTAATTACTGTAGACCTAAGTATATGGTTTTATTTTCGACTCGATTCCTTTACGCGTTCCCGAGATAAAAGGCCTTGACAGATAGACAGGTGGACAACAAAGTGATCCTATAAGGGTGCCGTTTTTTTCTTTTCAGGTACGCAACCCTAAAAAAAACAAGAATGTACGAGTTTCTTTCAGCTGAATTTTTGATTCATAGGATTCCACCTGGTGACAATAATAATCCTCCAAACCGAATGTCGGCCATGGCGGCTCAGCGGAGACTGGCCTTCGACGAAGGGAATATTAAAGTGCACAAATCTATATGTAATGGAGGGGCCCGTGTTTAAATAATAACAGCCGCACAGGTCGATCGATCAGGTTAAGCTACGCTTGCCGTGGTTGGTCTGTGGATGGATGACCATCTTTACATACCGTGACCCCTCCGTGGCTCGGAAAGCACGTTAAGTCGTTGTTCCCGGCTGTCATTTGTGGATCATTGACAGTCGTTGCGAGTAGTCAGAAGCCCGAAAGTTTGACAATCAGTCTTACCAAGGGGTATCGTATTACCCAGTAATTGGGTTGTGGAAGTCAGATAGCCAGTCGCTCCATGTAAAATACTGGTATACAGCTGCGTCCGGTTAGACTGGAAGCCGACCCTAACATAGTTGGGAAAAGGCGGGCAGATAATGAAATGTGATGCCAATCCACCTAGACCGGGGAGAGATCCGGCTCAGGCCCAACAGCTTATCGTTTAGTTTAACGTACTTTCCAAAGCACGGGGTGACAGACCGCCAACTTCCCAGCTCCGGGCTGCTGCTAAGAATGGCCTAATAGAAAAACCCAACAAAACTTTGCTCCATCCAGAAATCGAACCAAAGACATCATTTGCAGCAATCACTTACCCCACCAGACCAACGGGGCAGTCAAGATATATTATACGAGTATATATAACTAGCTGCGCCCCGCAGTTTCACCCTCATAAGTGTTTTTCCCGTGGGAATATCGGGATAAAAAGTAGCCTATATGTTAATTCAGGGTGTCAGCTACCTCCATAAAATATTTTATCAAAATTGGTCCAGCCAGTAGAAGAAGTAACAAACATTTACACACACACTCACAAACTTTCGACTTTATAATATTAGTGTGATTTATGTATAGTAGATAATATCGTTGTCCAATGTCTCATACACATTAAGGTTGCCTTTGCAATGACACTAGAACTAGCCACAATCCAGCTACCATATGTTTACAGATTTAAAAACATAGCAACACCAGCTAGAACAAGGAAAATATAAATCATTTCAGAACGCCGTATCTACACAATTTATTGTTATGAGACAGTATGAGACCCTGTAAAACATTATCTGGTTTTCTCAAATGGAAAAGTTTCATAATAAAAAAATAATAAAAATCTCTCTCGTATATTGAATCATGACGTGTTGACACGATAATGCAATTGCTAGTGATGTGCTCAGTTTAATATCCGAAATCGGTTCATAAAAAGTTCTTTAATATCCGAAACTCGTATATTTTGCAGATGTAGGTATGCTGAAAATTGAACTAGCAAATTGGATATTGGAATATTGAATATGTTTTGCGTTTGTAGGTAAACTATATTGTGTAGGTTAGCACATTATTGGTATCGAGATAATCTTAATTTAAAATCAGGTAAGTTTTTGCTTATCATAATATGATTCTGAGTCCACCCACCTTATAATCTTAATAATAGCAGAAGTCAAGAGTGATTGATTTAGTATTGTATTTTTTTTTAAACTTTGCCCTACACTAGGAATTTTTCCTGTATTGTGGGTGCGTTTACAAACATTTAAACTTGACACACACAAACAGCCAGGCCCGGAACAACTACTTGTAGGTCATACAAATATTTGTTCCGTGCAGGAATCGAACCCGCGATACGCAGCTGAAATTGTTGCATTTTTTTTCACCATAACTTTCTTTGACAATTTGAATTTTGTTTGACAGTCAATTTTAAGACCTAATAAAAATACAAGTGTACAGTCACGATCATAAGTATGTACACTTGACTTTATTCAAAGCCAAATTTCTCCTTTATTTTTAAAGGAAATTTTATGTTATTACGAACATAGTATTTTCGAACCCATTAGTTTATGTAAAGTGTCGTATTTCAACGTTGCATTCGTTCATTTCACGAAAAAATCGCAATTGAAAGTTGCCAAGTGTTGACATATTAGTGCTCGTGACTGTACCTCCAGGCAAGTTTATTAAACTAGATATATTTTTTAGCCCGTTTAGCCCGTTTGCAATTTCTCAAGATGGAACTCCAACACCATTTCCATTAGATTGAAGATCTTTCATAAAATCCAAAAAGGAGACACGGAGATTTTGTTTTATTTTCAAAAACGAGTACTTTTATGAGAGCAGAGCTAAGTAATGAGGTAGGACTTGAGCAATGTTAAACATTACTTTAGCTCTTATTTCTAGCGGAACATCGCCTGCGAACGTCTCAGCGTGTCTTTGTAATTATTTCCGTTCCCATTCCCTAGTTGACTTTTACAACGAGTTGGAAATTATATGTGTTTTATGCTCTATTTTCACTTTCAGAGTAAATGTTACTTCTTCTTATAAAATAGTAGATGTTTGTTAAGCTTTTTGTATGACGGAGAAGGTATGTGTGTCTTGTTATTATCAGCCGTATTTTAACTACTGTGGGCGTACTATGGGAAGTGTTGGTTATTGTGCAATAGAAAAACCGTTTGCAGTTGAGTTTCACGAACAAATTAATCATACTAGCGAATCACACACTGTAGGTCCACGACACAACCAGATACGGAACGCGGGACAGTTTATGAGCACATGTTGTTCGTACGATGTCTAATGTCCAAGCTCCACATCGTATTGTCGCGCTGTCGTCGACCCCCACGAATTCAGGCTAGACTCTGTCAAGCGCCACAAGATGGCGCTAGCGTTCCGAATAGTCAAACGAATGACCGGATACGACAAGTATTTATTGTAAATGGTACAACCCAGTCTACCTGCACTATTGTCTATCCTTCTCTATTTAAATCCATCCAAAGGTTGTCTTAAAAAAATGCTTTTAGCGATAAGACAGCCCATTGCAATTAATATGGTATACTTACGTAGTGAAGAGTAATGTCTTGTGTCCTAGTAGATTGATAAGTTTTTAAAAGTTAAACGTTTGGGTATCACTCACGATATTTTTCACTTTACTTACAAAATAAAAATCCATACTAATATTATAAATGCAAAAGTGTGTCTGTCTGTTACCTCTTCACGTTTAAACCGCTGAACCGATTTAGATGACATTTGATACAGGGATAGTTTGATTCCCGGGAAAGGACATAGGATAGTTTTCATCCCGATTTCCCACGGGTGACACTTATGCGGGTGAAACCGCGGGGCGCTGCTAATTTACTTATAAATATTCAAAATAAGCCGACACCCAAACACATTCCGTCTACAGTATTGAGCTGTAGGTATTTCTATTTGAAAATATCCGAAAATAAGCGCACGATATCCGCACATCACTAGACTGACAACCACCTACTGTTTACCTGTAGGTACTCTAAAAATCTCTTTCCATTTCAGCAACACACATTTTTCACTTACCTACATTACCGAATATATAATTTAGAGCCGTACCATCTGAAACGTAAATTATATTTAGATTTTGTTTACCGCGTTGGGTTTACCTCTAATTCAAGGTTAGTGTTGAAACTGATTTGCGAACGTGGAAATTGGGGCAAGATAGTGATGGGATACTGAAAGATTTATTCAGTGTTTTTTTACTAAATATTCACTTCTTAGGAAAGTGTGAGTCAAAGATTTAATAGATTTATTTTGTGTTTTAAAGAAACACAGATGGATTTGGAATGTCGGATTTTAGATATTAGTTTCCAGTTGGTCGATTTCTAAGAAGTAGAACTATGTAGAGTTGAATAATCGCGAGAAAAAATAAAAGATAGGCGTTCGAATTACTTTGTCCTCTTTATCAACATCATTGAAAATCTGAATTATAGTCGGGCTTTTAATTAGCTCCAGTAAAATGACAGCTATGTGTTACTTAAATGATTGAAATTGGCGTCTTATTGTTTATTCGCGGTCATCCATCAAATCTTGTTTTTCAAGATCTTTTTTTTTTAAATGAAACTTATTTGACATGGCTACCTATCTCTAAACTCAGTCCGAAATGAGTTATTAAGAAGTGTAATTTTACTGCAGCTAGTTAAAAGTCGGACTAAAGATACTATGTACAGACATCAAGCTAATACATTCTGAGAAATTTTGTTAATAAATTTTCAACTTTATCACTAAAGCATATTAAGGTTCAAGGTTGATTGGGAAAATTTGACAGTTTCGGGTAGCTTGATGTGCTGGTGTCTGTACCATTTCCATTGAGAGCAGAGTAGTGGCCCAGTGGTGAGTTGTAGGCCGTAGGTTCGAACCCAGACAGGCGCGTCACTTTGTGTTTTATTCATCACTACTGCTCTCAAAACTGTGAAGGAAAACATCGTGAGGAAACCAGCATGTCAGGAACCAAATTAGAAATAATTTGATGACATGTGACATCTACCAACCCGCACTGGGCCCGCGTGGTCCAGTCACCGTTACGGCCCACTCCCTCTCACAGAGAGGAGGCCTGTGCCAGCAGTGGGAACATAATATACTGATTATGTATGTACCACTTTTCATAGAAAATAAAGATATTATATTCAATTCTTATAAAGAAAAATATCAGAAAGAAGCCACACAAATGTCCTAATTACCACAAAGACCCTTCCTAAGGGCCGTGTCGTGTAAGTAATGGGTAGCTCACCGTCCGATCAGGACCAGGCCCGTGCCGGACGGCGCGTACGTGTTCCACGCGCGCCTCAAAGAGATGTCAGCATCGAGAAGGGGCCCCATAGGGCCGAAGCCTGCCGGGTCAGCGGGATTGTCCGAAAGGGTTACCGCTGGCCCGGAACATAAAGGGCTAAGGAAGGAACACGGGTGGGTTTTAGTCAGTAAGAGTCTGACACTCCCTTCCGCTCCACCCAGAGCGGGAGGGGTCATTTGATGATTTCCCATCCGCAAAAAAAAAAAAAAGGGCCGTGTCCACGATAGTCTCACCGTGCCATCAAATTTTCGCCGCGATGATATCGCCGTGTGGAGACACGTCACACGTCCTAAGATTAAAGTATATTGAAATAGAAAGAAAAAGTATTTATTGCGACTCGTACAGGAAGATCACAAACTAAACTAAACACAGTAAAATAAAAATCCAAGTTTTTTTTTTTTTTGCTAGCTTATGCTGTCCCACTGCTGGGCAAAGGCCTCCCCCAAATCCTTCCAAGAACTCTTTTCTCGCGCCACCTCGAACCAGCCCTCGCAGTACGCGTCCAGGTCATCTCGCCATCTCTTTCTGGGCCGGCCTCGGCGGCGCCGTCCATCTTCAGGCACCCATTGTGTGGAGATTTTGCCCAGCGGTCATCGTGCATACGGCTAATGTCCAAGTTATATAAAAAAAAAAGTAACAAAAGGAAAATGAAACAAAGTCCTATACGAGGCCAAAAGGCTCAGTCCTATCTCAGCATGATGCTGCGACATTTAAAAAAATAAATGTCTAATATTCTGATAGGGCCCGCTGTGATGTCACGAGCAGTTACAGATATAAATAAATATGTAAAATATTAGCAAATAAAAAAAAACATTTAAATACGTGTCACGATAATAATATCGCCACGATTCTCGCGCTCGTGGAGATGGCGCCCTTACAGAGTAGATGTCGGAGAACTAGCAGTGAGAACATTGCAGACTGATTTTACAACGCAACCCCTTAGTAATTTTATATGACAATGATTATGGTTCTTGGTAATTTGATTCTTGGTAAAATGTTTACGTCATAAGGAAAAATGTGCCACAGAAAAAATAAAGCTACCGAAGTTATGATTGTAAGAGTATCATAATATTTTACTTTTATTAATAAGAATATTTTCCTCGTCTCAAGTAAGATTTATATACTTTCATGTTTATGATGAAAGAGATGTATTTATACTTTGTAATTGGATTAAACTTCGTCTTCGTGAAATTTCTTGCTTCCCCATCCCACCCCGTCGCATTGCATCACCTGCCCGCGCTATTAGGTACTTCGTATTCGCTTAGTTATACGAGTAGATTATGTCAGATAGTACCAAACCTGTAGGTATCAATTAAATTTAAACGTGTTACTTTATTAATGTTTTAAATAATTTTCTTAGAATCCCAAGATAATCTAATTAACTATTGGATAACGGCTATTAAGTGACGGTGGAGTTTCTTGCCCATTCTTCTCCATACGAACACTACCTTTTGGAAGGGGCGACTAGAATCAATTTTATTTTACTGTAATTTTTGACGTTCAAAAGTGCCTATTTGAAATAAATGATTTGACTTTGAAATTGACTTTGCTAGGATGAGAATGAAATGTAGTTCAAAAATGAACTAATTTATATTTACTACTAGCTGTGTCCGCGACATCGTTCGCGTGTGTGTCGGAAAACAAATTGGATTTCATGGCTTTTAATGTTTTTACGCGATACCCTAATTCTTTTCAAATAAAAGTAGCTTAAATTATTCCTCATTACATCAGCTATCTGCTAGTATCTATTACCCAGTAGCTGGGTTGTGGAGGTCAGATAGGCAGTCGCTCAGTGTAAAGTACTGGTATTCAGCTGCATCCGGTTATACTGGAAGCCGACCACAAGATAAGAAAGGCTAGGCAGATGATGATGATCAGCTATCTGCTAGTGAAAACTCCTTATCCTATCCGTTTCCGAGATTAGAGGAACCAAACAGACACACAATTTTTTTTTGCTAATTAATAAATGTCAGACTAACAATGGGCTAAACTTACGACCCAATGGGTCCCTCTTAATGGTAAACGACATCGTGGCAGACCCAGACGGAGATGGCGGGATGAGCTGGACTCCTTCAACATTCACACACAACTTCATAATTTTAGTGAGCTAATAATCAACGATATGAATCAGTAATTTGTTTTCATAAACTTATTATTTTACAGATAAAGACGCCAGCACATCAATGTGTCAAATGTATTTCATAGATTTTCAACTTTATCGCTAAAGCATAAGGTTCAAAGTTGATTGGGCAAATTTTATATATAGTTTCGGGTAGCTTGATGTGCTGGCGTCTGTAGGTAAGTACATAATGAAGAATATTCTATTCTTACTTCGTTAGCCATTGCATGTGCACTTCTTCCTTCTTCTTCATTCCAACCAGCCTGTATATGAAGTCATTCTGTAGCCCAGAGTTTACTCCTCTGTTGATCACAATATTTATCATCTCATCTACTGACTGCATGTACTTTTCCGTGAACGTCATCAATAACGTCTATTCCAAACGTACCGACTGAAAAGATATTAATTAGCATCATTCATCATCACAGCAAAAAAACTTACAGTAATAATCGAAAAAATCATAGTTACCTCCCACAAAGTGTTTCTAATGCATTATTCTTTAAATATGGATGGTGATCAAATACTCCTTTTAAATACAACATGAGGTTCCACAGAACTAACCAGCTTTTTAGACTGTACTGGCGTCTGTACCTATAGGTAACTGAAATACAATTTTATTTCACTTTTTATCACCTCGCTACGCCCTAACCCAATTTTACGACTTCTGGGAACGACGACACACTTATACATTCTATTTACCATTTCTATCTAAACCCAATTTCATTCCAGACCAGACCAATACCTATGTAAAATTTTCTCGACTACAAATTCTACCCAATCCACTTACCTACCCCCTTTCCCTTACTAATAAACATATTGTATCAGATGAAATAGTTACACACCGATTGCTCTCTTTCAGTTGTCAGTAATTTGACTTTCGAAAAAAGAAGACAAAGCGTTGTGTAACTACACAGACGCTATACAACGTAAGGGGGCTATTGGTTAAGAATCTATAATTATGTGAAGAGTTCTGAAGGCCAATAAATTCTCGTAGTTTAAGACGTTCAAAATCTAGTCGCGGTCTCATCTCAGCGACAAACAAATGTCAAAAACTTGTAAAAATGTAGGGAAATTAGAGGTATTTTTGACAGATTCAGACTGAGAACGTTCTTAAAATTACGTGAATTGCACCTCTGAACTTGACATAATAATATTTGTAAGAGCGTTTACGCTGCACGGCATTTCATATAAACTTTCAAGCCCTTATTTTTCATTTATAATATTAAGTGTGCATTCGGCGAAAAACAGACTACCGAACAGGAGCAACTTCCAAAAAGCGAGCTCTATACATTATTCATATTCTCTTACCCTGTGGCCTGGCAATGACCGCCGTACATTGCCCTTTCAGCGCGTGGAACGTAGAAAATGCAAGTGTAACATGATACGGGGAAATTCTACGGATTATGTTGCAGTTGTGAGCAAGTAAAAGTTTTGTAGTTTCTCGTTTATTTCGGATTATAGAATATTCGTGGTTGAGTTTGTAGCAACCTCAGTCTGTTCAATTTCCTACCAATCTCAAGCTTGAACATAATATGTATTTTATTTTGTAAAATAGATGGAATCTGCTTGAATCTGTAAGTCGGCAGCACATCAAGCTACTACAATGTGTCAAATTTCTTTAACAGATTTTCAACTTTATCGCTAAACATTAAGGTTAGAAGCTTGATTTTTTTCACGGCTTCAAGGGACTGTAGACCTAAGTATAGGGTTTTAACTTCAACTCGATTAGATTAAATGAAGTAATACTACTGTGATTTCAAACAAACGTCTTCAATACAATAATTGAAATATATAAATTGTTAAGGGGGCCTGGTGACCACTTACAGGTTTTGTAAAAAACTTAGTTTTGGCGCCAGTTTTAAACAAATTAAGTACTAAATTGTATCTGTAGACTAATTTAACTTTAAGCTGTAATTTGTGGTCAGAAAATAAAATCTATTCTATTCTATTCTGTTTATGCATGGATGTAACCAACGCACTAAAAAAATACAAATAACTATATATAATAATAATACTTTATTTCAGACCAAGGTGTCCACAATTGTTAGTAACAATGATTCTTATAAACTAGTGTTAGTAATACTTAAAACTACCCACAACAAAAAATAATAAAAGAAATACAATCAAACAATCATTACTGCGCCATTCCATGACAAATGGCGCCGCAATGATTGATGTAGCTACAGTCCAGCCGACTAGCTATCATGCTAAGGATGCTGTTGGCGCTGCCACGCACTCTACGCACCAGGGATGCGCATCTTTTACGCATCGTAGCGTATATGAAGACACCCACAATAACAAAGCAAACATGATTATCTAGCTGGCCGAATCTGTCCCACATTCCATAAAATTATCCCGTTGTTCGTACGAAATTGGACTTTCCGTCAACTCGAATCAGTTGTCACAGCCTCCGTTAGTTCGTCAACATAACTTAATTTTCTGTCTATTGAGTTAAATGGAAAAACACAGCCTTAAGCCAAAAGCGTCAGTTATTTACAGAATTACTAGCAGCGGCCCACGTTTTCACCCACTTAAGTATCGATCCCGTGGGAATATCGGGATAAAAACTATCCTATATCCTTTTCCGGGACTCAAACTATCTCTGTCCCAAATTTCATCTAAATCGGTTCAGCGGTTTAAGCGTGAAGAGGTAACAGGCAGATAGACACTTTCGCATTAATAATAATTATTAGTATTGATTATTATTATTTACTTGCCAAATCTTTCAAAGTAAAGTCGACAACGTGAGTATTATTTCCTTTTTGTAGCGGTCGTGAGGCAAAAATAAGCCTAGTAGGTATTGTAATTGCATGCGGTACTATGTCAAATAAACATTTTTCTTTCTATAATCCTACACAAATAAAAAAATCATCACTATTATGGTAAACCACAACCTTAATTCACTACAGGCCCTAAAATGCTCTGTTTCACACCCCATAAACTAACTTTTACTATCAATCCGAAGGGAAACCATAAATTTCCAACGTTACACAATATCAATAAAATCAAAAGAAAAAGTGAGCAAAACCACGAGCCGTAGATCTGTAAGTTATACGGCAGGGGTAGTGAACCTTTTCATGAAATATATTCTTACGAAGCAATAAAAAAGGCCGGCTAATAGCCGATTCCTATAATATTATATTTATTAATAATCCTAGACTCTTGTATATTTACCAATAATGAAGCAAACACTTGGAGGGCAATTCTAGTAATTTTAAGAACTTTCACAGTCTGATCTCAGTCTGAATCTGTCAAAAATACGGCTAATTTCCCTACATTTTGACAAGTTTTTGACGTTTCTTTGTCGCCGAGATGAGACTGCGACTAGATTTTGATCGTTTTAAATTACGAGAATTGACCTTCTGATAGCTTTACATAGTAGACCCTCCCTTAAGGAAGCAGAAGATATCACAGGTATATGCCCAGTTTGGCAATAAACTCAAACTCAAACTCAAATCATTTATTTCAATTAAACCTTGTACAGGCACTTTTGAATTGTCAAAATTAAATAGTCTGTCAGTTAGTCAGAAAGTTGAAGCTAGTTACCCATTCCAAAGCGTAGATCTCTATGGAGAAGAACGGGCAAGAAACTCCATGGACACTCTTTTAAATCAAGATGTTACAAAATCCTGGGTACATTATTCTTGTTGCTTCTATATGTGAGAACAATATAAAAAAGACAGAAATGAAGAAACAATTCAAGACATAAGATTAAAAATAAGCCTTGGCAGTTAAGAGATGACCAGTCTCAACCGACGGCGCCCGTTCACGAACATGACGCGTGGATCAGCACCATCCAGCTCAACCATTTTGTAGGGAACCGAATGATCCAACACACGCGCCACCATCGGTGAGACATTTAAGTGAGCATGACACGTTCTCAACTGCCATGCTCTTTCAAGTCAACATCAAAAAATCATAATAAAAGGAAACATGGTTCTTACATTTACAAAGTTTAAAAAAAAAATGCTTCTAAATTATACAAAACTACAGTTTGCAATTTATTTAAGAGATAAATAGAATTTTATTACCTACCAAACAGGAAGAGATATTTAATATTGAAGTATTCAACAATTAAAACTTGAGTGAATAAATTTAAAAAGTTATGTTCGTAATGACAGAAACACAAAAAAAAGAAAAAGGGAAGCACCTCTTCCAAATATTGAAATTTTAACTAGTGAGACCAAGTGTCTGTGAAGCAGGACCAGCATTAAGCCAAGCATTTTTATCTACGATATAATCATCCAACTTGTAATATGCTTGTCTACATAGTGTGCGTTTAATGCATGTTTTAAATTTCTTCTCATTCAATTGAAGAATATCGAGTGGTATTTTATTATAACATTTTACACAGTAACCCAAAAAAGAAGTTTTTACTTTAGACAATCTGAAACGCGGTTGATCTAATTTGTCCCTATTTCTAGTGTTAAAATTATGCCTGTCACTTATCTTACTAAAAAGGTGTAGATTTTTTCGAACGTACATAATGTTTTCATATATATATTGACAAGGAATCGTCATGATGTTAATTTTTTTAAACAGTTCCCGTAGAGATTCGCGTCTGCTGAGCTTGTAGATGGCTCTGACAGCTCTCTTTTGCAGAATGAAGATAGAATCAATATCTGCAGCCCGTCCCCACAACAAAATGCCGTAAGACATGATGCTATGAAAGTAACTAAAATAAACCAGTCTCGCGGTCTCCACGTCTGTTAATTGGCGAATTTTCCAAACAGCGTAAGCGGCTGAACTTAGCCGCCCTGCCAGTGATGTTAAGTGCGGACCCCACTGCAGCTTTGAGTCAAGCGTGATCCCCAGGAAAACCGTATTTTCGACGAATTCAGGTATCTCCTTATTCAATACTAAGATAATAATAAGAAATGATAGTTACCATTGGTAAACAAAACGTTTTTGTTTCTAGAAACCAAGCGTGCAAAATGGGATTCGAGCACTGATGCCTCTGTACCACCAAACCATTCATGGTTTACCTTTTGTATAATTATTTTCCACGATAGAGGTTACACGTATTCTGTGAAAATTTCAATTATTAACTACCTATGACGATTAAAAAGATACAGCTCTGTTATAGTAAAAACAGATGAGGGATGCAGGCGTAGGATGCCAGTGTAATTTTTTGGTTACGAAACCCAAAAAAGCTGTCTACAATATTACAAAAACTGGCCAAGTGCGAATCGGACTCGCAAAATCAAAATATTTTATTTCACATAAGCCTACATGGGCACTTATGAAACGTCAGAAACTAGGTGCACGGTTCCAATTGGTCGTTTCCTATGGAGAAGAACCGGCAAGAAACTCCACGGTTACTCTTTTTAAAAATAATTGGCTTTTACAATATTTTCAAATTACAGTAGGTATGGGAGGACAGCGTAGTTTGTTGACAGGCGTCAACAAGTACCAGGTACTTGATAAAATAAAAAACTGGCCAAGTGCGAGTCGGACTCGCACACGAAGGGTTCCGTACCACAAGGCAAAAACGCCGAAAAAAATCGCGTTTGTTGTATGGGAGCCCCCCTTTTTTGTTTTAGTATTTGTTGTTATAGCGGCAACAGAAATACATAATTTGTGAAAATTTCAACTGTCTAGCTACCGCGGTTCTTGAGATACAGCCTGGTGACAGACAGACGTACGGACGGACGGACGGACAGCGAAGTCTTAGTAATAGGGTTCCGTTTTTACCCTTTGGGTACAGAACCCTAAAAATATCGACAGGTCAAAGGTTTACCATCCCTGCTATTCGGTTTCAATTTGCGCAGATCGTATTATACATACCTTCGATTCTAGATCATTTAAATAGCGAATCAGGAGCGTTCAGTTGACATTGATCTTGTGGCTTCCGTCGCACGCGCAACGCAGACCGACATCAATATTATTATTTATTTATTTTATTTTTATTATTTTTCTTATTGCTAAAGTGAAGTGTTGTGTATTCTGTGGTGTTCACGTGATTTTTTAAATTAAGAGTAAGTAGTTTTTTTGTAAATTTTTTAGGGGTGTCATTGCCTTTTTTCGCCAGGTATAAATAAAATATTATACTGTTTTTTAGGGCGCTGTAAAATCAAACTATGGCTGAAAATAATCACTTTTTTAACATCAAAACTGCACAGGCCCCTAAAACGACCGCCCTTCTCAATAAAAAAAATCCGATAAAATACGTTTAAACATCATGTATTTTTTTCGAATTATCCACTTTCCCATTTTCTAAACCTCTTTGTAATACATTTCTAAAGCTTCTATTCAAAATTCAATGAAAAACATTAACTTTTACGCTACCTATTCATCACACAACGTGTGAAAAGAAAATTATTCTTTTTAAGCCCAATTCGTAATCAGTAATCCCTTGAAAGAAGATTTCGAAAATAATCCCTTTTTACACATCTGTTGAATGTCTGAAATCTAAGTGTATGCGCTGCTGAATGGGTCGCACACACCTTGGATGTTAACTTGAATGATAAGTCACGGATAGCCAAAGATGATGTTTTATTGAATATATTTAACTACCACGTAACTAATGCTTTATGAATGAGTACAGCTGATTATGTACGCTGATCGGGTACTGTCGCGTTTACACTATAATTTGTGCAAGGCAACGGAAAAGTGCTGATCTCTGCAATGCGCGCGTGCCATGTACGATACCTGTCTCGTACACTAAGGGTACTTTAGTGTTCTTTCTGACTTATCTTCTTTTTGCTCGACTCCTGAGATCTGTAGCAATACGTTAAAATATTCTCAAGAATTGGGTTAACAAATGCAAAAATATTTTTTCAAATCCGACTGGTACTTCCAGAGGTTGTGTGTGCCTCGGAAAGCACGTTAAGCTGTTGGTCCCGGCTGTCATTCGTGGATCTTTGACAGTCGTTACGGGTCGTCAGAAGCCCGAAAGTCTGACAACCGGTCTTACCAAGGGGTATCGTATTTTCCAGTAACTGGGTTGTGGAGGTCAGATCGGTTGTGGAGGAGGCGGTCGCTCCATGTAAAATACTGGTATTCAGCTGCATCCGGTTAGACTGTAAGCCGACCCCAACATAGTTGGGAAAAGGCTGGGCAGATGAGTTCCAGAGATTAGAACGTTCAAACAAAAAACTCTTCAATTTTATTATATTAGTATAATTATGGATTACACTTACTGAAATCATGAAAGCCTTCGCATTTGAAGCTGTGTGTTTCAGCTTAATATTGCGGTATAAGCACAAATTGAATTTCAATCTGAGTTTGACTCGAGACGCTCCGGTTTGATATTGCGTCAGGGCTGCCAGCATGACCATAAAAATATATTTTCACTTCTCATGCTCTAAAAATTCGTTTTTGTGTTGTGCGTAGACGACATAAAGCCGCTTTTTATGCACTAGTGCATATTTTTTTTTACTAACACGTTAATTTAATAAAATCAGATAAATAAAATAGTTGTCACTTATTATTTAAAAACGGAAAGAAACGTTTTTATGACTTGGCCACGGATATGGACTTGGCAGTATGACCTACCCAAGTCGAACGTCGTTGACAATTAAAAACAAAACTTTTAAAAAGTGTTGTGGTGGGAATCAGCTATTAATTTCTTCAATTTTGCAATATTTTTGAACAGTTAAAATACTGTTATATACTTTATGCCTGTTTCATTTTCTCGCAATCTAAGTGAAAAGCAGAGTGTATAACTCGGGCATAAACGAGTCATTTTACCCCTTGACTTAACTATCTATCCTTGCCCGCGACTCATCATTCATCATCATTTCAGCCGAAAAACGTCCACTGCTGGACATAGGCATCCCCCAAGCACTTCCACTTCGACCGGTGGATATAAAGGTCTCGGGGTAAAATGGCTTATTTTATGCACTAGTTGTACAATCTACTATTAAAATGAAATGATGAAATATTTCTATTAAGTGGCAGCCCTGAGTACGCTGCATACGAATATGATCACGCAATTTATGTGCGCCCCCTGAAATACACCATATATTCAAACTTGAGCAGATCCGGCTTATAACAGAACTAGCTTCTGCCCGCGACTTCGTCCGAGTGAAATTTCTTGTTCTCCCGACCCACCCCGTCGCATCGCATCGCCTATTACTTCGTTTTCGCTTAACGTTACCTATATCTGACTTTTTTTCTTTTTGCTCGGTTCTAAGGGCCCTAGCGTCATGTTAAATGCCTATAAGTAGCTCAAACTCAAACTCAAAGCATTTATTTCAATTAAACCATTAAAATTGACTTTTGAATTGTCAAGAAGTCAGTCAGAAAATATGAAGCTCCGTTCCGTTTTTTTTTACCCTTTGGGTACGGAACCCTAAAACACACCAACATCACAACATAACATCGTCACAACACAACACAACAACAACAACATCACATGCCGTAACATTTTGGTCCTTCGAAAACATTATAGTTTGGTCTGTTTTGAAAGGACCAGGCAGGGATTACTAAATCCGTAAGTAATTTCGCTTGTAAATACTTCTAAAGTATGAAAAACTGCCCTCCCCTTAGGGATGAAGACTAAGCTAAGGTTTACGCAAACAAGATATTGAAATTTTGTTCTGAAATTTTTATGCTTTAGGTATTTAAGTAGATAATAATAATATTATGAACTAGTCATCATCTGCCTAGCCTTTTCCCAACTATGTTGGGGTCGCTTTCCAGTCTAACCGGGTGCAGCTGATTATCAGTATTTTACATGGAACTATAGCCTATCTGACCTCCAAAACCCAGTTATTGGGTAATACGGTATCCCTTGGTAAGACTAGTTGTCAGACTTTCGGGCTTCTGACGACTGTCAAAGATCTATGCATGACAGCGGGGACCAACGGCTTAACGTGATTTCCGAGGTACCAGAGGCGTCTTGGTATGTAAAGATGGTCACCCATCCACTGACCAACCGCGGCAATGGTAGCTTAACCTAATCGATCGAACCGTGCGGCTGTTATTACTTAGCCACAAGTTTCTCAATATTATAAACAAGTATAACATTTGGCTCGTTGTACCTCGAGTTGTCGAGAATTCCCGATTGCCTACACGATTATTCAACTCATGATGGAACTCCAAACGCAGTCAAAATCGGTCTACTTGCAGTGGATACCTTCTCACTGTGGAATTGAAGGTAACGAAAGAGCAGACGCCCAAGCTAAAGAAGCTGCGATAGACGGCGCCGTAACCCCATCTCTCCCTTTCTTCACAGAGTGTGTATCGTTAGTCAAAAATAGATGCTTCTCAGCATGGAAAGAGTACTTCGATGAAAGATCGATAGAGGTGGGTATATGGTATAAGACCATACAACCACAGCCTTTGGATTGGCAACAGTTTGAATAGGTTCAGTTTGGGCACAGCGTTGAGACTACGCTCCGGACACATTCCACATAATAAATTTGCTCATTTAATGGGTAAAATTGAGTCACCGAATTGCACAGAATGCAATACAGTTGAAGACCTTTATCATATCTTGATGGAATGTGTCCGGAACGAGTCGCTTAGAATAGAAATTTTATACAAATATCCCAAAATTCGGACGGTGGTGGGTGGATGTAACAGCGCCTTAGCTGTTCCGATGTCGAGGGCAGCTATGGCGCTGTACAAGCTGGTCAATTTGGGCTTGAGGTTGAGACGTTGATTGTTGCAATCTCAAGCTCATTTGATTGTTTTCCCTCGTTTTTGTTTGATGTTTTTTTTTTGGTTTATGTATATAATGAGAACGTATAGAGCGACATTGTCGATCTACGACAAAGCTCTTTAAATAAAGATTAAAAAAAATAAAAAATAAATAAACAAGTATAAAATAAAAACTCCTACACGTAGACCTATCATGACGCCTGTTTCACAAGCGGCTTTGGCAGAGTACTGCTGTGTGAGAAACTGCCTAATTTCCTTAAAACTAAGGGTCAATTAAGGTATATAGACACTAGTCATAAAACCACCTTAGCCAGTCGAATTTCATTCAAGCTACAGTTAAATTGATGATCTGCACACACCATTGGGTCTAATAACAGGCAGGCCTTGGAGCATGACCGATGGCTTTTTGGAATGTTGACATGGCGACACAGTTGTTCCTTTGTTTTTGATAGATCGGTGCATGGGGGCGTAAGAATATCCAATTTCTAAAAACGCGAAGTTGTTTCTTAAAAGATAATTCGGAGAGGCAATATTTTTAGTTGTAGCTTTTTGAAGGGATATCCCTTACCTAAAATACCAACTCGATCGATCGAATACGGCGCCAAACAAATCTTAATTATGCATCAAGAAGTCTACTCGTTTGATGGAGCAGATGTACTCGTATGACAACCGGGAGCGACAGTAGGTGGTCCCGGTTTTCGGGGTATTCCTCGAAACGCACCAACTTTGAATCGCAGCAAAAGTATTCCTCGCCAAAAAAAAAACTATTATTCAAAATAAAAATATTAAGTATAATTTTATTCCTCGAAATGCGTCAACGATGAAACATAGAAGGATTCGTAACAAATGATATCGACAGACGTTTCATTTGGTGCGTTTCAAAGTTCCCTACAAAATGGTTGAGCTGGATGGTGCTGATCCACGCGTCATGTTCGTGAACGGGCGCCTTCGGTTTAGACTGGTCATCCCTTAACTGCCAAGGCTTATTTTTAATCTTATGTCTTGAATTGTTTCTTCATTTCTGTCTTTTTTACATTGTTCTCACATATAGAAGCAACAAGAATAATGTACCCAGGATTTTGTAATAGTGTCCATGGAGTTTCTTGCCCGTTCTTCTCCATAGAGATCTACGCTTTGGAATGGGCAACTAGCTTCAACTTTCTGACTAACTGACAGACTATTTAATTTTGACAATTCAAAAGTGCCTGTAAAAGGTTTAATTGAAATAAATGATTTGAGTTTGAGTTTGAGTTGGTGCCTTTCGAGGAATACCCCCGGTTTTAATACGCTAACTATATTAATCGTCAAGCCTGAAAATCAGATCTTGTCTTATTTATTATTATTAAATCGGAATTGCAAAGTAACTAGCACAAGTTGCATTTAGAAAAGGTCAGGTTCCAATATTCAGATAGTTTCAGATAGCTACTGGCCACTTGAAAAAAAACTCGGTGGCTATTGGTGATCCACTAAAAATAATCATCATAGCTCCGTTTCAAAGTAATATAGACCTAAAGGCCAAGTTCAGCCAGTAAAGGCAATCGTGTAAAGACCAATTACCACAATGTAAAGCACTGATTATCATCTCCCACCACATAATTACTAAATGCCTCGTTTCGCCAGGTGACATGTTAAACTACGTTTAGTTTCACGGTAGTTGCGGCGAAATCGCAATCTCTTTGTAATTAAGAAAACCAGCATGTTAGACTGATAGGAAACTACATTGACATAATTTCTCAAGTATAGTAATTATGTCAAAAAACGCAAGTTTTAGAAGTATATGATCGAATACAGTAAACAAAATCAGAAAAATATATGATATTCTTCAGGATATATTCTAGGTAGACAGTGTGTTGAAAACAGAAAGAATCATGAGGATACCTCTAAAAACTGTCTTTTTACAATAAAAACCATACTAATATACATACAATCATTCTGATTTTTTGTCAGATTATTCTACAAGCAACATACTAAAGCCCTAGTTTTTTAATTTTTTTGTCCAAACAATAGATTTTTTGTAAATGGATAATTGCTTCATATTTTGAAATAAATTACCAGCGTTGTGTCATCGCGTTTCTCTTTATTTTTTATGCAGTCCGACAAAGACCGCGCTTTAGGTCATGTAGTCGCCTTAAGGAAAGACTAAAATTAGAAAAGAAAATAAAGTGGTGACATGCTCTATTTTTTTTTTTGGTGAACCGTAACCTCATAACCAAATTATCTTCTTCTATTGGTTAATCTCAGGTAACATCTTCGTCAATAATGGAAATAGCTCATGCTGTGTTAAGAATGAACAGCAAGATAGTAGCGAAACTGGGAAACAGCATGACAAACATCACGGCATTCATAATCCATAGCATACCTAATACATAATAAGATTTTTAGTAAAAACTAGCTGCGCCCCGCGGTTTCACCCGCATAAGTTTCGAGCTTGTGGGAATATCGAAATAAAAAGCTTATATGTTAATCCAGGATGTCAGCTACCTCCATACGAATTTTTATCAAAATTGGTCCAGCCGTTTGAGCGTGAAGAAGTAACAAACATATAAACACACCCCCACTCACAAACTTTCGCCTTTATAATATTAGTGTGATTATGGTACTATATCAACAAAATAAAAGGCTTTATGAAAAAAAAGAAAAAGTGAAAGCAGACAATAAGGTTACATTTAACACAATTTAGTTTGTACATCACAATGTCTTTGGTTTGACCTATGACCTACAAACTACATAGGCAAACTAAGCAGGGCTTGTATGTCAGGATAAAAATATGATTCGTGGCCGGAACAGATATGTATTTACAGAATTATAATCATTAGGATCAGTAATACCTACAACTTGTTAAGTTAGTATAATCCCCAAATATCAAGATTTCATGAAATAGTCATTCAGTGGTATTACTTGGTCTTAGAGAGTTGTGTTGATGACTTTAATGATTATAATTCTGTAAATACGTATTTGTTACGGCCGCGAATCATATTTTAATCAACGTGCAACTTAATACTGACCAGCAAATTGCAAAAACGTAAACAAAAATGAATTTCGCGGGCTACCCTGGCGCTTTCGCTTTAACCAGAAAGAAAAATGTCTGTTTACAAGGCTAGTTTTGAAAAGCGTCTGTGTCAATAAAAAGCTTCACTACACTCATTCGGAAATTAAGAGCTACGTGACAAAATACAATTTGTATTTAGTTCTTGTCATCCCAGATAATGTTAATTTCAAGACCACTAGCAAAACGCACGTAATTATAATTTCACTTCTTTCAAAGCAACATTTTCTTATAAATTGCATAGTGTAGTTTGCGTGTTTGCAAAAAATAATTTCTATAATTTGCACTGCGCTGCGGTTGAAAGTAAGGGAGCACTTGTACCCAAGTACTTTCAAGAAAATTGTGGTGTATTTAAACCAATTGCTTATTTACTTGGTAGCCAATAGTTGTTATGGGGCTGATACGAATTGGTTTGATTATGATTGTGTACCGGCTCTAGATGGAGCGATGATCTTAGAAAGGTGGCCTGGACAGATTGAATGTAGATGGCAGGAAACCGGGTGTTAAGGCATGCCATGTGTGTGTAGGTATACTCATGTTGTTGGACAAATAAATGATCTTGTATCTTGTTGCGCAATTTTAGGTATATGTTTAAAAATATTTATTTTCAAAAAATACACGAAAGTAACTTACACCAGAACAATGCTTAAAATAAATGATATAGGTAAATATAAAGTTCGTCGTTCTTATATTGTAAAAAGAACGTTCTTGTATTATACGAGAATATTGCCCCTCTAACGTCTTTACAAAATTTCATCTCGTGGCTCGTGGTCATCTTCGATATTGGTCTGACTCTATAGCTATGGCACTTCTCGGATCTTCACGCTGTTGCGGCACTGTAAATGCTAATTCGTCGTAGCAATGCCAAAACTCGCCTATCCCCCTATAATATTTGAAGCGTGTCGTACGTTCCCAATGCCTGCGTCAACTAAACCGTGTTACTCGGCAGAGCATTCGGTTCGGTAAACAGAATACCGAGGAATTCTCGGTACTCGGTAAAACTTGTACTCGGTGCATCTCTATTATCTACACTATAATCACAATGACCGAATGAATTACCAACAGAATTTATAAAATCGAAGTTCAAAAGAGTTTGAAGATCCGTGGCATACGGGTTCCTACCTGTCCACCATTTTGTTTATTTTTAGATATTAATATCTCTGAAACGTAACACTTTACGGGGTTTGGTCCTATTATGTTTTCAGCTATCGATTTATATAGGTTTCGTGAGTGGTCGCCATTTTGAAGAAAATATCAAAATGGCGGCAGGGCTGGACTCCATATAAAAATCTTTAGTTCCCTTTAAGACCA
Source organism: Oligia strigilis (assembly GCA_951800025.1). NCBI lineage: Eukaryota > Metazoa > Arthropoda > Insecta > Lepidoptera > Noctuidae > Oligia > Oligia strigilis. The sequence goes on along the minus strand of OX637563.1, from coordinate 1,846,760 downwards.
AATTATTTATTACTTTCTGTTAGTTTTGTTCAAGACATTATGGTAAAACCATTATTTAAGCTAAGGAAATACCTAATGACAAAACCACGAAACTTTTAGAAGACAATAAAATTAAACTTTGGTTGTTTTATTACACTTCGGAATTCATTACTTGTTTTTCAAGTCAAAACATATAAAGTAATGATTAATTTGTTTGCTTTGAAACTTTTTGTGAATTTTGGAAAACATTTTTTTCAAATAAATTGTACAGTTACTGGGTAATACGATACCCCTTAGTAAGACTGGTTGCCAGACTTTCGCGCTTCTGACTACCCGTAACGACTATCAAAGATCCACGAACCATGTGCTGAATTAACGTTTCACACCTTTCAGCGAAAGAGAAATAAATATACCTAATTGGTTTCAAAATGCCAGTATTTGCTCCGTCTGTTATAGCCATAAATATATGATATTTCTATGGTTATAGCCGTATATTTTTAATTAAATTCTGAACCACAGATCTTTTACGATTGATTAAAGAGTTTTAGTGCCTGCAAGAACCAATAAGAAAACATAAACATTCAGTTTTAATTAAGGTCCTTTTAATCAACCATTTATTATACCTTCTAGGTAGGTAAGTGAATCTAGAGTTTGCTGATGGTATGATAACCACTTTTCAGGTTTCTTTCAGGACCTAAGGAAACACAAAACTGCCTTGAAACTCGTTAATTAATTAGAAGACATTAATTAGTACCGAGACTATTTCTATGGGCAAAAGTAAATATGTATTTTAATATACTTATTTCAAGATTTTGTACGTATCTCGACGATCGTAAGATATAAAAAAAACCGATAATAAGGATGCAACCAGACAGATGGGCCAAGGTCGTCACACAGTGGGTGCCTGAAGACGTGTGTCGTCATCGAGGCAGGCCTAAAAAACGCTGGCGTGACGATTTGGACTCCTTTCTAACCGATTGAACGGAGAAGGCACAGTACAAAGAAAAGTGGAAAAATATGGGGGAGACCTTTGCCCACTTCATTCGGTTTTGTGCCTAATCCTAACTTAACTAACATTATAGGTATACATGTAGGTAGGTAGCACTATTATGTAAGGTAGTAAGTATGTTACAAAAATCCTATACGTACATAACAACAGAATAACCGAAGGCCAATTTTCGTAATATAAAACGTTCAAAATCTAGTCGCAGTCTCATCTCGGCGACAAACAAATGTCAAAAACTTGTCATAATGTACGGAAATTAGAGGTATTTGACAGATTGAGACTGAAATCAGACTGTGAACGTTCGTAAAATTACGAGAATTACCCCTCAGGTAAAAATTCATTCACAACAAATAAATTAACCAAGTCATCAATGGTAACATACATCCTTGAATTAAAAAGCCTTGTGTCACAAATAAGTCGTGAAACACACAACCTCTCTCTCTATTATCGGTAAAAACCTTACAAGCGACGACTTATTAATTAGCGATCTCTGTAAAGTTTTTTGATGTAACTTAGTTTAAAAGGAATTTAATTTCCGGTATCTTATAACTCAGGCTGTCCTTGTAGAAGAAGGAAAGGAATATTGTTTTGTAAAGAAATTGTAAGATTTCTTAACTTCTGCTAAGAAATCTTACAATGTCATTACAACCGGGTTGCTTTGCTGCCCGAAGTCGAAGTTTTATAGATAAAAGGGCTGATTTACTCGTTGTCATGAATCTAAGCAAGTATGCATATTATGCATACCTGCTGATGGGTGACCAATCTTTACATATCAAGACCTCTCCATGCCTCGGAAAGCCGTTGGTCCCGGCTGTCATTTGTGGATCTTTGACAGTCGTTACGGGTCGTCAGAAGCCCGAAAGTCTGAGAACCAGTCTTACCAAGGGGTATATTACTGAGTTATTGGGTTGTGGAGGTCAGATAGGCAGTCGCTCCATGTAAAATACTGGTATTCAGCTGCATCCGGTTACACTAGAAGTCGACCCCAACATATTTGGGAAAAGGCTAGGCAGATGATATTCTTACCGATATTCCAAATGAGAACACAACTCAACTTTGTAGGAGAGAACAGGGAAAACACATTAAATTCCGCTTATCATTAAGCTTTTCAATGACGAACTTTTCGCCTGTTTAATGGTCTATAAATAAAGAGAAACACAAACTTGCTGCCTTTGTCGACATTAAAGGAAGTGTTGGTTCATGCCAAATTCACGTTAAAGAAGATACTATTGATAGCTCATAATGAGGTAATCTGACTATAAAAGTTTTATTGACGTGAATACTTTTCCGCGTTGGTCATTTTTTGAGATGGGAAAAAAACTTTGAACTCGAGTCACTGTTATCGTAACCGACACCGCGCGTGTTTTGTTTATAAGACAATTTAAAAAATACACACGAAACTGTTCAAGTTTTCACTTCTGTCGGCACTCTCAGAGTGCCACTTTTTTATGTTTAAAAATTGTCAAGCATAACGTTGATATCGTCACTAAAATCAAAAGCCTGCCCTATATCCTTCCAAGCATCCTTTTCAAAGCCACCTCAATCCAACCCTTGCGGTACGTGTCTAGGTCGTCTCGGCACCTCCTCTACCTGGGGCGGGCGGCGGGGCCTGTCAGACTCTTACTGACTAAAAACCACCCCGGTGTTCCATCTCACACCTACGCCGGAGGTCGCGGGAACGTACAATCCTTCCGCAACCCCCGACTGGTGCCGGGGTCAATGAGGTGTTTGACTCCCCCCGCGACGTCTAAGAGGGGCACGCGTGGAACACTGAGCCGACCTCGGTGGCGCGGTTCATCCTCAGGCACCCACCGTGTGATGTATTTCAATGAAACTATTTATTCGCTTTGTTTATAATATGAAAAACAATTTGTTGATTCATAGGTAGATACTTTGTGAATAAAATTTCTATAGTATCTCTTTTTCATTATATCTACAGAAAAATTTCATCTCCAGTTTAAATTTAATTTATATCTTCATACAATTGTTTTATCTGTTTGTTTCTAGATACCACGATGACCTCACTCAAGTCAGCACTTCTTCTCCAAACCTTCATTCTACTAGCTACACTACAAAATATCAACTCGCTAGAAGACGGGTACCTCCGCTACGTCAAAGATGGCTGCTTCCTCAGAGGAGAAGCACTATCCTGTGTGAAATACAAAGCTGTTAAAATAGCCAAAAAGGCTATATTTGGAGACAGTCTAAACAAAAATGAGACTATTAAAGCTAACAATATAGTTAGTTTAGTACCTCTAGACGATGAAACAATAGAAAGATTAGGAATAAAGGAGACTAAAGAAGCGAATGTTGTACAAACAAATGAAGCAAGGGGTTTCTTATCAGAATGGGCTGAAATTGCGAAGTATTTTATGAAGCTAGTACAAGAGTTCTTCAAGGTGAAAGGATTGAAAGTCAATCTACCTGAAGGCGCGAGAACTGTTGAAGAAGAAGACGATACTGGTAAGTTGGGAGTTTTGTTATTTTATGGCTCTGATTTCTACAAAGGGTTTGTAGTACGAGTTTGTTAACTTTATGATAATTTAGGAAGTCGTGAAGATACTAAGTTTTATCTTTGGTAATTTTAGAAGTTGTAGAAAGAAAGAACCTCTTACTTTTGTGTTGTGTTACTTGCAAGTTCTTTTAAATTGGTTGATTTTAAATCGCAAATCAAAGTTACAAAAAAAGAATTCCATTTCACAGTAAAGTTGCTATTAAAGTATTAATAATTCTAGCAATGTCGTGGATGATAGACAGCTTATTCTTTATTTATATTCTAAACTAGCAACCCGTTTTGCCTCACACGGTTTTTACAACAAGACAAAACATTGAGATTTCTTCATTGTATGTAAGTTTAATATGAATATACATAAATCTTCCGGAATAAATTATCTATATATCTGATAGTGAAAACCGTATCAAAATCAATGGCGTGGTTTAGAAGAACAAGGTGAAATTATAGGTCAGGAAAAGCCCCTAAACTATCAATAATCTCTATCCAGACAAATAATAAAGTAGGCAACAAAACAGACGTCCATGACATTAACGATAAGCATTATAAAATGAGCCCATCCATTTTACACATCAAACATTTATTACTGTCACAAAAGTTTTGATAGACAAGTTAATAGCTGGCTTCTTTGTCCTGTCCAAGTCATGCCCAATGACCTTAACAAAATGGCCGACTACTAAGAAAATTATACGAGTACCTTATTGTTCGTGAAACGATTAGGTTGTTTGTCACCATGGTTCGTGGAATATTGTATTTGGAATTTTTCTTTGAATTTGATTTGAATAGAAAGTCTTGGTTAACAGCAAGTGCTGGCCTTGGAAATTAATGATCTAAGTCAGGGTTTCCTAACCTTATTTTATACGCGCCTTTCCTACCTTTCTTTTAAAATCTCTAGCCCTAGTTATTTTGTCGATTTATGCAGAAAAGCTGCAGAATTAATAGAATAGAGAATGCAAGAGCGAGGGAAGCGATCTCGAAATTGTATGCACCCGGCCTTGGATGGGTTCGGTTTCATTCATGCAGAAATAGGAAAATAATTATGCAGAAATGCAGCTCATTTTACTAAATATTTATGAAATGCATATTTATAAAATTTTATGCTCTTGGTATTTATGCTAACTTTTAAATGCTAAATTTAAAAGTTAGCATATATATTTTCTAATACAAAGAGCATAAAATTTTATAAATATGCAATTTATCTTTGGAACTCCCCCCATTTGGATCCCCTTGGGTCACTCTAAGCCCCCAAGTGGGGTGTGCTCCACTAGTTGGGAACCAATAATCTAACCAATATTTTGTAACAATATTATTTAAACGACTGTCCATGGATTTTCTTGTCCGTCTTTTCCTACGAACCTACCTACTACACTTTAGAATGTGCAACTAGCTTCATCTTTCTAACTGACCAACTCCCTTGACAATTTAAAAGTGCCTGTAAATGGTTTAATTGAAGTACTTCGAGTTTCCACTTTGTTACTTTGATGTGGCGTATTAAATACTGTAAGTATTTGTATGGGATAGTTCTATCAACACCGTTTATTGTAGGTACCTACTTGGACTTTTGGCAACCTTGTCACCACAGCCTGTAACATTTTATTCGAAGTTTTCCAGTAATTGACAGTTACCTCCCGATTCTGTTAATAATAATTTCCACCATTTGTATTACTTGTTTTGTTTGGTCTACAGAAATAACAACTGTCAATGATATCAATTAAATAGATAATGAAAAAGCTATTACGAACTTTAGGCTAAGGTACCTGTCAACGATTTTCTCGTTCAAGAAACGTACAAAAGATTGTAGGTTCCATGTAAATAAAAGAGAAATATGATATGAATAGTTCATCGCTAATTGCGGGGTACCCATCCACACTTGGTTGATATCCCGACCAGTCGTACTCAGCGCTTCTCCAAATGTATTATGCGCTTAGGCTATTGTAGAACGCTCTGCCAGCGTCTGTGTTCCCTTCCACATTTAGGTAACCCTTCAAAGCAAATGTGAACAGGCATCTTCTGGGCCAGCATAGACCCCATCCATCGCATTCCAATAGGTGTGATCGAGGTCAAGAGCAGGGCCATTCAGCAATGAAAAAAATAACTGTTTACACCTTTTATCTATAAAACTTCGAATCCGGGTAGGAACCCGGTTGTAAAGACATTGTAAGATTTCTTAACACTTTCCTTTCCCCTACAAAAACAGCCTGAGTCATAAGGTACCGGAAATTAAATTCCTTTTAATCTTAGTTCTCAGAGATTGCTAGTTAATAAGTCGTCGCTTGAAAGATTTCTACCAATTATGGAGAGAAAGGTTGTGTGTTTCACGACTTATTTTGTGACACAAGGTATTTTAATTCAAGGATGTGTTAGCACTAATGACTTGGCTAATTTATTGGTTGGTGACTGAATTTTTAGTTGTTAGGTATTCTCTTGTTATGTATAGGATTTTTGTAACATATTTACTATCTTACCTCGAGGAGGACCCTTTTTTTTTTCGGATGGGAAATCATCAAATGACCCCTCCCGCTCTGGGTGGAGCGGAATGGAGTTTCCGAATCTTACTGACTAAAACCCACCCGTGTTCCTTCCTTAGCCCTTCATCCTTAGCCTTTTTTTTTTCCTTAGCCCTTGGCTAAATATTAACAGCCGCAGAGGTCAATCGACCCTTGCCGCGGTTCGTCTATTGATAGGTGACCATCTATACATACCGAGACCCCTCCGTGCTTCGGAAAGCACGTTAAGCCGTTGGTTCCGGATGTTATTCCTGGTCCGAAAGTCTGACAACCTGTCTTACCAAGGGGTATCGAAAGCAGTCGCTCCATGTAAAATATTGGTATTGAGCTGCACCCAGTTAGACAGGAAAGCGACCCAAACATAGTTGGGAAAAGGCTAGACAGATGATGCCTTACTGCCTTGCATATACCTACATGTCTAATCCATATTTTGGACTGATGTTCAATTTACTTATGCAGCATGGACTTGCAACCCCTTGACAATTCAAAAGTGCCTGTAATTGGTTTAATTGAAATAAATGCATTGAGTTTGAGTTTGCATATTTCCCGCAAGAGTAAACAGCCTTCAAATAAGAAAAAAAAGCTTAAATATTAGTTGGTTATTAATAAATAAATAAAATGTAAAAATTTCGTGTCTCAGTAGACTAACTGCGAATGAGTCAGGAATCTAGTAATTGATGGCAATCCATTAACCAGACTCCTTAATCATTCGCCATTAAGGGGCTTACAAGACCTAAATACAAAAAACGCAAGTTTTAGAAACAATAAAAGTATTATGATTGACTACAGTAAACAAAATCAGAAAAATATATAATATTCTTCAGGACATAATTATGCTAGGTTGATAGTGTGTTGAAAACATACTATAACTAATTTGATACGATAGAAAAAAAGGCATGAAGATACCTCTAAAAACTTTCTTTTTACAATAAAAACCATACTAATATGCATACAATCATTTTGATTTTTTGTCAGATTATTCTACAAGCAACATACTAAAACAATAGTTTTAATTTTTTTGTCCAAACAATAGATTTTTTGTTATTAAATAATTGCTTCATATTTTGCAATAAATTACCAGGGTTGTGTCATCGCGCTTCCGACAGTGACCGCGCTTTAGTTCATGTAAGCCCCTCAAATTGCAAACGCTATGTAGGTAGTAGCTACCACTCTTCTAGGAAACCGGATTGACCACGTAGATTTTATCCCGGTAAAATACGTTCCCGTGGAATAACTTCCAACCTCCGCCCGGGAAAAGGGTCAAACCTAGATAAACTAAGCTATGTATAAAGTTCTAGGTAGTACCTGCTCGGAAATTGGTTTCAGACTAAAGTGGATTTTGAATGTTTTAGGCAGAAATATTTTAGTTCGGTTGTTTTTTAGCAGCAGTGGTAGCCAAGTGGTAACGGCCGCGACTTACGAGTTGTAGGTCGTAGGTTCGAACCCAGACAGGAGCTTTACTTTGTGTAAATTATTTCATCACCACTACTCTCAAAACGGTTAAGGAAAACAGCGTGAGGAAACCGGCATGTCCTAGACCCAAAAATTCGAAGACATGTGACATCTGCCAATCTGCACTGGGCCCGCGTGGTGGATTACGGCTCACTCCCTCTCACCGAGAGGAGGCCTGTGTCCCAGCAGTGGGAACTTTTTGGATTTTTTCAAATCCGACTGGTAGTTCCGGAAATAGAATTAAATAAACTGACGACTAAGGAAAACTGACCAGTGATACGCGGGCACTCCTCGTAAGCGCGTTGAAATAAAAAAAACTGGTCAAGTGCGAGTCGGACTCGCACACGAAGGGTTCTGCCTTGTGGTACGCCGAAAAAAACACGTTTGTTGTATGGGAGCCCCCTTAAATATTTATTTTATTTTGTTTTTAGTATTTTTTTGTTATAGCGGCAACAGAAATACATCATCTGTGAAAATTTCAACTGTCTAGCTACCGCGGTTCTTGAGATACAGCCTGGTGACAGACAGACGGACGGTCCTGTAGGGTCCCGTTTTTACCCTTTTGGTACGGAACCCTAAAAACCAAACCTACCTTTCAGCTTTATTATTAGTATACGCGTAGATGGTAAATTATTATAATACTTTCCAATTGGCATCGCTTGAGTGACAATATTCTGTACCAAGACGAGTAACTAAAAAATATAATAATGGTAATCTCAAGTTTGCTGTTCTATAAAACTGGAAGGTACAGACGCCAGCACATCAAGCTACCTGAAACTGTCAAATTTTCCCAATCAACTTTGAACCTTAAGCCTTAGTGATAAAGTTGAAAATCTATTAAAGAAATTTGACAGATTGTAGAAGCTTGATGTGCTGACGTCTGTAGTCTGTACAAATGCATTGCGGTTATAATTTGCAAACAAAAACCCTTCGTGCCTCGAAGAGCACACTAAGCTTTGATGTTGGTTGTGAAAGAAAGGCTTTACGGGGCTTTAACATAACATAAAATACATAATCAGCCCAGCCAGAGGTGCCCGTGGCTAAATAATAACAGCCGCACAGGTCAATCAATCAGGTTAAGCTACGCTTGCCGCGGTTGGTCTGAGGATGGGTGACCATCTTTACGCACCGTGACCCCTCCGTGCCTCGGAAAGCACGTTAAGCCGTTGGTCCCGGCTGTCATTCGTGGATCTTTGACAGTCGTTACGGGTAGTCAGAAGCCCGAAAGTCTGACAACCAGCCTTATCAAGAGGTATCGTATTACCCAGTAATTGGGTTGTGGAGGTCAGATAGGCAGTCACTTCATGTAAAATACTGGTATTCAGCTGCATCCGGTTAGACTGGAAGCCGACCCCAACATAGTTGGGAAAACTGGAAAAGGCTAGGCAGATGATGACATAATCAGCCTGTAAAACTCCCACTGCTGGGACACAGGCCTCCTTTCTTTGAAAGACAGTGGGCTATAATCTACCAAGCGGGCCCAGTGTGGGTTGATAATCATTTTTGGTTCTAGGATATGCCGGTTTCGTCACGATGTTTACAATGGTACTGGCTTTACTTAAGAGGCTTACATGACCTAAAGTGCGGTCACTGTCTGACTGCATAGAAAAGAAAGAGAAGCGCGATGACACAACGCTGGTAATTTATTACAAAATATGAAGCAATTATTTAATTACAAAAAGCTATTGTTTGGACTAAAAAAATTAAAACACTAGTGTTTTAGTATGTTGCTTGTAGAATAATCTGACAAAAGATCAGATTGATTGTATGTAGATATATTAGTATGGTTTTTATTGTAAAAAGAAAGTTTTTAGAGGTATCTTCATGATAATTTTTTATATCGTATCAAATTAGTTCTATTATGTATTCAAAACACTATCTACCTAGCACATATACTGAATAATATCATATATTTTTCTGATTTTGTTTACTGTAGTCGATCATAATTATACTTTTATTGTTTCTAAAACTTGCGTTTTTTGCGTTTAGGTCCTGTAAGCCCCTTAACGCTTTTTATTTATTTTCGATTTTCCTGTTTTAAAAATTAATAATAATAGTATTTAAAACTTGAACAAAAGCGGGGTGGAGTTTGTTGCAAAGGGCTTCTTTAAATAACTCTGAGTTGGTCATGCATTTAATAAGTTATTTGCTCTAGTTATTAATTTAAATTATTGTAAAGTATTTCTGTAAGACAATGAAAACATTAATTACGTTCTTGCACAAACATTTAGATGAGTTGGAAGGTCTAAAGCAGTGCGTACACTAGCAACAAAACATTATAAAAACCGTTATATACACGTTTTTATAGTCCTCAAAAACTACGGTTTATTCAGCGTGTGAGGGCTCGGATTTCAGTATTATATTACTGCGGTTTCACCCGCATATGTGTCGATCCCGTGGGAATATCGGGATTAAAAATTATCCTATGTCCTTCCTCGGGATGCGATCTATCTCTCTGCCAAATTTTATCGAAATCCGTTCAGTGGTTTAGGCGTGAAAAGGTAACATACAGACAGACTGACAGATTGACAGAGTTACTTTCGAATTTATTGTATTAGTATCTGTGTGACCAATTTCATCCAAATCCGTTCAGCCGTTTGTGCGTGAAGAAGTAACAAACATTCAAACACACTCACAAACTTTCGCCTTTATAATATTGGTGTGATAGCCAGTCTGCGCATAGCCTTATAAGTTAAACGACTGCTCTTTGCAGTTTAATGCATCCGTAAGAACAAACTAACTATTACAGTAAAAGGTCAAACATAAATTAATACTAGCTTCCGCCCGCGGCTTCGCCCGCAAGGTACGTCGATAAAAACTATCCTAAGTCCTTCCCCGGGATGCATTCTATCTCTCTGCCAAATTTCTCGAAATCCGTTCAGTGGTTTAGGCGTGAAAAGGTAACATACAGACAGGCAGACAGAGTTACTTTCGAATTTATAATATTAGTGTGGATATAAAATTAGAAACACTGTTTATTTAAATGGGTCAAATAATTTCCCACCTCGAAGGATAATAATATAGGGTGAAAGTACCATTTGCGGTCGCCCACAAAGACAAGCAGAGCACAGTAACTACACTAATGATGTAATTCACCCTTCTTGGCAGTGTTTAGTTTTGGCGTAGGTACATTGTTTGTGTTTAACCGACTGCGGCTATTAAGGAGGGGTGATGCTGTTTACATAATGGGTTGTGTACGTAATTTGTGCTGTTAATTTGGTTTATCTGTGGTTTCTAGATGATTCAGGGGTGGTAGATTTTGGCTTTTAGTTTTGGATACAATGTATTTAACATTTGTCACACAGGCTAAATTATATAAAACATTTGGAAAACCCAAAAGTGCACGACTCATAATGCTCATTTGATCGTATATAAAAATATAGGGTAAAAACGGGACCCTATTACTAAGACTCCACTGTCCGTCTGTCTGTCTGTCTGTCTGTCACCAGGCTGTATCTCTTGAACCGTGATAGCTAGACAGTTGAAATTTTCACAGAAACAGAATAAAATAAATATTTAAGGAGGGCTCCCATACAACAAACGTGTTTTTTTCAGCGTTTTTGCCTTCGTGTCCGACTCGCACTTGGCCAGTTTTTTAGTAATTATAATTCTTTAGAAGTCTTTTTCCCGAAAAAGATAAACTCACCAACATAATCATACAGCCGATTCTGTAAAAATCTCAACGTGAAAACTTAGGTGCAGACAGCCTCCACGCAAGATCGGTTACTCCCCTTTAGGAACGCTCCCGTTTGGTAACGCTACCTAACACACACCTTTTTTTTTTTTTTTTTTTTTTTTTTTTTTTTTTTTTTTTTTTTTTTTTTTTGGGTGGGAAATCATCAAATGACCCCTCCCGCTCTGGGCGGAGCGGAAGGGAGTGTCAGACTCTTACTGACTAAAACCCACCCGTGTTCCTTCACTTGCCTGTGCCAGGGGCCACGGTATCTCTTTCGAACAACCCGCGACCCTGGCGGGCATCGGCCCTAGCGGACCCCGTCAGTTGGTGCTGACATCTCCTTGAGGCGCGCGTGGAACACAACGCGCCGTCGACCCGGGCCTGGTCCTTACCGGATGGCGAGCTGCCCATTGCTCGCCGCCCGCAAGCCCGCGCCTACGGTGGCCGGGAATCGGCTATCGACTCCCGACGCCCGGGGCGTCTCCTGCGGCGGCTGGGGGCGTGAGGGCGCAAGGATTGCCTCTCCCTCACGCGCTCCGCCTCCTCCTTCGCGAGCATCACTGCTTCGCAGAAGGAGGCGATAGCCTCCCATGCACTCTCGCTCCGTACCATGGCCCGGACTAGGGCCGGACGCGAGAGATCGCCGCCGCCGATCGCCGCCGTGAGGACACGGCGGTGCTCTGCCCAAGCTGGGCAGATCTCCACCGTATGCTCCACCGTGTCCTCCGGGCGATCCACACAATGGTGACACCCGGGCGTTTCCTCCCGCCTTATTCGGAACAGGAACCTCCCGAAGCAGCCGTGTCCGGTGAGGACCTGCGTTAGGCGGAAGGTGAGGACGCCGTGGCGTCTCTCTAGCCACTCCTCAAAGAGGGGACTTATCGCCGCAATTGTGGCGTGCCCAGCACTGGGTTGCGACAGTCGCACTCTCCATGTCGCCATGAGATCCCGCCGGAACCTAACACACACCTTACAGTACAGTCAGAGTAAAAAGTTTTGGTGTGCCGAATTTATTTAGGATATTAATTTTATTTTCTACTTTTAAAACTACCATATTAATGACCAAGTACTGCATTGAATACAAATGACATCCTCCTCCTCTATGCAACGCTCCGCTGTGACTTTCACCAGCCAGTGTCACTCATATTCGACCTTTTCGGTGGTTTCTAGAACCTTCTTCATACCTAAAAAGAATGGTGGAAAAGCTTTGTTAGGCCGACCGCTTAACTGAGACGTTGCTTGAGGTAGCAGCGCGGTGCGGGAGGGGTGTGGTGACGTGATGCGAGAGCTTAGTGATTCGTCAACTTGTAACAACTATCACCCCTCCCGCACCGAACAAATATTTGTATGACCTACAAGTAGTTGTTCCGGGTCTGGCTGTTTGTGCACGTGAATTTAAATGTTTGTAAACGCACCCACAATACAGAAGAAAATCCTAGTGTGGGGCAACGTTTAAAAAAAAAAAAAAGATAAAAAAAAAGAAAAGTAATATTTCTTATAGATTGCCTAAAAACAACCACCGAAAACCATTTCATCTGTAGTAAAAATTAAAGGAACGAAAAAAAAGCAGCTAGTAAAATCTATGTTTTTCTTTCATTCCCAGATATTGAAAACAATGAAGGTGGTAAAACTAAGACTAAAAGTATCCAGAAACGTGAAATCAGTTCTAAAACAGGTGTGTACTAACATTCGTTTAAAAGTTTTAAAAAACATTATATCCTTGTCTTTGCTGTCGCACAGTCGGGTAATGCCTTAGACTATCATTTACAATATTCTGACCTCAATTTCTTATTGCAACGAACTTTTATGAAAACTTTTCCGAAGACTGAAATGAAACACTTCAAAGGTATAGCTTTTCTCACAAACTAGACCGATAGGAAAGTATTTTTCTTTTTCTCTCTTGGTCTCTTGGATCTCGATCCAAGCGACCAACCAAGTGGTTCTAAGAAAATGAGAAAAAATTACAAAAAAAGTAATTTAAAAAAATTAAACCGACTTCAAAAAGAAATTAACTCAAAATTATGAAATAACTTTAATTTCGGAAGTCGGTGTCTTGGGATCTGTATTTTAGTTTTATGCCACCGACTTCCGAAATTAAAGTTATTTCATAATTTTGAGTTAATTTCTTTTTGAAGTCGGTTTAATTTTTTTAAATTACTTTTTATTTCGTAATTTTTAGTTTTTGCACTATAATTTGACCAAGGTTTTGAGATGTTTTCGCTTTGACACTACACCCGTAGCTCGTATCAACAAGCCAGGCCGTCACACTTACACGTATTAGTCCATATCTTGAAAATTACTGAATCGATCTTGATGAAACTTGCACTGTTCCTTAAGTTGAAGTAAATGTAAGCCAATAAAAAAAATTGTCACGATCCGATTAATAGTTCCGGAGATATGCGTGGACAAACATACATACATACATACATACATACATACATACGTCTATAAAATTTTGTATATTTGTTTGGAAGCCCTAATAGATCATCATATGTGAATATAATGCAATTCCAATAATATTACATACATACGTATCGAATTGATAACCTCCGTTTTTTTGAAGTCGGTAAAAATAGGTACTTTGCCTCTGGAAAATATCTACCAATTTTTCTTAAGTGCGAATGATATTGAAAACCATTTAATTACATAAATTGCTTCTCATCAAGCTTAAATAATAATAATCTTATCCAGCCTGTCCCATCTTGCTGCCCTCTCCCAGCGACGCCCTAAGCCGATGGTACTGTAGTCGCTTAGTTTTTAAGTTTATTTATGCCCTGGCTGGAGTCCTCAATTTATTGAGGCATCCACAGGGAAGCCCGGTTAAGCAGTCGACAACCCCTCAGGTTGAACTGCGAGATGCCCATGTTAAAAAAAATAAAAAACTGTAGGATTGAAAATATAAAGGGTGACGATAAAGTTATCACACCAAATAGTACAGCGGTTATTACAAGTTGTTAACAGTCTGTTAAAATAATAAAATAAAAAATTACCTATAAACAAAAAACTGAATTTTTCAAGCAAAAGAAATCGTAAAAATTGGCACCAAATAAACCACCCATGCTGATAAGGCATTAGACACGTGCGTTAGCAAATAATCACAAATTAAGCTTAATGTTAATGAATACTAAAACGAAACAAAAAGGTCCCGCGGCTAGAATGTTAATTATTGTTATTAATTATTTTAATTGTGTTTGTTTAAAATTATGTAGGTACGTAATGTAGATTAAATGGTTTCAATTATTTATGTGTTTAGTAATTTCTGAATTGTTTTTATCTTTTTTGTAACGGACGCTTTTAACGTGCATGTCTTTCTACATCGTGCATCGTTCTCACATGTATAATTTTAACATGAGTGATGTAACCGATATTTTGTAACAATTTTATGATTTAAAAGTGTGTCTTATTAAGCTTTGGAATGGGCAACTAGCTTCATCTTTCTCACTGACTGACCCCTTGACAATGCAAAAGTGCCTTTAATTGGTTTATTTGGAACTAGCTGCGCCCCGCGGTTTCACTCGCGTTAATGTTGATCCCGTGGGAATATTGGGATAAAAAGTAGCCTATATGTTAATCCAGGGTGTCAGCTACTTTCCTACAAAATTTTTACAAAATTGGTCCAGCCGTTTGAGCGTGAAGAAGTAACAAACATATAAACACACACACACACAAACTTTCGCCTATATAATATTAGTGTGATAAATGCTTTGAGTTTGTTTCTTTGTTTTGAGTTTCTTCGCTTTAAGCTATGTACCGTTTTTAATAACCACAGAAATCATACATCAAGATATAGTTTTTTTTACATTTGGCACATCATTCCTTTGTATCTTAGCCAAGTGAGTGTCAGCTATTTCTTAACTTTATTTCTGCGGGGAATACAAAATGTTCATGTTTGTACGGCAAAACTGTTGGCAAGGAATATTGCTTTAAGTAAGTATTGCTGCAGAATGTAACATTTCGGTGTAAAAGTGTGGTCTTGTATAAATTGAACAGATGAGTAAAAGAGACTTTTTTTAGTCGAAACTCGTAAAAGATATTTACAAATAAAGCTGGTCAATATTTTGATGTCTCTGCAATATTGTCTCGGGTGCATAATTACAAGAACACTAGCTTGTTGCCCACGACTTCGTGTGCGTTCTAGGATGAAAATTAGTTTATGTAATTCTTCAGTTCATGGTCTACCCATGTGCCAAATTTCATCCAAATCCGTTCAGCCGCTGTAGAGTGAAAGCGTGACCAACAAACATAGAAACAATCAAATCTTGTCTCTTTATAAAATTCATTTAGATAAAAATATGGGACAAAACCTGATCATGAATAAAAAGCAGCTGCTCCATATTATATTTATGTTCGCATAAGTAACTCGACAAAATGTAGGGAACGGTAGATTTTTTTTCATAGTCACGGTTGGTCCCATAGTAAAAATTGTTCATAATTATAAGTACAGTTACTTCAATTACTCATTGTTTACAAAAATACACAAATTATTTTTTTAGAAGGAGTTAGCTTAGAAAGACCACAAAGTTCAGGTGAGATTCAATGAGAGCAAGATATATAGGTCAAATCAAACGCGATCCTATTTAAAATAACAGTATGCAAGTCACCCCCTGCCATTTTATCTGTGTAATTTATTTAAAACATTGGTTAGGCAGGGGTATCGGTCTTTCCATAGGCCTAAATAATCAGTTATATATATTGCAATATTCCAATATATTTGTTTCCATATCCTGCAATAGTTCTACACCAACCGGGGGTTGTCCTTGCGTGCACTTGCATAGTGTGAACAGGGTTAATCGTCAGTTGGTGCCTGATTTAAGCAAAAACGGCTTTGGACTCTCATACGCTATCCAAAATCCGGGACCCCAGGGTGCCTAGAAATGTCAAAATAACAATAAAACAGTTGTTTTTCTCTTATGGACGAATCATCTCAACATCCCATGAAAGTAACAGTTATGACTCCCATAACCATAATAACCCATTTCCACAATCACAAATTGGCCTATCAATAAAACTAGACCATAAAAAAGAGCAATTAACAATCGTAAATAATGACCATGTAATTACCATAAACCGTCGGGGTCATAAGTATTGGGGTTAAAACGTGGGATTCGTCCCGTTCTGACTGATGTTTTGGCCCGAACTAAATGACTGTGTAATTGAATTTCTACGATTTGGTTGGATTTGGGGCGTAAAGTCGAGATGTAATTTATGCTTAGCGATTAGTAGTTAAATGTTTGGTTTTTATAATTATTTGATTTGTGTCGCACGATTGTGACTGGCCATAATGAATTAGGTATCTTTATGGACCAATGGCGAATACGCACTGCTGAGAATATTAAGATAATGAACGTGTTAGAAATTAACTTTTCGATGATGATATTTTTTTAATATGAGAAGTGCAATTATTTGTTGAGCCAGCACCTTCAGTATGACTAATTCATCAGACTAGCCTTATGAAATATAACCTGCGTTCAATAGTTGTCAATGACGTTACTATTGTAGTTTAGTTTGTCAAGAGCCACAGTAACAGATAAGACATAATTTAATATTATTTACGAGCTGATTAATAGCTACCTGCTCTTAATCAACTTTACCTACCCCTCTCAATCTCTCATCAAAACTGTTGCCCACTGAATGCAGCCGCTATATCTGAAAAAGACTCGAAGGCATCATCGTCATCATCATCAAGACCTCCAGGCCGTATTTCAGCCATGGCGGCCATCTCAATGGAGACTCGCCCTTGGCGCAGGAGATACTCGTATTATAGAGCACAGGTGTGTGCGCAGACACAGATGCACTCTATCGTCCCTCGCTTATAATCATTAATAGCTCCCTATTAAAGTCTTTAATATCTTCCGTATCTAAAGATGGACAGAATACAAGACATCAACAATCAACTTGTCAAACGTTCTAATTATGATAATAATTTAATTTAATTGTTTATTCTGTAAATAGAATATCGGAATCACTTTTACACGTCATACTATATTAAAAAAGCTAGATGAGGTCGGCGTTTCCTATCTGGCTATTCTGAGAAGAAAGGCGGAAGCAAACTCAGAGGTCTCTTTTAAAGTCCAGACATAGGTAATCTTGGTCAGATCATGTGATGACCATTATAGATTGATGTCTGAAATGGTCTTTTGAGGAAAGTACCACACATTTTGATTTGATTGGACCAGTCCAGTCAGTGCAAGCATTTGTCAGTAATCGTGCAGCTCAACTCAAAACGTGAGAAGCTCAACGACTCGGCGAACAATACCAAAGAAAGGACATTTGAATAGGTCGCATAAAGTACTCAAAAATATTCATTAGCCAGTCACGATGTATTTGATACTACGTATTCAGTTTCCTAAAATGAACCAATGAACACCATTTTTTTTTTTCCAGCCCGAGGCAAAAAGAAGAAGTTAGCAGTGATAGTGCCTCTGCTGACCCTGTTTGCAGTCCTCAAGTTGAAGCTGCTGCTGATTCCCATCCTGCTATCAGTGCTGCTGATCAAAAAGCTGCTGCTAATCGCTGCCTTGCTGCTGCCGAGTGTGCTGAGCACATTGAAGGCTTGCAAGGTATGAATTCTTCTTCTTGTTCTTGGTAGCACTCTTGTCAGAGCGGTCGTGGTCCTCACGTAGTTTCTTGTTTAGGGGCTGATATGATTCGCCTCACGATTTCTCGCCACCTACTCCGATTTTGGGTGTTTTTTGTGCACAAGGGATCACCCACTGCGGATTTAATTTGGTCAGTCCATCTTATGGGTGAGCGTCCGCGTGGTCTAGTACCCTCCACTCTACCCTGCATGACAAGGTGCTCAATAGAGTCTCCCTCACGCCTCGAAATATGTCCGAAGTATAATATTGGTATGAATTATAGTTCTATTAAATTTTTTATTTATTTGTGACTAAAAAACAGTAACTCATCTACGTCTTTACACCTATACTTACTTATTCAAAATAAATTAAAATTGAAGTGTCTGTTTGCAATCTCAAAATAACAGCTTTTCATTAACCCCCTTACTAATAAACGTATTATATCAGACGAATAGTTACACACCGATTTCTCTCTTTCAGTCGTCAGTAATATTACTTTCGAAATAAGAAGACAAAGCGTTGTGTAACTATACAGACGCTATACAACGTTTATTAGTAAGGGGGTAAATGTATATGAGTGTCTACAGTTATTACTATTAGATTATTACTATGATTTGTTTTGACGAGTCGAATAGATTGCATAAGCGTATTTTTTTTGTTTTGTTTCTAAACAACATATTTTTCTACTATTTTTGCCGTTTCTATGCGTCGTCTCTCGATACTTGACCTTTACTGCCATTAAAATAAAACCTTTTTTTAACTGAAAATACTTTGATCTTTTTTTATTTTCTAATGACTATCCAGCATATTGATTGATTAATGACCGACTTCAAATAATTAAAGGAGTTTCCTTTTTCCTCTAGGATTTACTTACTAATTAAAGTAAAAATAAATTCTCCTTCGGACATTTCAAAATGGCGCCCTGTTCAGAATCATCCTGACAAAGATCTACGACTCATTTGCAGTTTTCCGGGAATGTGAATTTATTAAACCATATTTCATACACGTGGCTTTCTGATAGGATTCTATTTTCATCAAAATTAAAGAAAATTAGATTTATTTTATTACTAGCTGCGCCCCGCGGTTTCACCCGCATAAGTTTCGATCCCGTTTGAATATCGGGATAAAAAGTGTCAGCTACCTCCATACAAAATTTTATCAAAATTGGTCCAGCAGTTTGAGCGTGAAGAAGTAACAAACATATAAACACACCCCTACACCCCCTCACACACACACACACCCCCACAAACTTTCGCCTTTATAATATTAGTGTGATTTTAAATTTGATATGACTTTTTCTGTGTACACGTGGCTCTAGGGCCTTGTACCACTAAACTTTACAAGTCTACAAATTCTACGAAATTGTTAGTCTTATTTAATTTTGACGTTCGAAAAGTGATGATTCTCAGCCTTATTTGAATAAATGACTTTTGATTTGATTCGATTCGTTAAATTGTAGAAAAAATTTCGTAACACAAAAATCACAAATTACTCACTGCAATTTACATATTTGTAACGTTTTTCCTTTACAATACCTAAATGGCGCCTGTCTCTTGGGTATAATCAGTCGACAGCGACGCGGAGGAATATTTCGACGTAATATTTAATTTTTTTTTAATAGTTTTATTGTGATATAATATTTTTATTTTAATAATTTGTAGTTTATTTATTACTAGCTGCGCCCTGCGGTTTCACCCGCGTAAATGTCGAACCCGTGGGAATATGGGGATAAAAAGTAGCCTACGTGTTAATCCAGGGTGTCAGCTACCTCCATACGAAATTTTATCAAAATTGGTCCAGCCGTTTGAGCGTGAAGAAGTAATAAACATAATATAAACACACCCCCACACACTCACAAACTTTCGCTTTTGTAATATTTGTGTGATTAGTAGTTTACACATATACTTAATAATA
Source organism: Oligia strigilis (assembly GCA_951800025.1). Classification (NCBI taxonomy): domain Eukaryota; kingdom Metazoa; phylum Arthropoda; class Insecta; order Lepidoptera; family Noctuidae; genus Oligia; species Oligia strigilis. Next base: position 1,827,136 of record OX637563.1, on the reverse strand, counting down.
ATTATATATTAATCCAAAAAGCAAACAATGCCATAAGAAGTTATTGCATATTGAAGCAATTTTTCACTAAAATCGGGGCTTATCGCCAAATTTTATGACAAACCGTGACCGCAAAATGGTTTCTGACCACAAAATGGAGGGCGACATCACGTGCATAGGCAATTGTGGTAATTTTAGGCGAGATTGTTCGCAATTATCTTCGGGTCAATTCAAAAATATGGGCTTTAACGGAGGAAATGAAGAATTGAGAAGAAAAACAAATATTCTGTGTGGGGTATTTTTTTTTTGTCAGTGTTGCTATGGGCACTGAGAAGATTAAGTTCATCTGTGAAGGTAATTAAATTAAAAGCTAGTTAAATATATATAAGGGTTAAAATATAACTATATTGTGCAAATTGTTCACAATGTAAGCAAATAAAATAATATAAGAAAAACTAACTGTTTCCTGTGGCTTCGTCTGGGTGTATTTTGTATTTCACATATCCAGAACGAAAACTAGCCGTAATCCTTCCCACTTCTTTCGACACTCAAGGGAATCAAAATGTATTAGGGTACTTTCCGTTGACCTAGAATCATGAAATTTAGCAAGAAGCCATGTCATGTAGCACAAGTAAAGGAAAAAATCCGAAAACCGTGAATTTGTAGTTACATATAGCTAGCTAGCTAGCATAGCATACGGAACCCTCGGTGCGCGAGTCCGACTCGCACTTGACCGGTTTTTTACTACAAAACGAACATTTTATCATACGTTGTTATCTGTGTTGAAGCACAGAACAAATATCCTATAATCAGAAATCAATTTAACCGAAATTTGTTCGGTTTTAACAAAGTTGATTCGTTTATTGAGGTTCGTCCGCCCAAAGCAATTAGCAATGGAATGCATTTATGAAACCGTATTGCAGTTTTAATCAAACTTTATTGAAGGCAATTTTGTAATGAAAGAAATTATGATTATGTTATTATTGTATTGGTTGACATTCATTTTGAATTCCAAGTTATAATGTTATTATGATAGAATTGCTTTGTTAAGCTGTTGATTTTGCCTTAGAGCGTTATTGTATTGAAAATTCGCTATATTTATCTATAGGATCATTCTCTATTATAATTTCCTCAGGCTGCAACATGCATTTTTGAATTTACATTTTCCGCCAAAAGCATGAATGGTCTCTTTTATTCTTATTAATTCTTCTTTCCAATCATTCCCCATTATTTATTTGCCCAATCATCACATTCATCATTATTCATTTGTTATCTTTTTGCACTCATTGTTTTTCGTCACAATTATTGTCCAATCCATGTTTCTGTGCCCAATCTTTGTGAAGCATAGCCTTATTAGTGTTTGTCCAATCATTATTCTTTTGCCCAATCTTCGCCAACCATTCCCTAATTATATTCTGCCCAATCATAGCCCGAAAGTAGCTGGGCCCGCGTGGTGGATTACAGTGTCCCTCTCACAGAGAGGAGGCCTGTGTCCCAGCAGTGGGAATATTAAAAGGCTGATTATGCAATCGGGTCTTCATTATTATCTACCTTTGTAAATTTTCTATCTCTTAGAGCCATATTATTTTTCATGTTTCTGTCGTTACTCATAAAGGATCTAAACGCAATCCCAGCTCCTTATCTACCACTTGCCGCACAAACGCATCAAAATAAATACATTTATCTGTATGATCCACTTGATACGAGCTTTTACAGATACCAATGTCCTTGGTACGAAATTGTTTATGAAGTACCGTCATTGTGATGGAGTATGTTTGTTTGTTGGATTTTGGTTGGTAGTTAGCTTGTGTAACATCTAGTACATACGCCAGTACATCAAGCTACTACCATCTGTCAATATTATTTAATAGATTTTCAACTTTATCGCTAAAGCATAAGATTCAAAGTTAATTGGGATAATTTGACGGCCCAGTGGTGTCAGCCCCGACTTACGATTTTTAGGTCGTCAGCTCGCTCCTTTTATTTTATCACACCGTCATGTGCTGTTACAACAAGTCGAAGATATAATTATGACATCTACCAACCCGCATTAGGCAATCGTGGTATATCACGGCCCACTCTTTCTTATAAAGAGAATAACACAGGCTTCTTTTGGGTAAGCTCACTCCATCGTCGACTTTCTCTCTGTCACCTCTGACCTTGACTAGAGTCAAGAGCAAACCTATATAAAAAAAAAAAAAAATTGCTTCCTAGCAGTGTGAACGTGGCTGATTATGCTGTTTATTCAAAATCTGATGCTATAGTTTCTTTGGGACGGTTTTAGTGAGGAAATTCAGTCCTAAATGAATAATTTATAAAATACCAAAAAAAATGCATCCTATTTGAGCATAGTCACATAATATTGCTAGTTTCACATAAAAGTTTATTTATTGAGCTCAGCACTTGTCAATTCAATGATAAGCAACTTATTTAATGTTTTACATGTTTCCAAGTAGTTTGTATGCATTGTGCAACTATGACTTGTCATTATCGTGACTCATCATAACATTTAATACGCTGAATATGTTAAAGTTGGCAAAATCTTCATCAGTCAGAGTTTGAGTCAGATTTTCATGTTGCCACATATCATCATGAACTGCCTAGCCTTTCCCAACTATGTTGGGGTCGGCTTGCTTTTTATCCGCAACTAAATCCCAGTATATTAAAAAAAGCAACTGCCTATTTGACCACCACAACCCAGTTGGGTACTGGGTAACCCGAGACCCCTTGGTAAGACTGAGTGTCAAACTTTAGGGATCTGACTACCCGTAACTTCTCCCAGATGCTGTGGATTATTATCATATAAAGATAGCGTACAAGCATAGTATCTGACATTTAGCTGGTCAGCAAAATGACTAAAACGTATCAATTTGATAGTATGGCGCCCTGTAGGACCCACGCATTTTACAGCCCCCTGCCAACCCCCCCTCGGCCCCTGGCCACTGTATTTTATACTACAAAACTGAAATTATATTTAAACTTGCACGCCAATTATAATGTGTCGAAAAAAATGAAAATCGGTTAGAATTTGTAAAGAAAACTGCACATATGGAGTCCAACACGTGTATATGGGCAATATCAAAATAAATATTTTAATTCTTTGACGCCCTAACTAAAACAAGCCACGTGGTGTCAAAACTAATAGCATTGCTTCGCTGAAAAGGAAATCTACATCCCACCATTTTGTTTTTGAGTGTGGGTGTATGGATGGCATTTTTGACATACCCCACGCACTGACACGTTTGGCATACAAAATGTTATAGAGAGAATAACACTGACGTTTATAAAACCAGACATCTCGTGGACTTAATTATAGCGAAAGGGCACGGAAACATTTTGATTATGGGTGAGTGGAAATTCAAGGCTGAATATCCAATTTAATATAATAAAAACCACATGCGACATATGCATCATACTGTCGTCACGCAAAATCCTACATCGCGCAAGTAGAGTTTACCGGGCAACTAGCATATACAACGTCCGTTGCCCACCAGACACGATACCCGTCCTCTCCCGTCTGGACCAGTCTGGTCGGAGGATTCTATCTTTTTTTTTTGGAAAAAGCGAAAGCACTAGGAATTGGTGAAGTGCGGGCGTTTTGGGGGACTGTCTTTTGTAATTTTGACGTTCGAAAAGTGCTGATTTTCAGCCTAATTTGAATAAATGAATTTTGATTTTGCTTTGATTTTGACCCTGTTCATCGAACCTCTATACAAATAAAACCGCGAATCGTCAAACGCAAGATAGGACGCCCTCAGGCAGGCTAGGAGGAGCGACGATCTTCGCAGGGTGGCTGGTAGCAGCTGGATGAGAGTTGCCGAGAATTGAGTGAATAGCGTGTGATTTGAGAGGCCTATGTCCAACAGTGGGCTGCTGTAGGCTGATGATGATGAATAAAAATCTGCTAGGTTGCCGTCAACTGGGCAGACTTCTAGACTCCGGACTGATGGTCAATCAACTCAGGCTATCGCAGGCTACTGCTTTCCACAAGCCTTTCTCAAGTTACACCAGGACTCGTCTGTTCCAACCGCTATCGATGTTTGGACAAGCATGACCAGTGGCCTTGGTGCGAGTTTTTTCGACTCACGTTCGATTGCGAGCGCGTTAGACTTTTGTATGGGAAATTAGGTCTCTCCTAGTGACCACCAGGTGGCGCTATAACTTTTTCTCATAAAAAATTCTAACACACTTAAGCCTCAGTCCACTGCCACTTTTATTTGCTAACTCTGCAAGCTATATAAGTGACACCAACTGCTACTGATAAACTAGCTCTATCCAGCTTGTATTGTCCCACTGCTGGGCAACTGTCAATGTAGGCCAGTCCTTTCAGTAGGAGCAAGTTCATTCCTTCATCTTCGACTAGGTCGCCTGTCGTGATGTCGCATAGCATTTAGTGGGACCCAATCAGTTGCAATTAACTGAGTGATGGCCATTTTGTATGGATGTGACGAAAAGTACCTCCCAACTTGTATGTGTAAAGACCATAGACATCCTAGTAGAACATAAATGTATTTTGTTTTCTTTTAGCCCACAACTCATCTAATAAACTGGACAAATAAATAATCTTCTAATTTCTATATTTTCAGCAGCACCATCACCCGATGTCCTACTCGTACTTCGGAGGCAGTGACAGCACCGACTACTCAGCAGCCGACTACAACAACAACTACGCCTATTCAGCCAGTGGGGGCTATGGCAAGGACTGGGCCTCCAACAGGGCTTATAACCTAATGAAGCACAGGCCTACGCAGTCACCCAGTTATATCACGGCGCCGGGTGCTGTGGCGTAAGGGCGGCCATTTTAGTTTATTATTTTTATTTATTTTAGGTTTTTGTTTTTGTATGAGAGCTGTATTTTAAATGGAAAATGAAGTAGAGAGCAATATTATGCTAATAATATTTACTGTCTAGTGTTATGGTCTTTAATCGCTTGACATTTTTGCCCGATGTTGATTTGGGCAGCCCTCTTTGCAAAGCCAGGCCCAGGTGGCACCGGCGATATTATTACGCTACGATTTTTTTCGCGCATTGGATTTTTTACTCTAGGGTTTGGGCTGAGCATTGACAATTGAACAGAGTGTATCCCAGCGCACCAATAAAACACTCTGTTGGATTTCCAACCCTCGGCTCTCGGCAGAGATTTGAAAATTGAATGCGCGAAAAAAATCGCGAGTGCGAACCCGCGGGCTAACCAACATCATACGTTTTAATATTATTATTTGTACCTACTCACTGTATTTCGTATTAATATTGTCGAGTTGTGATTTATGTTGAATCTAAATTATTGTCAAAAAAAAAATAACATTGTTTATGTACAGACGCCAGCACATCAAGCTACTACAATCTGTCAAATTTCTTTAATAGATTTTCAACTTTATCGCAAAAGCGTATGGTTCAAAGTTGATTGGGAATATTTGACAGTTTCGGGTAGTTTGATGTGCTGGCGTCTGCACTTTGGCGGATGGAATCAATATTTAACTTAGTCTCATATTAGTAGGTTTCTAGTAAGTAAGTTATTTAAATAATGTGTCAATCAAAATCAAAATATTTTATTTCACATAAACATACATGGGCACTTATGAAACGTCTGAAGCTAGGTGCACGGTTCCAATTGGTCGTTTCCTATGGGGAAGAGCCGGCAAGAAACTCCACGGTTACTCTTTTTAAAAATAATTGGCTTTTACAATGTTTTCAAATTACAGTAGGTATGGGAGAACAGAGTAGGCCTGTCAACAAGTACCAGGTACTTAATAAAATAAAAAAAATGGTCTACAAATCTAAAGTCTACCAGGCCTACAAAGTCCTCACATTTACAAAATAAGAATCTATCAAAAGGATAGATAAAAAATAAAATATAAAAACCTACTAAAACCAAGTGAAATGATTGCCATTACAACCACTATTAAAGAGGTGAAAAATTAGAATTGTCTGTATAACATATCAAATAAGTAATAAAAAGATGATGTCAAATAATTATGTGAAAAATAAATAAAAAATAAGCATCGTAATTTGAGAGCAGTTAATAGACATTTACATAGTTATGCCGTTAATGAGGTGCCAGGGAAGCCACATGTGCAGAAGGTACTGCCAAACTACCTTGTCTTCAACGTTATATGCTTTTTTGATAAGGACACGTTTGATGAGAGTTTTTCAATCCCAAGCGATCCCTAGCACGAGGTGTAATGACGGCTCCTATCACCCACAGATTACATCGACAGAAGCCGGTCATCCGTCACTAATTGGTGACAGATGGCTGCCACAATTTTGCTCCGTAACGTATATTTATTTTGTACAATTTTGCGATCATGTTCAACCACGTTCACACGTACGCGTTGACCCAGCATGCGGTCCGTTCTTGTAATACGTCTCCTTTTATTTAAAAAAAAATATTTTTGTCGATACAATTCCAATTAATTGAATTGAAGTGTCTGTTCGTAATGTCAAAATAACAGCTTTTTACTAAATGCAAAATATATACGGCAAAGAGGTTACCTATAAGCGACACATTATTGATGTCCGACATCAACGCGAACTACGAGACGCGACGCGACGCGCAGTTTTCAAGATAGAAATACAATTACAGACCTTATCTACTACAATAAAAGGTACACAATTCAGTGTCTACCTACTACGTCGAGCTACGCAGCGCGGCACCGCCGCCGCGCGGCCTAGCTCACTGAATCGTGTACCTTTTTGTGTAGTAGATAAGGTCTATAATTGTATTTCTATCTTGAAAACTGCGCGTCGCGTCGCGTCTCGGTGTGAACTGACCCTAAGTCGCGGGCACAGCTAGTGCATGAACAAAATAGTTCTTTCGTATAGAAAATTCCAAAAATCCAAGAATATTGTGAAATAAGTTGTATAAGAATTCATGGTATTGTCATAAGCTGGACAGACATGGAACTTAATTGTTAAGCAAATAACAGACACCCTACGTCAATTTGCCGACTTATAGCTATTTCATATAACTGTCAAAGAATTGTAGTTGTGATTTGAATTTAATATGGACAATAGGGATGATGCCGATAATGACTAATATTAGATGTTAATACAAATAACGTAATTTTAAGGAAGGCATAGTAAGGTGAGATAATCGTTATACGAGCTGTAAAATCGATGATAAATGATTTTTATTTCTGTAAGTAGGTTTGTAAAAACACTTTTACACGTCAATAATATTTTTTTTAAACTAGATGAGGTCGGCGTTTCCTAACTGACTATTCTGAGAAGAAAGGACGAAACAAACTCAGAAGTCACAGTCCCTTTTAAAGTCCAGACAAAATCTTGGTCAGATCGTGTGAAGACCATGTAGATTGGTGTCTGAAATGGTCTTTTGAGGAAAGAACCACACAGATTGAGCGGACCTGTCCAATCAGTGCACGCATTTGTCAAAAATCGTGCAGCTCAACTCAGACCTTGAGGAGCTCAACGATTCGACGAACAATACCAAAGACAGGACATTTGGGTAGGCCGCATAAACTACTCAAACTGCCAGATCATGATTAAAACTAAGAAGGAAAAAAGAAATGACCCACATAGTCCTCACATTCACAATAATTAAATAAAAAATGATGGAAATATTGAAAAGCAAAAAATATTTTGGAAGGAATTATTCCCGTCCTTGTCGCGCGGGACGGCCGATGGATGGCGCTAGTGTAAAGTTACATAGTCTTGATATAATTCCTGTCTTTGTCCAGCAATTATTTTAAAATGTTTATAACTAAGCATATTTTTAAACTTATACAGTTTTACACTTTTGAGTTCAAAATAAAAATATTGTCACCATCTCTATATAGGTGGGTTCTCAATTTGCTTAGCAAAATAAACCCTTTGAATTTACATTAAGGATTTAGTTAAGTTATTTTTATATTTAAGCACTGTCTATTAATGCATTTATTTATTTCAGATCATAATGACTGTTAATAATTTAAGTTAGAATAATAATTTATTACAAAAAGTGTACAAAAGTTTTTCTTAATAAATATTAATAAAACGTAAAAATACGTTTCTATTTTATTTCTTTCTATGATAAATAATCGATTATGAAAAAAGTCATCATCACTGCTGGACATAGGTCTCCCCCAAGCACCTCCACTACGAAAAAAGAAACAAGTGCTATAGCTACTATGAAAAAAGTGCTAAAATTTAAATCAAGTTATCCGCTAGTTAGCTTTAAGTCACATGTGATAGGAGGCAAGCTTCTTGCCTTAAACTGGACACAAATCCACACTTCAGGTTGCTACTGAGAAGTTCCAGATGGAAAAACCCAATAACACTGTCCGACCTGGGAATCGAACCCAGGACGTCATGCAACGAGGCAAACAGAAGGCCTATTCCCGTAATTAAAAACGTTCAAAATCTGGTCGCAATCTCATCTCAGCGACAATCAATGTCAAAAACTTGTCAAAAATTTAGGAAAATTAGAGGAGGAGCCCGTGGCAAAATAATAACAGCCGCAAAGGTCGATTGGAGGGTGGCATAATCAATTTGTGATTAAACTCTCTATAAATAAAATAGATTAAAAAAAAAAAAGGTCGACTGATCAGGTTAAGCTACGCTTGCCGCGGTTGGTCTGTGGATGGGTGACCATATTTACATATCGTGACCCCTCCGTGCCTCGGAAAGTACGTTAAGCCGTTGGTCCCGTCTGTCATTCGTGGATCTTTGACAGTCGTTACGGGTAGTCAGAAGCCCGAAAGTCTGACAACCAGTCTTACCAAGGGGTACCTATCGTATTACCCAGTAATTGGGTTGTGGAGGTCAGATAGGCAGTCGCTCCATGTAAAATACTGGTATTCATCTGCATCCGGTTAGACTGGAAGCCGACCCCAACATAGTTGGGAAAAGGCCGGGCAGATGATGAGAGGTATTTTTGACAGACTGAAACTGTGAACGTTCTTAAAATTACGAGAACTGCTCCTCAGAACTTCTTCGAACACACCCCCTCCCCCTCCTCTTTGCCCTGCTTTTTATTTACCTTCGACCCTGTGTCGAAGATAAATAAAAAGCTACATGAACGTAGTTCTCAAGACAAACAAATAATACGAAAACTTTTCCAGTTATCCAACTACATAGGAGACCATTATAGTTCGGCAAACCCTTTTAGGTTTGCCGAACATTTAAAAGTTTTATTACTTGACCCTTTGATGTTTGAACCTAATTTGATACGATTCCTATCTGTTCTATTGTCTTTAGTGAAGTTATTAAAAATACTCAAACTCAAAGCATTTATTTCAATTAAAGCAATTACAGGCACTTTTGAATTGTCAAGGGGTCGGTCAGTCAGAAAGATGAAGCTAGTTGCCCATTCCAAAGCGTAGGTACCCACGGAGAAGAACGGGCAAGAAACTCCATGGACACTCTTTTAAATCAAAATAATATGGTTACAAAGTCTTGTTTACATCACTCATGTTAAAAATTATGCATGTGAGAACGATGCAGAACGTTAAAAGCGTCCGTAATGAAAAGACGAAAGTGACAAAAAAAACAATTCAAATATTAAATTAAATGGCAACAAAGAGATGACCAGTCCCTACAGAGGGCGCCCGTTCACGAACATGACGCATGTATTAGCAACATTCAGATCAACCATTTTGATACTGTTTCTGATAGTTCGATCAAAACCAAGAAGTTCCGAGTGGTTTTAAAAGTGTTCCATTAATAATCGGCCTAACCTTTTTCCAACTATGTTGGGGTCGGTTTTCAGGGTAACCGCATCCGATTACAGCAGAATGCCAATATAGAATGGCTCAGCATCAGTATTTTGCATGGAGGACTGCCTTTCTGACCTCCACAATCCAGTTAATGGGTGATACGATACCCCTTGCTATATGCTGCTGACTACCCGTAAAGACTGTCAAAGATCTGCAAATGTCAGATGGGACCAACGGCTTTACGTGCTTTCCGAAGCACGAAGGGGTCTCGGTATGCAATAGATGGTCACCCATTTTTAGACCTCCTCGGCAACCGTAGCCTTAACCTTCATTGACCAGTGCGGCTGTTATCATTTAGCCAAGAGCCTTCTTGTGTATCCTGGATAAAAAACCGGCGTCTAAATAGCAGTTCCTGAGATACCTACTAACATCAATGAATAAATGGAACATTTCAGACTTCCGTTTTATACTCTAAACTTGTGATTCTTTCAACAATAAGCAGAGTTTATACTTCTACTTACCTAATAACTTAACACATAACTACCAGGAGCACATAAACGCACTGTATGCATTACAGCTCCAGTTCCGAACCATAAACATTTACTGCACAGTTTCAACCTTTTTACTGACTACAAATAAATAAAATGAAGTGTCCTCAAGTTTAGCACCACTTGCTCTCTTTTATGAATACCCTGGTAGCTTATGGATATATTTTATTTAAAGTATTATTGAAAGTGTTAACACTTTCTGCTCCGCATTTCTGAACTGCTGTAACTTCTGAATTGACTCACACAAAGATACTTCTGGTAAATGAATTGTATAAACCACAGATGGCTCACTTATCTACATAAATATCCTAACCTAAGTCGAGTAATAATTCCAGATTACAACATAGTATAATTAGGTCGTCGACAAACTAAATGGAATGGCGAATTGGACACGGCCCAGAATTCGGCCCGTATGTCCATAAGTTCCTATAAGGTACAGATGACAGGACACACAGGACGCGGTATTATGTGTACGATCATTTGTGGAACAGAACCACATTTACACTCCAGGGCAGAGTCATCTATGAATCTCCACCTGAACAGGTTTTCCTTGCTTCGGCCTACCTGAGTCTATTTAGAAACACACATAACACTGGGCGACAAGGAGATCAAATTCCTAGACAAACTAAGGGTTGGAGTGTATGTAACCTTAGGGGCACTGGCGCGAGGACTTGGAAAATTTTCCTATTTTTTTCCCCTGAAATTTCCCAATTTTACCATATTTAGGTTATGGACCTCCGAATTTTATTTTATTTTATAAACGACCAAACTAAGCTGTCTACTTGTAACTTTACGTTTATAAAAATGTTCCTGACTTAGCAAGATAAAATATGGAGTCGCCTTTTGTTAACTACTTACCTACTTAGTTTAGAAACACCAAAAATACCTTCGAGAGACTTACGTGGGAACGTAGAACGTACTAACAAGATTCTTTAGAGAGCTTTCCTTCTGTGAAAACTTTATTTTTAACATCACAGCTGCCACAGACTTTAAATCCTGAAACGAAACTTAGATTTTTCTTTCAGTGCTAAAGGAAAATAAAGTTTGTGGTCATAAAAATATAGTGTTGTTTATCACCCTATAAGAACACCAAAATGTGTCTCGAGTGACCACTCGGGAGTTTAGTGATGTGATACAAATTCCCGGGATAGATACGGGATTTCTGTGAATGCAGGAATTTATTTGTCATTGTACGAGTAGCACAGTAACATTATCTGCCTAGCCTTTTCCCAACTATGTTGGAGTCGGCTTCCAGTCTAACCGGATGCAGCTGAATACCAGTATTTTACATGGAGCGACTGCCTATCTGACCTCCACAACCCAGTTACTGGGTAATACGATACCCCTTGGTAAGACTGGTTGCCAGACTTTTAAGCTTCTGAATACCCGTAACGACTGTCAAAGGTCCAAGAATGACAGCCGGGACTAACCGTCAACCGTAATAAAAAATGAGACTAAATAGGTCTTATTTTTTAAATTTTTAAAATCCCAGTCCATGTTAAATACTATGTAAAACCGGGACAAAAGAGCATTAGAACAACACTATTTCAGTACTTCTGTTAGGTACTTTACGACTTTACTCAAGCGACCCGTGACTTTTATAAGTTTTATACGATCTACAACGTGATTGAGCTTTGACGAAACTCAAATTTTATATTTCGGAGCATTTCATACCTTACTACTAAAATATTAAAAAAGAAATGGCGTAATAGCTTGGGATACATTAAAGTTACGGTTTTGTTTGAACTAAATGTTGACCTCTCGGTTATATTTGCGCCTGTAGCTTTAAAATAACAATTCATTTTACAACAACATTTTGCATAAATTATTTTGTCAGGCGTTGTGACATTCTGCATTTTCCTTCAATTGCAACATTGTGTGTATTTTAATAATCGTTTATTCCAGTAGTATATTTATAAGCTCTCAACTTCTTAAATGTCATTTGTCATCTCGAGTTTCCAATCGCTTTCACATTTCTCTACGTAGATTAATCTATCCTTTGGCCTCCTATATAAAGGTAAAGTCCTACATAGTATGTAGTTTGCAACTAGTATTATGCCGTGAAGGTAGTTTCGCTTCAACACAGTGCACTTTACAAAGTCACAATGCACCGGAGTTCCACCTAGACTTTAGATGGAATCGTTTGTCTCTAGATTCTAGACACATAATAGATATAACTTTCAGACCGTGATTGCAAATTCCTTAAAATTTTGTTTCTTGTTTCACAATGGGGAACGGTTTGTTACATATGTGGGTTTAGCTTGGTGAATACTTCTCTTGGCAATCTTTTGTGTGTGCATAAATTATTTATTTCTGTAAGTAGGTGTTAAGTTAGGTGTTAAGTTAACGGATCGTGTTCGAAACACAATACTGCGCAGTATTGTGTTTCGAACACGATCCGTTAAATATCGATCCAAAACAAAGATAGCTGACGTGGCTCAAAAGGCTGCGCAACTTAAATGGGACTGGGCAGGACATGTCTGCCGCATGCCGGACAAACTGTGGGCTCAAATAGCGCAGAATTGGTGCCCTGAGACAGTGAGGCGGGGTCGTGGCAGACCACGTAGGAGATGGCGGGACGAGCTGGATAAGTTCCACCAAAACTGGAAGGAGGACGCGCGGGCTCGCGAGAGATGGAAGGAGTGGAGGGAGGCCTTTGCCCAGGAGTCGGACAGCGCAGGCTAATAAAAAAAAGAAAAGGTTTGTACAAACACTTTTACACGTCAATCATATTTTAAAAACTTGATGAGGTCGGCGTTACCTATAGAGACGAAAGGCTGCAACAAACTCAGAGGTTACAGTATCTTTTAAAGTCCAGACTTAATCTTGGTCAAAGAGACGACCGATTGTGTGCGCACGCTCAAGGTGTCGGCGAACGAGTGAATCAGCAATACAGTTTTTTATTTACCAAGTCAAGACCACCAGCAGCACACCTGGAGCTTGATACTCAACATATGGTCCTTCGAGCCGGATACTCAACAACGTATACTTAATCTACCATAGATCCGCTAGCGCTAGCGCTGCTAGTAATATTATAGTTACTTTTTGTGTTTGTCTGTGTGACCGCGATGTTTTGATGTGGTTTTCAATATAATTTTCAGAATTTATTGTAGAAGGTAAATGTGTATAATCCATCAATATTAGAGTTACCTCTAAAAGATGACACAATTTTTTAAGACATAATATAGAAGACATAATGTATACAATATTACAATATTTGACAAATTATTATGTATGTAATAAAGAAGATGTTTTATCCAGTCAAAAGCGTATGATGCAGTTCGGGCGGGTTGGGTCGGGGTAGTTTGAAACAGAAAAAAAAAACAAACTACATACTACAAGCGAAACTTTACTTATAATAAAAAAGTTTCCCAACAGTTTCATCCGTATGTCAGCCACCAGCTGCCAGGTAGAAGCTTTCAATGCGTACATTGTTCAGATTCCATTGTTAGTGAGCTCACAGCAGTAATAGCCTTCCATTGCGTGTTCCCTTGTTTTAGCTGCCATTACACGTAGGTACACACAGATTTCTGATGAGCAGTGGCGCTCTAAGCCTGCTGGAGGCCCGGGAAGAAAAGCTTGAGAATTGCTTTGTCTTTGGCTTAATTTGCATACTCTACGTATATTTTGTTGCTGACGATCCGTCAGGAATAAAAACAAAAGAAATAGGGGATCATACCGGTATGAGTTAGTTTATTGTGGATCGAGGGGGGATTGGAGGGGGTTTAGGGGATCAGACCGGAATAACTCCGAATTTTTTTTATTTTTTTTTAAATAAACGTTGCCCCACACTAGGAATTTCTCCTGTATTGTGGGTGCGTTTACAAACATTTAAACACACATACACAAACAGCCAGACCCGGAACAACTACTTGCAGGTCATACAAATATTTGTTCCGTGCGGGATTCGAACCCGCGACACGCAGCGCAGCAGTCAATTGCTTAACCACTGCGCCAACCGTGCCGTCAAATTTCAAATTGTCTCCCTTTATTCTTCTCGAGAAATGGGGGCCCCAGGACCAGGGGACCTCCAATGCCAGTGCTGATGAGGCTACTTATTTTGGATATACATGTTGAGTAATTCTGGCAAAGTATGACAATCTCAAATCCTACCTACGTGTAGTATAATTAGCCTATAATGTTGCCACTGCTGCGAGACAGGCCTCCTCTCTTCGAGAGGTTGAAATTAATATAAACAAACAAACATACAAAATTAACGTCTTCTTCCCGTAGGGGTAGCCAGAAACTATAAAACGTCACTTCCTACGATCCATATATATTCCTTTTTCTTCGTTTACGTTCAGGGGGTCTACTCCGAAGCGGTTAACCAGTGTATCGGCAGAATGTTCGGTCATTTTCTAGTTCTACTACCATTAATTTCCTATATTGACTATTGGTCCCGACCAAACTGTGCCAATCCGAACCTTTTTAGAACCCTTAACCCTTTTTTACCTTTTTTTTTAAATTCGTAGTAGGACAACAATTCGGCCGATACAGTGGTTAACCGCTTCGGAGTAGACCCCCAGGTCATACTCGCACGCCAATTGCGCGAGTACTAAACACCTGAACTTTCTGAAAAAAAAATACAGACTATTTAAAATTGACAAATGAAAATGTTCCATGATTTTTTGTAACTGAGCCTAAACACGTAATTACAGACACGCAGTTATTTTGTTTTTTATTCACACCTAACGAATCTCAAGCAAAAACCTGCTAAGTGAGCACTCGTGTATCGTTTTTGATCAATTACATCGCATAGTTAACACCCAATTAAAATAACCACACGCTCTAAGCCAAAGAAACTCCAATATCGACTGCATTTAACGTAGTACTATCGAACAGATTAAAAAGAAACGTATTGTTCTGCAAAGTGGAGGATCTTGGGGGAGACCTTGTCCAGCAGTGGACAAGGTCTCCCTTTCGGCTGAAATTATGAAAGAATAAATGAATGTTTTATTTGCCAGAATATAGAGGCCCAGTGCGGGTTGGTAGATGTCACATGTCTTCGAATTTTTGGTTCTAGGACATGCCGATACGTGTCTCCTCACGATGTTTTCCTTCACCGTTTTGAGAGCAGTGGTGATGAAATAATTTACACAAAGTAAAGCGCCTGTCTGGTGTCAAGTGACATATGGGTGAATATCCCCACAGCAAATTTTACGCGTCCACGTTGAGAATCGAGGTGTTAAATGATAGGATGTTTCTTATTTTTTTTTATAGTGAACTACGTAACTTGGTTCAATTAGGGCCACATTTTTTTTTTATAATTGTGTATTTAAATAATCAGGAAAAAAAAAATCGCCTTGTAATTCAAGTTAGGTGGCTTGTCCCAGTTCCATTTTTTGATATAATTGCATTCACCAAAGTAACAATTTGCTATACAATAAAAAATAAACAGGTTCGTTAGTGTATGCTTATGACACATTATCTATAAACAATTAACTGTATTAGAAAATCTAATTTAAAAGCACAGGATACTCGATCAAAGTTTGTCCAAGAAAAAATCAAAATTTTGGTGGCACATATTCAACATACTATAAAATGAAGTTTCGTGCGTGTGCGATCAATCGCGTTTTATTATTTCACATCTCTCAGTCATGCACCGGCACTTGCGTGTAACAGGTGTGTGATTAGTGCTCTGATTTTCCGCCAAAAACGTAAGTATCATCTTGGGTGGCACGGGGGACAAGAATTGTTCAATTTTTGGTGGATCGATTTGCTGTTAATTTTAAAGTGTTTTAATAGTAAGGTACACATTATAGGTAGTGATTTGGGTTACGCATAAATCAGTGATATTAAATAAATTGTAACTTAAAACCCCTATTTTTAAAGATTTTTTTTATATCTGGTTTCAATGTTGGTGGCTCAATTTTGGTGGTTTTGGTGGCGTTTTCACGACACCAAAATTGAAAACTAGCCACCAAGTTTTAACTATATACTGTAAGTATTGTTTGTACCTATAAAGTCAGTTTTTAAGTTGCAAGTCAGTTTGATTAGCAAATAAATAAATATTATGTACCTACTTGGCAGTACCTAAGTGGTCTATTATTATAAGGACCTAGCTTCATATTTTTAGAATGCCAAAACAGACCACCGAAGAGAGGCTGCTTAAAAAGAGAATGGCAGAAAGAAGAATAATAGTAAATAATAACAATAATAATAATGCAGTCATGCATGTAAAGCGAGGGGAGATTATGGAATCCGAGGGAATTCAACTCTCCGATTCCATAAGCCTCAGATCCCTCTCCTCATCCGAAAGCTACACTGCTGTACTCTTTCGGCATACTCAAATGGACTCAGACCAAACTCGACGCCCTGGATAGAAGAGTCCGTACACTACTGACCGCAAACCGGATGCATCACCCACGATCATCGGTGATGAGACTGTATATCCCGCGGAAGTGTGGGGGTCGAGGCTTTTTAAATGCGAAGACCCTCCACAACCGCGAGGTGTGCAGTCTCAGGGAATATTTTTTAAAAGCTGAAGTGGGTATGCACCGTGATGTGGTTGCAGTGGACAAGGGACAATCACCCCGCTCTCCATGGCTAAAGAGAACTGGCGCAAGCCTGTAGTACTTTCTACTGATGACCGCAAGAAGGTATGGCAAAGCAAGGAGCTTCACGGGCGCTTCTATCGGGCTCTTCATGAGCCCGGTGTAGACTTCTTAGCGTCCGTATCCTGGCTACGTTTTGGTGACCTTTTCGGGGAAACTGAAGGTTTTGTCTGTGCAATTATGGACGAAGTTATCTTAACGAATAACTACCGGAGACATATTATGAAGGACGGGACGGTTGACGTGTGTCGGGCATGCCATTGTCTGGGTGAGTTTATCAGACATATTATATCTGGTTGTTCTCGTCTGGCTAACGGCGAGTACTTGCACAGACATAACCAAGTAGCTAGGATTATTCACCAGCAACTTGCTTTGAAATATAAACTTGTGGATTCTGAGATACCGTACTACAAGTATGTGCCCGATCCAGTTCTTGAAAATGTACTGGGATCGGTCTATCATTACTGACAGGACTATTGTTACCAATAAACCTGATATAGTAGTGATAGACGAGATAATGATTGTCGATGTTACCATTCCATGTGACGGGAACCTCGTGAAAGCTGAGAAAGAGAAGCAAATTAAATATCTCGACTTAGCACACGAGGTTGTTGACATATGGAATGTGAGCTCGGCTATCATTGTGCCGATTGTCGTATCGGCCAATGGACTGATGGCCGAAAGCCTCGATTAACATCTATCGAGGCTCTCGTTAGGCGGTTGGGTCAAGGGCCTGATTCAGAAGGCAGTACTCCTCGATACGGCTCGCATTGTGAGGAGGTTCCTGTCTCTGGAGCCCTAACCACCGGTAGCTTGGACCCTGCTCCCGACACCGGCAGATCGCTATTTTTTTATATTTTTAAATGTTTTTTATACTTATTTTATATTTTAGAAATATTTAAAAATACAATAAAATAAGATTATGTAAATGAATAAAGGAAATAATACATTTTATTTGACATAAAAAGGTAAGTACACAAATACAGAGTGACAATTTAAGTATGCGAATATCCTGGTCCAAAATAAATGACCAATGACCCCCGTGCTAGGCAAAACCTGTGTTACAGGGGTCAAGAAGAAAAGCAAGAATAAAGAGCAATCCCGAACAGGCTGAAATAATATTTCCCGAGATATCCACCTTACACATTGTTTCAGATTCACCTTCTAATCCAATTTTGGTGCCACTGATTTTCAATTTTGGTGGGCACTTTCGATTTTGGTGGGCGATTTTCAATTTTGGTGGCCACATTAGACTTTGAACTAAAATATCTCAAAAAGTTATTGAGATATTCTCAGACCTCTTGAAGATCCTTCCAGCTTGGACTTTCTATTATTATACCAGGTCATTATTTTTCACGAAAACTGAAGAAAAAAATTCGCCACCAAAATTGAACAAAAAATCACTTTGTTGATATTGACCCATATGGTTTCACTATATTCGACTGTCTAGTCGTGCCAATTTTTAAGTGAGATTGTAACAATAATCGAAGCACATTATTAAAATTACAGTCTTCTTACATTATTATAATATAAATATTAAATTATTAATACATTTTTAGTCAAATGTACTAAGTTTCATTAAAATCGTTTCATTAATTTCGAAAAATAAGGGCTTGAAAGTTTTATGAAATGCCGTTCGGCGTAAACGCTCATAACCATATTACTGCGACATATATAATATGTTTTTACGAAAATAATAGCTACTAACTATCCTGGGAGCGCTGGACGTTGCAAACCATTGTCAGTTTCAAGTGACCCCACTTATCAGTTCAAAGATATTGTCTTTATTTTCCCAATTCCATCAATGACTTGGCCAAGATCCAAATCCTTTGATGTCGCATCAGTCGACTCGAAATATGATTTATGAGCTATCGACTTAAGCGGTTTACAGGACCTGAACACAAAAAACGCAAGTTATAAGAACAATAAAAGTATATAAAGAAAAGAAAGAAAGAAGAAAGAAAAACTGTTTATTCTGCACAAACAAAACGCACATTCCATATAAAAAAATAAAATAAAATAATAAACAAAAAAAGATAAATATACACACACGACGTAGTCAAATGCCTCGTATGGAAGCTTAAAAAATAAAAAATGTTGACAATTTTGCTTGATGTCAGGGCCAGGGACCAAAGACAACACACATTATTTTACTTGACATTGACATATATGATCGACTATAGTAAACAAAATCACAAAATATGTGATATTCTTCAGGATATATGCTAGGTAGATAGTGTGTTGAAAACATAATACAACTAATTTGATACAATAGAAAAAAATCGTGAAGATACCTCTAAAAACTTTCTTTTTACAACAAAAACCATACATACAATCATTCTGATTTTTTGTCAGATTATTCTACAAGCAACATACTTAAATATTAGTATTTTAATTTTTTAGTCCAAACAATAGATTTTTCGTAATTAAATAATTGCTTCATATTTTGCAATAAATTACCAGCGTTGTGTCATCGCGCTTCTCTTTATTTTCTATGCAGTCCGACAGTGACCGCGCTTTAGGTCATATAAGCCCCTTAAATTAAGTAAGAATGCTCTGTGTATTAGTCCTACTAATATTATAAATGCGGGATGTTTGTTACTCTTTCACGCAAAAACTATTGAACGGATTTGCATGAAATTTGGCACACAGATAGTTTATAACTAGGATTAATACATAAAATACTTTTTATCCTAATCCAAAAGATCGAAACTTATGCGGGTGAAGCCGCGGGGCGCTGCTAGTCTTCTACTCGTATATAAATAAAACAAAGTCGGGTGAGTTACACCATTTATAACTCGAGAACGGCTGGACCGATTTATATGATCCTTGATTTGTTTGACTTATCTCCGTCTCGAATAGCAGAATAACTATTAAAACATGGAAAAAATTCACACAAAAAAAAAAAAAATTCTCGTACATTTTGTATGGAACGGCTTTTTTATGATATCTCAAGAACGGATTGACTGATTTCGATAGCGGTACGAAGTTCGCCGGGGCCGAGCTAGTATCATATAAATAATTTCCCATTTTTCTTCATTTTGTTTCGACGGTACAGACGCCAGCACATCAAGCTACCCGAATCTGTCAAATTTTCCCAATCAACTATGAACCTTATGCTTTAGCGATAAAGTTAAAAATCTATTAAAGAAATTTGACAGACTGTAGTAGCTTGATGTGCTGGCGTCTGTACATCTATTTCTTATACTGTTCATTTATTGCGGCTTCAGAGGCGTTGTTCAAATCGTCAAGGGTCCAAGTGAACATTTCGGCCACTCTAGCAGATGGAGTCTGTTCAGGAGCACCGCACTCGCACTGGATGTTGGGTGAATTGATAATGCCCCATTTCGCCAGATTACGTTTGCAGCGGCCCACTTGGGCACGCAGTCGGTTCAGATTTCCCATTACACCCCCTTCTATTCAAGATCTTCGTCAAATCTATTGGAATCCAATTATGATATCCATAAATAAACATAGGATTGTTGAAAAAGAATGAGAGTCCTCTACCGACGGTATGAATAATAAACACGACATTACATCGGGGAAAATCGTGTGAAAAACTGACCAAGAACGACTTGATGGTGGACGGGTTCCGTCGCTTTTCTCTTTAGTTATTTTTGCCGGAAAATCTGGGGACTTTTCTTTGGAGTTACCAAGAGTATTTGTTTTACTCAAGATCCATGTATAGAGGTAAAAGATTTTTATGACACACACATTATAATGACACTGTGGGTCCATGAACTTCTGCTAGGGCGGCGGGTTGTTCGAAAGAGATACCGTGGGTGGCACAAGCAACTGAAGGAACACGGGTGGGTTTTAGTCCCAAAAAAAAGTGTGTATGAAATTACGGTTAAAAACACCAAAAACTCATATAAAGTAGGCATATTGATACTGTATATCTTCTCGACCGCCAGATGTATTTAATACTTATGTATCTCGCGATACTAAGAACTCTTATGCACCTAGAAGAAACAGGCAGACTAATTAATTAATATAGATCCATATTCAGACTTAAAAGTCCGCCCAAAGTTGGGGCGGAATATTAAAAAGAAAGCAACCTGAGGTAACAGCTGGGGATTTATTTCATAAAAAGTTATAAAAGGGAAATTTGAAAGGTCGTCGACTCGGAAAAAACTTGAGCCGTCAAAAGATATTGTATTGTCGTAGGTACTCAAGTTTTCTCAACCGAAAACGCGATAATCCAAAATCAGCATCTTCAATTTTTTAGGCCATTAAATTTGACCTGGAATTCTAATTGAATCTTTTTAAGATTACCAGGCGAAAGAAATAGTATTTTGAAATTATTTTTTCGAAGCATTGAAATGATATAGACAGTTTTTTTTTAACATTCAACATTTAATTTAAAAATTCTTGAAGAAATCTTTCTGCCCTGACGTAGTATCATTAATGACAGCCTTGTTTTATCTTCCGTTAAGTATCAGCCTCCTTTCTATACAATACAATGCAGCCCAGGTCAGTCCTTGTCTCATACACCTGTACCGGTATCTACAACGTCACATGCGAACAACGCGTCATACTGACCTCACGCAAAATCCTGCATCGCGCAAGCAGAGTTTACCGCGCAACTAGCATATATACAACGGCCCGACATGAATCATCGGGCAGTTGCCCGCCAGACACAACACCCGGAGGTTGGAGGCTTTTCTATAGAGTATGAGTGAACTTTACACCCTGTTCCTCATACCTCTATACACTCATCTGATTGTTAGTCTACCGTCATTTAGAGCCCTGTTCCATTGGCTATCTCTAAGTCTAGTGATCCCACTTTAATTTATACGTCAAATCTCAGAGTTAAGGAGTGAATCTGTTAACAGTCCCATAAATTTATGTCCACTGGCACCATTCTGCTTGAATAAAGACCTTACCAATGACTTGGTTCCATAAATAAAGGTCTTCATACGTCTTCCACACGAATTCAGTAGTAAGAGCGTTTACGCCGTATACGGAATTTCATACAAACTTTCAAGCCCTTTTTTTTCGAAATTAATGAACCGATTTTAATGAAACTACATACGCATAAGCAGGATACAAAGGTCTAAAAAGTTACATAAGAAGATTTTCGAAAAATAGTGCTACAGCCAAATTAGACCGATTTTAAATTTTCCATAGAAACAGAGATTTCCAGTTATCTTTTTTTAAATAAGACATTTCGAAAATGTTCATGTAACTTTTTAGACCTTTCCTGCTTATGTGCATGAAGTTTCATTAAAATCGGTTCATTTATTTCAAAAAACAAGGGCTTGAAAGTGTGTATGAAATGCCGTACGGCGTAAACGCTCTTAGGGAACTGTACATAATCAGTTTATAATGTTCCCACTGCTGGACTTAGATGTCACATGTCTTCGAATTTTTGATTGTAGGACATGCTGGTTTCCTCACATCAAAGGACAACATCCTTCACCGTTTTGACAGCAGTGGTTATGAAATTATTTACGCCTGCCTGGGGTCGAACCCACGACTTAGGTACAACACAAAGGCGCGGCCGTTACACCTGGGCCACCACTACTGCTCATCATTAAGTCATAAACTAACTTACTAACTTTTATTTACAGCTAACGTTGAATCAGATATCAAGCTCAATCATAACTAACAAGGAACTCTAAAAAAAATACTTTCGAGTTGCAATGATCTTGTAAATGTCTCGCGTGGAAAGTACGTCACGACAGTCGGACACGCGACCGAATACCAGTATCGTGATTATCTATCTATTATGTATACGGAATATACATGAGCTATGGAAAATTGTTGGGAGTTGCTATTTTTAGTTGGGCTGCAGATTTCCAATTTGAGGGTCTATTTTGTGGTCGGCTGGGTAGTTGCGTAACACACTAACAGTAAAATTGGCTTTCATTTTGACGGTTCAACAACATTCATTAGGTTATTTACGTTGTAGAGCAGGGGCCTAAAAAGGCCACTTTGGAGAATCATAAAAGGATAACATTACGAATTATTATAATATAGCGAAGACAGTCCGTGTTTTTGGACTTTTGGCCGAAAGATGTCGTATATCGACGTTTCCGTGGACGGTTACGCGACACCACGCAGCGAAACACGACGCCGACAATGTTACGTGTATAGTTCATAGTTTTAAGGTTTTTAGAATAGAATAGAATACTCTTTATTATGTACACCATATAAATTACAGACGTAAAAATAGAAACAATACAAAAGGGTGACACAATGGGCGGTCTTATCGCTAAAAGCGATCTTTTAAAGACAACCTTTGGATGGATTAAAAAGGGGAAGGACAGACAAATACTGTAGGTAGTCTGTGTACCGTTTTTTTGTTTGTTTTTTTTAATATGTTTTAATTTATTATTTTCTAAGATTATTTTGTGTATTTTATCTATGGGCCTTAGTTGCCTGACAATAAAATGATTATTATTATTTTCTTTTTCTCGGTGCATTATACAGGTATAATAAAACCGACTTCCAAAAAAAACACTACAAAGTGAAAAATAACTTTAATTTCGGAAGTCGGTGTCTTTGGATCTGTATTTTAGTTTTTTGCCACCGACTTCCGAAATTAAAGTTATTTTTCACTTTGTAGTGTTTTTTTTGGAAGTCGGTTTTTCTTTTTTGTTAAAAAGTTTTTATTTCCCGCTTTTTAGTGGGTCTGTTTATAATTTATCTAAGTTACAATAGCCTAATGTCAACTTGCTCATCGCCTTTACCAAAATATTGCTTTTCCCGATGCAGGGAAATTCATTGTTGAGAGTTCTCCTGGTATTTCACCATCAGCTCCATTTCACCATTCGCATTGTGACGAGCATAACTTGCTTAGCAACCATAATAAAGTAATCGAATCGCAACCCATGAAATACTTATTATTGAGTAGTTCCGGTGGCCATCTGTGGTCTTCATCATCAGTTCCACTTCACCAAATAGTGCTTTTCGAGAGCAAATGCACGAGTTACTATAAAAAATACCCAAATCGCTATAGGTGTGCCTATAATATTTGAAGAGTTCCTTCGATTTCTCCAGGATCCCATCATCAGATCCTGACCTGATGACAATGGGACCACCTGGAAAGTATACCCTTTCAAACAAAAAAATATTTTTTGAAATCGGTCCAGCCATCTTCGAGTAATCGGGGAACATACATAAAAAAAAAAAAAAAAAAAAAAAAAATGTTCCGACGAATTGAGAACCTCCTCCTTTTTGAAGTCGGTTAAAAAGAGATTGGGATTGGATTTGGATCGGATTGATTGGTATTTTAGCAAAGAAAAAAAAAATAACTGAAAAATGCTTCACCAATGGGATTTGATACGATTAACTTAACAGTTAACTGTCCATTATGTTATCCTTTTATGATTCTGCCAAAGTGGCCTTTATGGGCTCCCTGATGATATGGTCTACATGAATATTTGAGCTTAAAAATACGAGAACATCAATAAAGCAAACTTGCAGAACGATTAATTTTATTTATTGTCCACAACTTCAGTAAGGAACGAAAAACACATTCGTTTGCTCTGCATTCATTTATAAGCATTGTTTTTAATCGCTTTTTATTATTAATTTAAATGGCAAAGTTCGTACTAATTGATTGTTATGGATTTCTGAAATAGAACACACATTTATATATATACACCAATTTTAACTTTTATTTTACTTTCTGATTTGTGATTTATTGTGGCTTGAAACTGTTTTCTCCAGTGTAAACTGATTGTTATTCGTAAATTAAATTCCTTATTATTATAATACAATGTTGAAAATACAATACGACAACTAGGAGGCATGCTTATGAGTATTTAGAAACTATAAAATAAATCCTAAAAGCTAAATTTTAGAGAAATGTTTTTCAATCAAAATAAATAGTAGTGGACAGACTTTAAAACAGAAGACGAACAAGCAGGGGATCGAGGAGGGGGTTGGAGGGGGGGTCCAGGGGATCAGACTGGAATAACTCGATTGGTCGACTATGGGTTTTGTCATTCATTGACGAGCTGTATTGACTAAACTATAGGATATATTTGGTTGATTTTTTGTATACAGACTGAGAACGTCATTAGGTAGGTATACATCATCATCTGCCGAGCCTTTTCCCAACTATGTTGGGGTCGGTTTCCAGTCTAACCGGATGCAGTTGAATACTAGTATTTTACATGGAGCGACTGCCTATCTGGACCTCCACAACCCAGTTACTGGGTAATACGATACCCCTTGGTACGACTGGTTGTCGACTTTCGGGCTTCTGACGACCCGTAACGACTGTCAAAGGTCTACGAATGACAGCCGGGACCAACGGCTTTTTTTTTTTCGGATGGGAAATCATCAAATGACCCCTCCCGCTCTGGGTGGAGCGGATGGGAGTGTCAGACTCTTACTGACTAAAACCCACCCGTGTTCCTTCCTTAGCCCTTTATGTTCCGGG
Source organism: Oligia strigilis (assembly GCA_951800025.1). Lineage (NCBI taxonomy): Eukaryota > Metazoa > Arthropoda > Insecta > Lepidoptera > Noctuidae > Oligia > Oligia strigilis. Next base: position 1,802,007 of record OX637563.1, on the reverse strand, counting down.
CCAGCGGTAACCCTTTCGGACAATCCCGCTGACCCGGCCGGGACCAACGGCTTAACGTGCTTTCCGAGGCACGGAGAGGTCTTGATATGTAAAGATGGTCACCCATCCACGGACCAACCGCGGCAAGCGTAGCTTAACCTGATCAATCGACCCGTGCAGCTGTTATTACTTAGCCACAAGCCTCTCGACATTAGATATAGGTACGAAGTTTAACTTATTGTCGTATCTTCGTATTATTGTAATTGATAAGTGTTTTTTGTATGGGATCTATGCATTAAACAGATTAAATTGGCTGCTAAACGATAAAGTAAAACCTTCATGACCGCAGAAATTTCTTGGCGAAATGCCAATGTATATCTACTCCGTTCATCAATATATACATAAACTTATTATCAGAAACCATAAAAATACCATACACTAATATTGTTTGTTTGTATGTAATTATAAAAAAAATAATCTTCGATCTTTACAGTTTATGCACTTTATGTGTCATAAAAGAAAATGAAACTTCGTACGTATTAATTTATCCTATGTATTGCAGTTTTGTGTGATTAACTTTCATTGGTAACATGCACGTAAAAGCTGACAATTTGTAGATCTGACTGATACCCGAGGGCTCGTGGCTACATAATAAAGGGCGCACAGGTCGACGTGGACACTGACAGTCGGGCTGGTTCACAAATTTAAGGTCGCTCAGCGCGCTATGCTATCAAATCAGCCTACCGCAGTCCACTGCTGGACATAGGCTTCTCACAACACCCTGTCCTCCGCAAAAGAAGGAAAAAAACTGGCCAAGTGCGAGTCGGACTCGCACACGAAGGGTTCCGTACCAAAAGGCAAAAACGCAGAAAAAACACGTTTTTTGTATGGGAGCCCCCCTTAAATATTTATTTTATTCTGTTTTTAGTTTTTGTTGTTATGGCAGCAACAGAAATACATAATTTGTGAAAATTTCAACTGTCTAGCTATCGCGGTTCTTGAGATACAGCCTGGTGACAGACAAACGGACGGACAGACAGCGAAGTCTTAGTAATAGGGTCCCGTTTTTACAGTTTGGGTACGGAACCCTAAAAAAGAAAACCGTGGCTCTCTCAAAAATGTTCTCGCCCATTTTGTTAAATGTATCGCCCATTAAAGACTAAAGGTGCCATCACTCAAATTGATTATTAAGTAAAGATATTATAATTATGAGTCTTTGTCACAAAATTCACAAAGAGATGACTGATGAACTGAAAATTAGCGTCTAATGCTACAATAATGGAAGGAGGAACAGTGACACATTATGTTCCCATCCATCAGAGATAATGAACATTTTAAATTAATTTCGAGTAAGATCTTTTATTAAATAGGTCAAGGAGTTTAGAATCTTGGAATAAAACATTTTATTGAAGAGAGCAAAGCTTTCAACCTCTTGAAATAAAATTGTTTTTTTCTCTCTTTTCCTATCGGGAACCACTACAGAAGTTTACATTAGGATTTGTTCAAAGTATTTAAATACTTTAATGTTCCAGATGGGTCCGTGGCTAAATAATAACAGCTGCACAGGTCGATCGATCAGGTTAAGCTACGCTTGCCGCAGTTGGTCTGAGGATGGGTGACCATCTTTACATACCGTGACCCCTCCGTGCCTCGGAAAGCACGTTAAGCCGTTGGTCCCGGCTGTCATTCGTGGATCTTTGACAGTCGTTACGGGTAGTCAGAAGCCCGAAAGTCTGACAACCAGTCTTATCAAGGGGTATCGTATTACCCAGTAATTGGGTTGTGGACATCAGATAGGCAGTCGCTCCATGTAAAATACTGGTATTCAACTGCATCCGGTTAGACTAGAAGTCGACCCCAACATAGTTGGGAAAAGGATAGGCAGGTGAATGTTTCAGATGCCATGGATGCTATTAACTTTGCTGATTGGCTAATATTTGTACCAACGTAACACCAGGACTTGTTTCGCCAAAGGGCCCAACCCCAGAGGTGTTCCTATTAATACACCCATCCTTAAACAGTTATGTTTACGTCCCATGTAATAGGGCGAGCCTATTTCCATGAATCGGACAGAAATCCAGACTCCGGGCTGTTACTGACAAATTCCAGTTAGAAAAACCCAATACCAATTTGCCATTCTTGGGAATCGATCCCAAATCATGCGACCAACGAGGCGGTTATACCAAAGAAGGAGATCGCTGTTTATCTAGCTGATTTTATTAGAATCATGTAAATGTCGATCCTGTGGGAATATCGAGATAAAAAGTAGCCTATATGTTAATCCAGGGTGTCAGCTACCTCCATACAAAATTTTATCAAAATTGGTACAGCCGTTTGAGCATGAAGAAGTAACAAACATATAAACACACCCCCACACACCCACAAACTTTCGCCTTTATAATATTAGTGTGATTATTCAATGAGCAATCTTCAGACCTACGGAACCTCAATAAAAATAATACCCCACGGGACATTGGTATTCTACCGAATGATTAAATATTTTCGCCAAAAAAGTTGACAACATTACCGACTGCCTGCAATCTACACGCCAGAGGTGACCAACCTTCGGCAACAAACACAAATAATTTTAATCATTAATAACTTTGTCACGCAATGCAGACAAAAAAGCGACGTCTTATGACTTTTGCAGTTATAGAGCAATTTACTGTGAATTGTCACGCTTTATACGTAGGTATCTTCAGTATTGCTAAGTGGTTTGGTAATATTTCATTTCGAGCGTTCGTTGAAAAAATTGCTTGATTGCTTTGACGTGCGTTGGTGGCAATTAATTAGAAAATGGTTAAGAAGTGATATTTTTCACACATTTTTAAGATAAATATCGAATTTCGAATCTTGGAAAATTTTATAACTTTTAGTTTGCTAGGTAAAAAACGGTTAAAGACTGAAAAATGTCGCTTGACATTTTACGTTTCAAAATTACACATCTTGAAATGAAAAATGTCAAGCGACATTTTTCAGTTTGTCACAGCTTTGTCATAACTTAAAAGCTCAACGTGACGTCAACATTTACCTAAAATCCTCTATCATACTTGAAGTCAAATATTTCCGAATGTCATCCATCACTGCAATTGCTGGCGTGATTCCAGAAAACTACAAAGTTTTCGGTAACTCGGTATCGGCAAGCCAATAAAATGTTATACCATGTTATACTAAAAGTTGTGCCCGAACAAAACTTTGTCAAACACATTTTCCAGTACTAGCAATATAAATGGTACAGCAAAAAGTATAAGTTTGAGATAGTATAGTTTTTATTAGTATGTAAGTGTTCTTCGTGGAATTTCTCGGGCAATTGGAAAATTCAACTTTTTACTCGGATTCATTCATTTTGTTTTGTTATTCTGGTCGTAGTTTTCAAAGCAACTCCGCTTCGACAGGTTCTGTGCTTATCGCATCCAACGGGTTCTTGCGGCCTTCACAAGGTCGTCGGTCCACCTTGTGGGAGGCCTTCCAACGCTACATCTTCCGGTACGCGGTCGCCACTCCAGAACCTTTCGGCCCCATCGGCCATCTGTTCTGCGAGCAATTTGCCCTGCCCACTTCCACTTCAGTTTGGCAATTCTTCGGGCTATGTCGGTTACCTTGGTTCTCCTGCGGATCTCCTCATTCCTGATTCAATCACGCAGGGAAACTCCAAGCATAGCCCTCTCCATAGCCCTTTGGGTGACTTTTAGCCTTCTTATAAGGCCCATTGAGAGCGACCACGTTTCAGTGCCATAAGTCATCACTGGCAACACGCACTGGTATGCGGTATGTGGCACGAGAAAATATTGCGTAGCTTCCTGATATTTTATTATGTTATATCATTTTGGGGTCATTATAATAGCACCCAATATTTTATCGTTTCTTACAAAGAAAACCTCATCACCCAAGTGAATTCCTTTATAAGCCAAATTTCTCAGAAATTACGAAAATGAATCTGCTGCGGTATCTATTTTCATAACTTCTGGGTAATCTTTTAGCATTTTCTAAAATATATTGACAATAATTGGAAACTATACGACATTATTAACTGTACACGATACACAATATGGAATGAAGCTCATCTGAAATATACATATATTCAAATATAATGGGAATATGGTTGGATGTTATTTTTTACAGGTAGCTTTACCTACAAAATTGAGATTGCTTTAACACATGTTGTATATTTCTTCGTGTATTATGTTCGTAACAAAATGATGACTGCCTTTCTACACCTTCTTAATGTATGTTATCTAAGAAACAATTTCTAGTTTTTTCGGGCATTATTTAATTATTAAACAGTTTATGTACACACATATAAACAGACAACAAAAAAGGAAACAGAAAAATACGTACAAAGGTGATGCTAATTTCTGAAGAAATCTCTAAAAACACTCTCGACATATAATAAAAACGAAGTAAAAAAAAATTCACGTTTAAATAAAACAACCATAACCAGTCTATATTGTTCCCACTGCTGGGACACAGGCCTCCTCTCGGTGAGAGGGGTGACCTGTAATCATTGATACCAAAATAATATATACTGCTATAATAGATAATAATATACCTATACGGCTGTAATTCACCACGCGAGCCCAGTGCGAGTTCGTGGATGTCACATGTCTTCGAATGTTTGGTTCTAGGACATGCCGGTTTCGTCACGATGTTTTCCTTCACCGTTTCGAGAACGAGAATTAATCAACCATTTCTACATAAATAATAATTTTATTTTTAAGAAATGGAACTACCTTATGATGAATCTTACCAAGTCCTCTTGCACTGATATCGTTATCCGTATAACTCAGCTGACTTTTACAAAATGGCGCCGGATAAGAAACAGCTGATGCATTCTGTTACGCCAATACGTGGAATACATAATTACATACCTTTAGCTACGCATGCGTTAAGTCTGTCCTGCGGTTTTGTCTGTATAATTTTATATTTCAAAATACATCGTGCTCTATTTGTTCTTCGCAAAAGGAAGTGATTCATTTCTATTTAGTTACTTCTAAATAATGAATTCTATATTTAATTTAATTTTTATTATTTTTTACTTTTTTGGTCTAAAGTAATTACATACCCCTTTATTCATAAACGTTGCTTAAAGTTAAGTATTGACTAGCAACTGTTTAACCATACATTTTTTACGTTTGATCGTCACTTAACTTTAATCATCGTTTATAAATACACCCTCCTGTGTCTAGTAATTATGTAGTGACAAAACACACACACTACATTTTAAAAGAGAAACGATGGAGTTTCTCGCCCATTCTTCTCCATCCGAAACCACCTTTTGGAATGGGCGACTAGAATCAATTCTATATTTTGTACATTTTGACGTTCAAAAGTGCCTTTTATGTGCCTGTTTGAAATAAATGATTTGACTTTGACTAGTGAGTACCTACACCATGTATCCACTTTGCACGAATAAAGTTTTTTTTCCAAGGGTTAGAAAGTATCTACTCTCTAAAAACATCTTTAAAAAATTTTTTAAGAAAATGAATGATTACCATAACGGTTAGGTTTTTAGGGGCTGTCCATTACAATTTTTTGTCGTTCGAAAAAGCCTCTCGGCCTGATTAATTGAATTTGGTTAATACTTTGATTTTTATTTTACACAAAATACACGTAGGTATCCCACCGTGTATAACGAAACTGTAAAATTTTTCCAATCAACTTTGAACCTTATGATTTAGCGATAAAGTTGAAAATCTATCAAAGAAATTTGACAGATTGTAGTAGCTTGATATGCTGGCATCTGTACCTACATTTTGTAGAGAATAATGTTCTAAAATGTTTAATAACAATATTAGGCACATCAATAAATCACTTACTTTCCTATCGACAAGAATTATGTTAAGTTAAGCATTAAATATCACCAAAACATTCAGTGATATGATTAGTGTGAGCTCCCGACGACCGACTTCGTATGACAGAAAACTAATTAAGCCGCAATTATATTTAGCCCGCGCCGCGTGTCGCCACGCGTGGGTAAGCTATCGGTTACATACATTTAGTATAGGATTGATTACATTAGTCTCGCCCCGCGTGTCGCCACGCCACGCACTAAATGTATGTAACCGATAGCTTACCCACGCGTGGCGACACGCGGCGCGGGCTAAATATAATTGCGGCTTTAGTCATTCGTGGATCTTAGACAGTCGTTATGGGTAGTCAGAAGCCCGAAAGTCTGACAACCAGTCTTATCAAGGAGTATCGTAGGTATTACTCAGTAACTGTGTTGTGGAGGTCAGATAGGCAGTCGCTCCATGTAAAATACTGGTATTCAGCTGCATTCAGTTAGACTGGAAGCCGACCCCTACATAGTTGAGAAAAGGCTAGGCAGATGATGACGTGTAAAAGTGCCTCGTCGGCGACTACACCAACGAGGCACTTTTACACGTCATCAATCGAATCCAGGATCTCAGCAGTAGCCTAGGTCGCAAGCGCTACTGCTGAGGTCCTGGATTCAATTCCCAGGTCGAGCAGTGTGTTATTTGGTTTTTCTATCTGGAATTTGTCAGTAGTAGCCCGGAGCCTGGATTTGTGCTCGGTTGACGGCGATAGGCTCGCCCCTATCACATGGGACTTGAACCTAATTGGCGAAATGTGGATGCACAGACGCCAGCACATCAAGCTACCCGAAACTGTAAAATTTTCCCAATCAACTTTGAACCTTATGCTGACGCGATAAAGTTGAAAATCTATTAAAGAAATTTGACAGATTGTAGTAGCTTGATGTGCTGGTGTCTGTACTATAGGTACACCTTTGCTTAACCCTGCGGGGACTACATGTGTGATGTTTTGTGTTGATTCAGAAACCACGGACAAACACACAGACACAAGTGCACAATTTCTTCCTAGTGCAGTCAAGCCCCACTGCAGCGAATCAGCGAAGCGTCTTCATATATAAAACTATACTATTGCACTTTCAAGCATTTGGTATACACGCGTGAGCCAATTGAAGCATCGACTGAATTTGTGTTAGTGAAGTGAAAAGACAATTATATCGATAAAAATGAAGAGCGCGTATCTATTAGCGGTCCTGATTTTCGGTATCGTGAGAGCGAGTGATATCGATAAAGAGGTGAGAAAATTATTTATTGTTTCTTTTTTTTGTTTACGTGTGTGGATTGCGTTGTTTTTATCGATAATTAAGTGTTTATAAACGAATGATTAAAGAGTGAGAAGAACTTTATTTGAAAAAAAAATGTTATGATAAATACCGACACTAGTTAATATTTTTTTATCATTAGATGTTTATATTACACAGAACACATAATCCCATCGTAAATGTCTGTACATGTCTTATTTGTAAATAAAGTTTTGGTGTGCCTATATCAAATAAATAAATATATTTAGATCAAAGTAAATAGGTATAATTTTAAATTAAGAAGTTTAATGTAAGTGATGGTGTCTATGTCTTGATTCTGAAGGGTGTTAAAAATTGAGCTATGGTTGATACTATCGAAAGCTGACTTCGTGTCATTATTGCTTTATACTTAGCAGCTTTAAACAGAAAGAAGTGGAAAGAGAGTAGAGAGGCCTTTGTCCTGCTGTGGCAGAACACAGAATTTTAATAATAATAATAAATATAATTTTTAATCAACTCTAATTTTATTATAACAAATATAATTTTTAATTAGCTCAAATTAGAATGAATACACTAAGAAATGAAATAAATATTAATTTCAAAGTTATTATCAGAATTGTGAGTCGACTTGTCTGAAATCAATTCGCACGTAATTAAATTAATTACTTCTCAACTGGAAGTAATAACTGCCCAAGAATTTCTTTGATAAAATTTTTCAAATTATAAGTCGCGTATTTAACTAAAAGAAACCAATTTATTAAAATGTCAATTAAAACTGATTCCGACAGTCACGAAGGAAATTAAAATTGTATTAATTAATCTACATCACAATTTCTTCAAATAATTTCAGCCTTTTTAGTAGACAGTTATTAATTCCTTAATTATGAATAGTCAATTTAGTAAAAAGTTTTACGTTTTCTTTATGAGTAAAAATGTTTGTGACAGTTACTTTACAATTAAATCACATCACTGGCTTTAAATGATAAATGATTATATTTCTGCCGATTTTTTTTTTGATGTGGATTTTTTTATTAATAAATTTCTGTAAGTAGGTTCGTTTGTACAGACGCCAGCACATCAAGCTACTACAACCTGTCAAATTTATTTAATAGATTTTCAACTTTATCGCTAAAACATAAGGTTCAAAGTTGATTGGGAAAATTTGACAGTTTCGGGTAGCTTGATGTGCTGGCGTCTGTACAAAAACTTTTACACGTCAATCATGTTTAAAAACTAGAAGGGGTCGGTCGATGTATTTACATTATTTATTTTTTTACCGATGTTTTTATCGACAATCAACAGTTACTGGGTCACAACACAATGGTGTTAAAAGGGAGTTGAAAGCGTACGATGTCAAAAATTGTTTCTACAGACTGCATTTGGAAATATTTAAATTTTATCTATTGCCCAGAATCTGAGACATTGTTATTACGATCCTATAGTGAAATTGGTTCCATATCTTGACACATTGCATTTCTAAACTCTCAGTCAGGGCTTTATCAGACAAGATAGTTTTAGTATCGGCCATCGACAATTTTACGACTCAATCTGCATCGCATTCGACTCTTTACGTTCATAGTGAAAGAAAGAAAATTATTTATTTGGTTACAGTACAAAAAATGGAATTCTTTCATAGTGGGTTCAAGGTGGATTCATTTTGGAGGTAATGTCAGACATATGCTTTCTGACGCTGGTTTTCTAATGAATATTTAGGTAGGTACTATTATAAACTAAATATATCATAATTTAATATGCTTGTCACAAATAGTTTCGATGTGATGCTAAACTGCTATCAATCGTCAGATTATCATCATTATGAAGACTCTCCTAAAAGCTGTTTATTACCTATTCCCGCATCATACCTAAACTATATTCGTCAATTTTTATCTTCGTTCTCACACGTAATCCCTTCACTGACAACGGAAAAAGGTATTTCAGAACTTAAGCGGAGATAATATTCAATAGGCTATTTGACAATGTAAAAAATAGGGTCATAATTATTGACACTCGTATAGATTATCGCTTTTAAAATCGATTTGCATTAATTTTACTACAAAACAATGTATTATTTATAAAAAAAATCCCGAAAAAACTTCATCTTTTTAAATCTGGCGCCACGTAATCGAAAACGGTCTGGATTGGCTGAACTTAAGATGACGTCATGATTTAGTAAATTTCTGTCTATCGTTGACAGAACAGATGACTTTTGTCTAGTATCTCGACCGTTTCAACGTTTGTTTACGTGAATCGTGACGTCACGACGCCATATTGTTAAAGATAGCGTTTTGGCGGCTTATTTAAACAGTACATTTTTCTTTACTATTTTTTAAAAGAAATACATTATGCAATTTGAAGTAATAGGTTTTTGTGGGCTCGTTAGACACCGTTAAATAATCTGAGATGTTTGTCAAAAACCAGTCAAATAGCCTATTATCGGGAGATTATCTGAAAATATTATGTGGTTTTTCATCGAGTATAAGGTGGTATTATCATCACTCTGTCGGAAGTGCGTTTCCATTGAAGCGATTTTTATCCGTGAACATCTGAGGATTTTATTTATTCGATGGTTTGACACAAAGGGTTCCGTACCACAAGGCAAAAACGCCGAAAAAAAACACGTTTGTTGTATGGGAGCCCCGCCCCTTAAATACTTATTTTATTTTGTTTTTAGTATTTGTTGTTATAGCGGCAACAGAAATACATAATTTGTGAAAATTTCAACTGTCTAGCAATCGCGGTTCTTGAGATACAGCCTGGTGACAGACAGACGGACGGACAGACAGTGAAGTCTTAGTAATATAGGAGTATTCATGTTGACCTTGATAAAATTGATTCTTCGAAATGAGATCTTTACGCTATTATTCTATTGCGATCTAGAGCGTTTAAGGAGTGGACGTGCCCAATTCTCTCCCAAAAATACAAACAAACTACAAGGAACTATGAACCATAACCTACAGTGTTAAAAACTATTGTGGAGTGCATTAAAAACAAATAAAAAAGTAAATTAATAATAATCCGATACCACACGTGTGCCGAGGTAAGCTCTTCTCCCCCTTGCGGAAAAGGGACGGGACGCGAAATCAAAATAATTCGCCCTTGTCGCACGCGCGTAACTCCGAAGAACGGCAAGCGCCGGTTGCGGAATTCAAGGACACGACCCTCCCGAGCTTGCCCGACGACTCCCGATCCATCACGAATACAATAAACACACCCATAAATAAGTAAACAACAACGCTTATTCGAAATATCTTTGACTTTAACTTATATTGCATATTTCAAAATGGTAAACACCTGCGCTACCTGTGCTAAAGCACTAAGAGCTAACCATTATACTAAATGTATTGAATGCGACAATTGTTACCATCCTTTATGCGTGAAAATAACCGACTTCCGTAAACTATCAGAGGCCGCGAAAGCAACATGGTTATGCACGGGTTGTCGAAACAAAAAGATCAACTCGAGTAACTCTAATACGCTGCGGGAACAAAATGAACACGCCGACCACTCAAATAATACCAGCAACAGCTCGATATTCAATACCCCAACCACTGCATTGGACTCCGGTAGCCTGTCTCAACTAACGTCTGAAATTAAGCTACTACGAGGAGACGTAGGTGATCTCAAATATCACCTCAAAACGCTCACAGAACACCTAACGTTATGTAACCAACGCCTTGAAGTATCTGAGGCTAGCTTGGCCAGCGCAGAAGCCAAAATCCAAGCGCTTGAGGAACAAGTACGTGAAATCCCCTACTTAAAGTCCACAATTGAACAACTTAATGAACAAGTACAGTCGCACGCCCAAGCTTACTTGAAAAACCAAGTGGAAATATTAGGCATAAACGAAACTGCTAACGAAAACCCTGTTCACATCATTCTCACAGCGGCAGTAAAAATTGGCATTAATCTCGAAGACTCCGATCTAGAATACGTTACTAGAGCTGGGCCACGCCACAGCAACAACACCGAGAACACCACTAATGCCACAGTAGAAAAACACCCTCGTCCACTGGTAGTAAAGTTTTTGCGTCGCAACAAACGGAATGAATTTCTACGCGCAGGGAAATTAAGACGCAACCTCTCTAGTGATGATATAGAAATACCCGGTACCCGCAGGACTGTATATTTCAACGAGCGACTGACCAAAGAAAACCGGCAGTTATTTCGAGCAGCCAAGCCACGTGCCAAGGAATGCGGCTACAAGTATTGCTGGATCAAAAATGGAACTGTCAATATACGCAGGCAAGAAGGAAACCCCGCCGTCGCCATTAGGAACCAGCAGGACTTATCGCGCCATTGTCCCATCACAACAGTACAAACAGAGGCTTAGCGAGCCAGAGAAGTCTCTATGTAAGCACCTGTTATGTTTCTTTTTGAATTTTATATTTCTTAAATATTTTTATTATCTGTTTTTTATGCTAAAGGTCGAATACCTAGAAAGGATTGCAATTAAGCATCTATTATGTTTCTCTATTAACCTTATAATTTTTAAATACTTTTTATGTTTGTTTATTACGTTAAATTTGCTCAAAAACAAACAAGGGCTTGTGAACAAACACAAGCACCTGCTATGCCTCTCTATAAAAATAATCGACAAATATTCTCACCGACTCTTTACTACGTTAAAGCTCAAATACGACGGAAGGCAAGGATCTAACCACCTGTTAAATCTCTTCTTAAATTCAACAACAACTTTGAACACTTTTAATTGTCTGTTTAAAATGTTTGTGATCAAATACTTAGAAGCGCCAGTACCCATGCACCTGGCACGTTTCACTTCATTTTTTATACGTTATAATTATTTCTATTGTTTGTTTATTGTACTTAATTTGCTCAAATTCTCACAAAGGCACGTACTCAAATACACACATCTTAATTCTCAAATTTTCACACTCATACCAACACACACACCCCTACAAAGGTACTCACACATCTCTACACTACATAACTCATCTCATGGAAGAATCTTCTATAACATAAAAGAAATAAAATCTCTTGCAACAATAAATATTCTACAAAAAATCACCTCACTGAGTTTCGGTTTTCATCTTTATATTATAACACTTAAAAATGGCTTTACTTAACGTATCCAACGACCTAGATGAAACCTTTAATATAGAATGTCACACAGTAGAATCTCTTGAAATCTGCAAGAGTATCTTAAATGCTTCCAAAGACAATATCAAGGTGCTAACATACAACATCAGAAGCTATCAGAAAAATTTTGATGATTTTGTAATTGCTTTAAATCGATTAGACTCAAATATCGACTTTATAGTGCTCACTGAGTGTTGGTTGTCTGACGGCTCCATTATTGAGGATCTGCAGGGATACAGCGCATACAGAACATCTAAACAAGTAAACAAAAACGGGGGAATTGTTATCTACACAAGAACAGCCTGGAGCAGCAATATTGTCACTGTAGAATCTATCCTGGCTGACGCCGACAGTATATTAATAAAAACCAACAACAACTTAAGCCTCCTAGCCATCTACCGATCTCCCTCTTTTACAAACACAGAGCAATTTCTTAATTCCCTTGACACCACCCTATTTGACCTTAAAAACCATCAAACACTAATTGTGGCTGGCGACATAAACCTAAACATTAATGACCTAAGTAATAACCAAGTATCTAACTACGCTTGTCTCATGGCCTCCCACGGTTTATCCGCTGCTATAACTCTTCCAACGAGATGCGGAGCATGTATTGACCACATATTTATAAAATCACCAGCAATACCGTTTGGTCTCGTTTGTAGCTTATCCATCACCGATCACGATCTAGCCTTATGTAGTGTTCCCATAAAAACCGAACGCCCTAAAAACAACAAACGCTGGAGAGTCAAAACTGACTGGTCCTCTGTGGCTGGTGAGATCACTGATACCAATTGGGATTCAGTTACTAGGTCATCTTGTGTAAACACTGCTTTAAAGCACTTCAACGACGTTATCTCACTTGCCACTGACAAACACTCAAAAAAATATAAAATTAGTCGTACAATGGTTAACATCCAACCCTGGGTCACTCCTGGCTTAATTAGGTGCATGAAGCAACGCGACAAGCTTCACCTTGAATGCAAAGCAAACCCGCACAATCAAACAAAACTTTTAATTTACACCAGATACAGGAATTTCATGTGCACACTACTTCGGAAACTTAGAAACTTGCACAACAGACAAGAAATCGAAGGGAACCAGAAAAATCCAAAAAAACTATGGACGGCTATAAAAGATATTTGCGGAACTAACACTCGAAATAATGTGTCATCTCACCTACTTGCGTCCAGTACTTCCCCAACATCATCACTTGACAACTGCAATCAGTATTTCGCCTCTGTCGGGGAAAAACACGCAGCCAAGATCCTAAACAAACTCTCAACCACTCACCACTCACTAATAGAATCAAACATAGCTCCGGACTCCAACTCACAATCCTTCTTTATGCATCCGACCGATGAAGAAGAAGTCTCCAATATAATACGCAACCTTAAAATAGACAGCGCACCAGGGCCAGATCAAGTAACAGTCCCTTTACTCTTAAATTGCCGAGAGAGTATCATCAAGCCACTTACGCACATCTTTAATTTAAGTCTAGAATCAGGTGTCTTTCCCGATTCCTGGAAAATTGCTGCAGTGTCCCCAATTTACAAAAGTGGTCCCAAAGACATGCCAGAAAATTATAGACCTATCGCCCTATTGAGTATAGTCTCTAAAATTTTAGAAAAAATAGTAAACAAGCGACTGGTACATTTTGTAGAGAAGCACAACATTGTCTCAGATAAGCAGTTCGGATTTCGCCGGGAAAGATCCACCGAAGACGCGGTGTCACTTCTGACAAACCAAGTCTCTCACCACATAGAAAATGGAGAATGCTGTATTGGTGTCTTTCTTGATTTGGCAAAAGCATTCGATACCGTGTCTCCTGGGCTGCTTTTGAAGAAACTTGAGGCAATAGGTATAAGAGGTACTCCTCTAGAATGGTTTTACAGCTACTTAACATCACGGTATCAATACTGTAAAATAGACAACCACCAAAGCAGGCTGCTCCCAATCACGTTTGGAGTTCCCCAGGGCAGTACCCTTGGCCCGACGTTGTTTACGCTGTATATTAATAACGTAGTAAATCTCCCTCTTAGAAACGCTGAAGTGATCTCCTACGCTGACGACACAGCCATCGTTTTCCATGACAAGTCATGGGACCAAGTTTATCAACTGGCGGAACAAGGCCTTTCTCAGATAGCGCAATCCCTAGACTCTAACCTACTGACACTTAACGTTAGTAAAAGTAAATACATTGCCTTCTCCAAAACTAGCTCCTCCAGTGCACCTCAATCCATGTTCCTAAAAATACATACCTGTCCACAGAAACACATTACTTCCTCACAACTTGCACCCCACCCCTGCGTTTGTAAAGTCCTTGAACGTACTGACACGATCAAATACCTCGGAATAATCATAGACAACAACTTAACGTACAAAGCCCACATTTTTGCCCTTTCCTCCAGAGTACGAAAACTAATACACGTCTTGAAAAAACTCAGGGACTGCACCCCTATCGATGTTTTGCGAATGGTCTACTTCGCACTCTGCCAGTCAATCATAAAGTACTGTATTTGCATTTGGGGACGCGCTGGTAAGAGCACATTTATAATGCTAGAAAGGGCGCAACGGGCACTGATCAAAGTCGCACTAAAAAAACCTTTCAGATTCCCTACAGACCTTGTCTACCATGAATTTCAAGTCCTCAGGGTAAGACAAATATTTATACTACAAGCAACGCTTAAATATCATGCAACAATAAAAAATCGGCCTGATTACAGGGACATATTAAACAAGCGTGTCTTCAGAGTACCCATACCAAATGCTAAATCCGAACTAGCTAGACGCTGTACCTATTTTTCCCATCCCAATACTTACAATAAAGTTAGTCAAATCTGTGACCTAAAAGACTGCTCAACCTCATGCTGTAAGAAAACCCTAACTTCAGCTCTTTTAAAATTATCATATGAAGCCACCGAAGCTTTGATATAGCACCTTTACGCACATACACACACCTCCTCACACACATACACACACCCCCATACAAACATGCACACACACAGACAAACACAGACACCATAGTACAAGCCTTATGTTAAACCAATACTACTTTATTTTGTGATAAGAATTGCACGAATGATTTATTTTATCTTAACTCTTTAACTTTTGTAACTATCTAACATCCTCAAATTGTAATGTATTCATTAACATTGTAAAATCGCACTCCAGAGCCACAAGATACAAGCGATGCTTAGTTTGTGGCTCACCGAATCCGTCATATTGTATATTTTTACTTTTTGATGAATAAAACTTATTATTATTATTATTATTATTATTATCTTGTAACGTATCGGACCTACTTCTTTAAAGCGAGATCAACAACCAAATATTCAATACAAATCAACTGTCGAATTATCAACTTTTGACGTATCAGCACATCAAGCTATCCGAAACTGTCAAATTTTCCCAATAAACTTTGAACCTTATGCTTTTGCGATAAAGTTGAAAATCTATTAAATAAATTTGACAGATTGTAGTAGCTTGATGTGCGTCTGTACGTACAGCTGTCAGATACAATATAAGAATTTTGTATCATATCAATCATGATGTACCTTGTTTGTTATCGTAATCGTTTTAACACAATAAGGTTGAATATCAAGTGCTCATCGTAGATAATGTATCTATGTTAGGCGGTTAGATAGTTAAATTTTCTGTTAAAACAATTACAAAGTTGACTGTCTACCTAAAATAAACAGGCAAAAGCTGCCAAAACTTTTAATTACGTAGGAACAGTTCTATAAACTAAAATAAAAAGATTGTGAGTTTTCTTTGTAATTCTGTAGTTTCTACCATACCATGGGAGGAAAATGTGACTTTATGTGTGTGTGTAGTTAAGAAGAAATTTATGTAACACTAAGCTAACAAATGCTTTTACGTGTATTTTCCTTATTTGTTTTTCCTTCGTCAAATGTGACGTCAAATAATAATAAACATAAATAACACGAACGTATTTCCACAGTATAACTTTTCCGTAGTGTTATTTCTGGAAAATTCCTGGGAGCAGGTGACCCATCTTACGAGTTGTAGGCTTTAAGTTCGAACCCAGACATGCGTTTTACTTTGTGTAAATTATGTCATCACCACCATTGCTCTCAAAACGGTGAAGGAAAACATTGTGAGGAAACCAAATGTTCGAAGACATTTATGGCATCTATCAAGACGCACTGGGCCTGCGTGGTAGATTACAGACTAGTAAAATATGATCAAGAAGAAATTGATTTAAGGTGAATGGGTAGTTGAGACCGCGGAATTCAAATTTTCTTACGTTTTTTGCAATTTGCAGGTCAGTGTCAGATTGTATCTTGATCAAAATATGATTCGCGACATTATCAGGTACATATTTACAGAATTATACCTAATCATTACATCTTTCTAAGTTAGATTTCTACCATAAATAAACAGTTTTCCATAGAGATTGGTGGTTGGTGGTCGGTTGGTCGGTTGGTGGCGGAAATTCAAACTTAGCCACCACCACCACCACACCACCACCACCAATAAAACCACCACCACCACCATTAAAACCACCATTAAAAGACAACAGCATCATTAAGACAGATACCCGTTACATACCGAGACCCCTCCGTGCCTCGGAAAGCACGTTAAGCCGTTGGTCCCGGCTGTCATTCGTAGATCTTTGACAGTCGTTACGGGTAGTCAGAAGCCCGAAAGTCTGACAACCTGCAGTTTTACCAAGGGGTATCGTATTACCCAGTAACTGGGTTGTGGAGGTCAGATAGGCAGTCGCTCCATGTAAAATACTGGTATTCAGCTGCATACGGTTAGACTGGAAGCCGACCCAACATAGTTGGGAAAAGGCTAGGCATATGATGAGTCTCATTAAGACAGAGCGTCGAAAGCTAACAGCCAGCTAATTATCACATTACAACGAATGCCAGACATCACGGTTATCGGTATTTGACTGAAAGCGGTTCTCTGCCACACTTGAGTGCGTGCACGCAACTCGACTGCTAATGAATTTTCTTTGAATTGTTATGGCGCATTGTCCTGAGACACACGAGTGGGTAGGTTGGTCAACATTTAAAATCACACTAATATTATAAAGGCGAAAGTTTGTGAGTGTGTGTGTTTATATGTTTGTTACTTCTTCACGCTCAAACGGCTGGACCAATTTTGATAAAATTTTGTATGAAGGTAGCTGACACCCTGGATTAACATATAGGCTACTTTTTTCCCGATTTTCCCACGGTATCGACATTTACGCGGGTGAAACCGCGGGGCGCAACTAGTCATCACACTAATATTATAAAGGCGAAAGTTTGTGAGTGTGTGTGTGTTTATATGTTTGTTATTTCTTCATGCTCAAACGGCTGAACCAATTTTGATAAAATTTTGTATGGAGATTGCCGACACCCTGGATTAACATAGGTATAGGCTACTTTTTATGCCGATATTCCTACGGGATCTGCATTTACATGGGTGAAACCGCGGGCCGCAGCTAGTAAACAATAAAAGGAAAGAAAGAAAACAATGATTATTTGGCACGTAAGAACACACAATCACCCTCAGGCTAGGTGGAGCGACGATCCTCGCAGGATGGCTGGTAGCAGCTGCATGAGAGTAGCCGAAAATTGAGTTGAATAGCGTACAATAGGAAAGGCCTATGTCCAGCAGTGGATTGCTGTGGGCTGATGATGAAGTACACACAGTCATCATCTGCCTAGCCTTTTCCTATACTAATGTTTGTAAAGCTTTCAACTTGAAATATTACAAATACGACCGTTTTATAACTTCGGCATGAGAAAGTTTATAGTTTATAAGCCATAGATTAAAACAGAAGAAGAACTAGCAGGAGATCGAGGAGGGGGGTGGTTCAGGGGATCAGATCAAAATAAATCATCCAAGCGTACAATTTATCGCAAATAATACAATCCTTTGACTATTATTGAAGGTGGAAACAATTACAATCAGCCAACCGCAGCGGCCGTGTGTATCATAACGGATACATCGAAGCGAACGCAAGCTAAGCGTATCTTAATTATATATTACAGTTAACTCCAATTAATAACTTAATATATCACATCTGTAGGCATTGCAGTCATTCGTAGATCTATGACAATCGGTACAGTTTGAAGCCCGAAAGTCTGACCGCCAGTCTTACTAAGGGGCAGCGGGTTACCCAGTAACTGGGTTGTGGAGGTCAGATAGGCAGCCGCTTCATGTAAAATACTGGTATTCAGCTGTATCCGGTTAGACTGGAAGCCGACCCCAACATAGGCTAGGCAGATGATTATGTGTTACCCAGTAACTGGGTTGTGGGGGTCAGATAGCATTTGCTTCATTTACATGAAGCGAAAGCAGAGCAGTATCGTACGATACTGATTTGTCTGCATCCGGTTAGTTACATAATATGTAAAAAAAAAAAATATATTAAATTTATTATTATTTATTTATTTTTAAATTGTATTTACTGAATAAAAAATAAATATGTTGAATTGTTACATAAAATAAATATTTCGTATTTTGAATCTAGTTCAGGTTTTATAAACTCCAGAATATAATGTTCCCACAGCTGGGACACAGGCCTCCTCTCTTCGAGAGAAAATGTAATCTACCACGCAGGCCTAGTGCGGGTTGGTAGATGTCACATGTCTTCGAATTTTTTGATTCTAGGACATACCGCTTTCCACACGACATTTTACTTCACCATTTTGAAAGCAGTGGTGATGAAATGATTTATACTAAGTAAAACACCTGCCTGCAACTCGTGAGTTGGGGCTCAGCTCCTGAATGACAACGATTAATTTTAACGGCCTTCAGAGTAGAGTATCATATACTATTCTGAAGGTAGTGTGTGACTGTCTACGGGTACAATCGTGTTAATTACAACGATATCTTGGAAACTTGTGTATTTGCTGAAGTGTAAGGAACGGTTCTTACTGTAAATTTTCGGAATAATATCCTTATATAAATAGTTTTTTTTTTTTTTATTCGGAATGTTTTAATTTGTAATTTAACTAATTACACTAGATACTAAACTAAATGACTAACTTACTATACAAATAAATACAAAAAAAACTGGCCAAGTGCGGGTCGGACTCGCACACGAAGGGTTCCGTACCACAAGGCAAAAACGCAGAAAAAAACACGTTTGTTGTATGGGAGCCCCCCTTAAATATTTATTTTATTTTGTTTTTAGTATTTATTGTTATAGCGGCAACAGAAATACATAATTTGTGAAAATTTCAACTGTCTAGCTACCGCGGTTTTTGAGATACAGCCTGGTGACAGACAGACGGACGAACGGACAGCGAAGTCTTAGTAATAGGGTTCCGTTTTTACCCTTTGGGTACGGAACCCTAAAAAGGACATTTAGGCGTCGAAGTACTCATCAGCTGTCATCCGGAAACGTGCCCAGAAGACTGGCAGCATTGCCACGTTGATAGTACATGAACCATGCAGCAGTGATTCACATACTGATAGTCGAAACGTTCGGCAAAAGCGCTCAGGATACTGTTGGGACTGGCCCGCACCCTACGCACCAGGGATGTGCACCGCTTGCGCATGATTGTGTGGAAACAATCCACACGCGACTCGGCAAACATACCCGACGCGCTACAGAAGCGAGGCAGCTCCAAGAGCACCCTGAACGTGTGTACTGGACTTTGCGAAAAAAGAATTTTGCGGTCTGTTTAAAATGAACTGCAGACTATTTCTGGCTAATTGTTTTAAAGGAGAAGCCCAACAGATGGGCAGTGTATTCTTAGTGATAAGGTGCAAAGGAGAATCACACTCTAAAACCTATCGTACAGACGCCAACACATCAAGCCACTACAATCTGTCAAATTTCTTTAATAGATTTTCAACTTTATCGCTAAAGCCTAAGGTTCAAAGTTGATTGGGAAAATTTGACAGTTTCGGGTGGCTTGATGTGCTGGTGACTGTACCTACCATACAATAATGTGAACAGCTCCATTTAAATATAAAGTCTTCATCTTTGAACTGGACGATAATCTTCCAAGATACGATGGGAACCATGCCTTACATTCAAGAAAATAGCAAGCGAATCAGTTTCACTCTGATAATTATTATGAGATGCCATCATTCTAAGAAGCCACTTCGCCCCGTGCTGGGACGTAATAACGTTATACAGGCTCTTGATTTAATCACGTGTCCTTCTAAAGAGTGATTTATCTCGTCATACTTAACGATTTTCCCTATGAAACACATATGAGAGGGTGCAAAAAGATCCAAAGATGTGAAATTGCTGATAATCGAATTTTTATTTTTGGTGAGTTCTGTTTAATGAAACTTCGGAGAGTGTGCGCAGGAGCTCCACGACCTGATCCCACCATAGTTCATTTACCACCGGACAACCAGACGTACTGCAGCGTACCATCCGCACTTGATTGATATCCCCATGAGTCGTACTCAGCGCTTCTCCTCCACTTTTATTATGCACACAACCAAAGTGTGGAACTCTCTGCCGGCCTTCTGTTTCCTCCCACATTTAACCCGTTTGCCTTCAAATCTAGAGTGATCTTCTGGGCACGCTCGTTCCACCATAGACCTCATCTATCGCTTTCCATCAGGCGTGATCGGGGAACCATTTAGCATTAAAAAAAAAACACCAATGGGCAAATTCCACCAATGAGTGAAATTTGCCCTGAATAATATCCAGTTGTTACTTTGAGGTATGTACTCCAAAAAAATATGTAGGAAAGATAAATTATTACACTCCATAACTCAGCCATAATCACTGAATTATAGGACATAAATGGTTTTACACATCAATTTCAGCTGTTAATATTAATGTTGATTACATATTGCTCATAATTTAATGACTTGTTTGGTACTTCGTGACACTTTATGGTCGTCACTAAAAGTACTTAGTGTTATTATATTAGTGGCACTATTATTACTTACTAGCTTCTGTCCGCGACTTCATCCGCGTGAAATTTGTTAATCCTCCGACCCATCTCCTCGCATCACATCTTCTCGCATCACATCGCCTATTACTTCGTTTTCGCTTAGCGTTCCTTCTGACTTTTTTCTATTTACCTCGGCTCCTAAGGATCCTAGCGTGATGTTAAATAGCCTTTCTTAAGAATTTGACTTGAAAATGCAACAAGAATTTTCCAAATCCGACTGAGAGTTCAGGAGATTAGTGCGTTCATACAAAACAAACTCTTCAGATTTATTATTAGTGTAATGTAGATTAGTAATAGCACTAGCAATTATTGTAATTACTAGGGGAATTTGTTCATGGTGTATTTGTTTCTATTAAATGAGTAGGGAGTGTGCTGTTGTAAACTGCATTAGTAAAATATTATAAAGGCGAAAGTTTGTATGTTTGTTACTTCTTCACGCACAAACGGCCAAACCAATTCTGATAAAATTTGGTATAGAGGTAGCTGACACCCTGGATTAACTCATAGGATACTTTTTATCCCGATATTCCTACGGGACCGAAACTTATGCGGGTGAAACCGCGGGGCACGGCTAGTTACCGTAAAAATGATAGAAGAAAGAAAGAAGACGCACTTGGCCAGTTTTTTAGTGTTTGTATTTCCTGTGCGTATCCCAAATAAAATACCTATTTTACTTTCTTTCTTACGAAATATGTCTCTACCTTACGATATTTTTGTCACACTTTTTGCCTTCGTTTATCAAATTCATCTTCCATTCATAATCGTACCTTCAGCAAACATCTCGCTAAACCGTAACATTATAATAATCTGCTGACTCCCAAAGTACTATAATATTAATTATCTCCTAACACTACCTCATTAAGAACAAAGGGAAACAGAGAGGATAAGAGACCCTCATCCTCCGCTAATCCCTGTTGATTTTGTTGATGAATACCTTAAGTGGATGTGTGGATGTTGGTAGTAAGAATAATCCGGCATAAGTATAGTCCACGCGGAACTATAGTCGGACTTTTAATTAGCTGCAGTAAAATGACAGCTTATGTGTTACTTAGATGACTGAAATTGGTGTCTTTTGTTTTTTCGCGGCCATCAACCAAATCTTGTTTTTCTAGTACAGAATATTGTAACAAACGAAACTTATTTGACATTCATATTTCTAAACTAAGTACGAAATGATTTATTAAGAAGTGTCGTTTTACTGCAGCTAATTAAAAGTTGGACTATAGTTGGCCGCGCCTCGGTGGGGACGGGGGTGAGGGCGGCAGGGTTGCCTATTGTTCGCAACGCACATACTGAGTCATGACAAAGCGTCCCCGCCCCTCCGTCCCACCGCTCACATACCTAAGGCGCGGCCAACTAGTTCCGCGCGGAATATTTGTGTGTATTTAATCATTATATAGCTTTTGGCAGCGATTTTGCCCGCGTGGGTTGGAAAATATTCTACGAGAATTTACTACCGAGATTAAAAGTACCCTCTGTGTTAATGTCCGGTTTTAAACTATCTGTGTGCTAGATTTATCTGTAATATTGAGTATGTATATTTTTGTTTTTTATATTTATAACCATTTAAATTGCAATGCCTCACCAGGCAACTAAGTTCTAAGAACCTACTTATTGTTAACATCTACAAAATTCTGTATACTTAGTTCGCAATAAAGAATTTGAATTAGAAATACAATCGCGAATTCACACAAGTACTTTTTCCTAGTACTTTTGATTAGAATACTGCTCAGAAAGTCGGTCATCTTTCAATCACGATTCAAAAGACACCTAGCACTATCTAGCATCTTAAAGCCATTGTGTCCGTCGAAAGTTATTGTGGTTTTCCTCGGGAACAGTATTTTTTTTCTGGATGAAAGGTATCCTATATTACATAACATACGACTGATTCTATTTGGCGAGCTCGGTGTCCGTTAGAATTTCATTCGAATACTAAACATTCGAATTGGTTTCTTACTAAACTTCAAATATCCGACGAAACTGGTTACTTATCTCTTTTGGTGACTGAACATTTAAGAAAGTACAAATAATACTATAGACTTTAATAGAATAATTTACGTACGTTCTTACTCAAGTTTGAAAATGATGGATTAATTAATATAAATTATCCTTCTTTGTGTGGGCGGAACAAGCACTTAACGAACAACAAGCTTTATAAGACTGTATAATTATTAATATCATAATTAACCACTTAATAATAGATTGGGTTGGTATTCAATTTAGTTTGTTACTTAAAGTTAAGGGAATTACGGTTCAATCATTAATTTCTTGATGTTTAAAAGTATTTTATGAATGGAACGTGAAATAGGCAGAAAAAAAATGAAAAATGTCAGAGAGGCAGTCGCTCCATGTAAAAGTACTGGTGTTCAGCTGCATCCGTTTAGACTTGAAGTTGACCCTAATAAGATGGGAAAAGGCAGCAAGGAAACTAAAATTAATTAATTATTCCGTAGCGAAAACAATACAATAGTGACACCAAGTAGTTGTTCCGGGTTTGTCTGTTTGTGTATGTGAGTTTAAATGTTGGTAAACGCACCCACAATACAGGAGAAATTCCTAGTGTGGGGCAAAGTTAAAAAAAAAAACCTACTATCATTTAGGCCTACAGAATATGGTCTTCAGTCTTTACCTACGACAAAAACCCTTATCTACTTTCACGAAACGCACAAGTACAGCTGCGCAAATGCGTAACAACACATTATAATTAAATAAATAAATAAATAAATTATCAATCGGAATCGGTTTCATTTTGACAGTTCGACAATATTCATGTTTTGTACTTATTATGACGGTAATAGTCTCTAGATCTATGAGTGTCTCCAGGGTATTTCCGTAACAACTTAAATGGCAATAGGTATATTTTATTCTGACAGTTAAACAATATTTATTGCGTTATCTTCACTGTTGAGCTAACAAAATGTTCAAACATACGAAGCAATTGATTGCTTTTTTGAAATCCTTCGGATTATGATTGAAAGTGTACAATTACTGCTGGAAAATGACAACGAATGTTAATAAAGGCTCAAAGTAGCAAAAAACATCAATATTACTTATTTTTTTAAACACACCTATTATTTTTTTTCGCCAACTTTTAATTTTTTTTTGTAGGCAATGACTTCGAAAATACTACATTTGATAAAAAAAGAAAAAAGTTGGCAACCCTAAGTCTGACCGATAAAGGAAGATAGAATACAAATTGTTTGTGGTCAGCTTTTATAACAGATTATGCAAATACAAGACTTTCCTAAGTCTACCCTCTGTGGTCATAGTAAAACTTCACCACTAAGATATGCTAATTAAATCACAGAACCTTAGGCGTACCTAAGTTTGTCTGAAGTTTATAACTTTAGTATCTAAGTCTCGTGAAAGATAAACTTTGTAACTTAGTTTTTTTAAGTTAGTTAGCTCTTGATAGTGCGGATTCATTACCTGGGCTTTGGCATTTCAACTTTCTCCTATTTGTGCTACTAAGCGCCGTTGTGGTGTTTGGGTTTGTAATGTCTCTCAAAGGCTGCGCTACAACACCCTGGCCTCCGACTACCGCATCCAGTCTGTCCCACCCACCTTCGATCCTCGGTACATCTAGCTGAAGGGCGTCCCACACTATGTTTGCCGATACGCGGTCTCCACTCCAGGACTCATCTGCTCCACCGGCCATCGGTCCTTCGACAAACATGGCCAGCCTACTGCTACTTCAGCTTGCTTACTTTGCAAGCTATGTCGGTTATTCCGGTTCTTTTCCAGATAACTTGATTCCTGATTTCATCCATCAAAGAAGCTCCGAGCATAGCCGGCTAGCACGCCATATCTGACCATCATATCAGACCTTGAATTTGTAGACCAGGCCCGACTGTCAGTGTCCACGTTTCGGCACCGTATGTCAGAACGGACAAGACGCATTTGATAATGTCGTACATAATGAAAAGTCACAATCTCCTATTTTTTACCACGGACACGCCATTTTGAATTTAGGAGATTACGAATTTTTCGCACAATATTATCAGCATTGTCTTAGAGTGGTTGTCAAATATAATTGTAATTAGTGTATGTTGTACAAAATATTGTAAAACTTTTTCAAAGAGTCACGGTGGAGTTTCTTGCACATTCTTCTCCATACGAAACTACCTCTTGGAAGGGGAGAATCAATTCTATTTTCTTGTAAATTTTGACGTTCAAGAGTGCCTTTTAATGACCTGCTTGATACGAATGATTTGATTCCTAGTAATAATATATTATGTTCGTGTTTTCTTCACCCTAATTGCGTAACACAATATCAATCTCTCTCACAGCGATGCGGTCGAGTACTTTCGACGCCCAAGGGCGAATTCCACCAAACTTTTATACCTAGAATAAGTGTTATCCTAAGAATAAACTTTGAATTTTTGACAGTTTTACCATACTGTAAAACGTAAATTTTAGATGACTTTGGTGAAATCAGCCCTTAGTGACCTTTTGTTTTTGTATTTATTTGGATACAGGCTGATTTTTCAATCGACAGATATATTTTATTCGTGGAATAAAATTGACGTCTGACAGATTTTGTATCGAAGAACTGTCAAAAATGTAAAATTGTTCCACGGATAAAATTACCTGGCGTTGGAAAAATCAGCCCTTAGTCGTTCCAATAGTAAAAGTGTACAAAATATGAAAAATATGCTGTCTTAAAAAGCCAGTTTAATCAAAACAAAAGTGTACAGTTTCATCCACACTGTTCACCCCTCGATAACTGTTCACAGCAGCTGTGGTCGTGGTTCGTGGCTAAACATCGGAACTTTATAATTACGTTTTCACTTGTCGCTATAATAATTAACGACTCCAGTCGATGCTAAAGTTTCATTAACATTGTTGAGTGAGTTATAACTTTGTAAGTAAGAAGCGATGAGCGATTTAAAAATAAGTTTTTTTTGTTTGCAATTTGAACGCGTTTTCTGAATGCTGCCCAATGAATTTTGTAGTCTTGTTTCGTGTATGTAGTGTTTATCTTATCAACTGATGAGAAAAAGGAGGAGATTCTCAAGTTGGCACGTATACCTATATATTATATTTTTTTTTGTTTAATAAGTAACAAATGAAGATCTGCAAATTCAAAACTACACGAGACTTACAGAGACTAGAGGGTAACCTAATTCCGGTAAAAATCTTACAAAAACTGCAAATGAGTAAGCGAGTACTAATTTTAAATGGCTATGAATGGACTAAGCATTTCTTATTAAACACACATTGAAGAACTAAATTTGCCTGTTTCTCATAAAATGTTATTGTGCACCTAAATTAAATAAACATAAGCCTTTGTCTCGTAGTCAACTGCGAATGGTTAAAAATTGATTGATAATGTAAAACACAACAGTCAATCAATCAATTTAGCCTAACAAGTCCAATTACTCCCACAAATCATCACATTACAACACAATAACCTCGCAAAAACTTCACCATACAACATGTTTTGCATGCACAAGCTCTATTAATCAGTATCTCCTATAATTAGAACAAATCACTCTCTTTAAGAAAGTGTCCGCTTTCTCCTATATCTTGGGCGTTGCCATTCAATACCACGTATCAATTGTCTGGAAAGTAGGCCAGACGTACATGAGGCGTGAGAATTGTATCGTCAGTATAAGGTAAGCGTGGATTAGTTTAATCATAACTGATTGATTAATAAAAAAATATATTATTTTGGGTTATTTTCTTTATTAGTTTAATAGCGCCATCTAGCGTCGTAAAGCAATTGTGACCGTCGAAAGTTATTGTGTTTTTTTTTCTCGGGAACAGTATTTTTTTTCTGGATGAAAGGTATCCATGTCTTTTTCTACACCCCTGACAACGTATATGCAAAATTTTATGATGATTGGTTCAGTGGATTAGGCATGAAAAGGTACACAAACAGAGAAACTTACTTTCGCATTTATAATATTAGTTAGGAATTATCCTAACTAACAAGATTATTCTTCTTTAGGGCTAAGTTAGAACAGCCGCACGGATCGAACGATCAGGTTAAGCCACGCTTGCCAAGGTTGGTCCGTGGTTGGGTGACCATTTTTACGTACCAAGACCCCTTCGTGTCTCGGAAAGAACGGTAAGCCATTGGTCCTGTCTGTCATTCGTGGATCTTTGACAGTCGTTACGAGTCGTCAGATGCCCGAAAGTCTGACAACTAGTCTATCGTTACTACTAGTTCCCAGTAACTAGTAATAACGATAGACTAGTTGTCGTTACTGAATAATACTATCGTATTACCCAGTAACGATTAAGGAGGGCAGATATGCAGCCGCTTCATGTAAAATACTGGTATACAGCTGCATCCGGTTAGACTGGAAGCCGACCCCAAAATAGCTGGGAAAAGGCTAGGCAGATAGATTGGTATTGCGCGCCATTAAACTTCATTTTCGGCAAATCTCATCCAGCTGCTACCAATTTATAAATAATAATTTTCTTAAAACATTGACCACTTTAATTACTCGTTAATTATATAATACTGTTTTAAAAGTTTGCAAGTTTTCGTCCATTAATCACCTCTGACATTTTGGATGGTGTTTACAAACTTTTCAAAGTAATGAACTTTATTACGCCGTACCTACATACTCTGAAATTTATCCTCAGCCGAAAAACGTCCACTGCCAGCAGTGGACGTCTTTTATGTCCAGACATAGGCCCTCCACTTCGACCGGTTTTGTGCTTCCCGCATCCAGTGGATTCCTGGGGCCTTCACAAGGTCCACCTTGTGGGCCTTCCAACGCTACGTCTTCCGGTACGCGGTTGCCACTCCAGAACCTTTCTGTCCCATCGGCCATCTGTTCTGCGAGCAATGTGCCCTGCCCATTGCCACTTAACTTTTGCAATTTATCGGGCTTTGTCAATCACTGCGCCCCGCGGATTCACCCGCGTAAGTGTCGATCTCGTTGGAATATCGGGATAAAAAATAGCCTATATGTTAATCCAGGGTGTCAGCTACCTCCATACAAAATTTTATCCAAATTGGTCTAGCCGTTTGAGCGTAAACAATCATCTGACTACGTATTGTAGTAACTTTTTGTTGGAATATTGTGATGCATTTCCGAGGAAGGGAGAGTGTATTTATGGGAAACGGAATTTGAAAGTGTAATTTATTGATTTCTCACTCGTAATGTGATCTCTTTACCCAATGATTTTGTAAGTAAAAAGATGTAGATTGGTTATGTTTAAAAAAAAACCGACTATAAAAAAAACACTACAAAGTGAAAAATAACTTTAATTTCGGAAGTTGGAGTCAAAATACGAAAATGCGGAAACCACCGACATCGGCTTCCGAAATTAAAGTTATTTTTCACTTAGTAGTGGTTTTTTTTTGGAAGTTAGGTTAAAAAAGTATTTTTTTTGTGGATGGGAAATCATCTGCACGATTTTTGACAAATGCGTGCACTGACTGGACAGGTCCTCTCAATCTGTGTGGTTCTTTCCTCAAAAGACCACCTCAGACATCGATCTACATGGTCTTCATATAACCTGACCAAGATTATGTCTGGACTTTAAAAGAGACTGTGACCTCTGAGTTTGTTTCGGCCTTTCTTCTCAGAGTAGTCAGATAGGAAACGCCGACTTCATCTAGTTTAAAAAAAAAACATGATTGACGTGTAAAAGTGTTTGTACAAACCTACTTACAAAAAATAAATCAAATGACGCCTCCCGCTCTGCGTGGAGCGGAAGGGAGTGTCAGACTCTTACTGACTAAAACCCACCCGTGTTCCTTCCTTAGCCCTTTATGTTCCGGGCCAGCGGTAACCCTTTCGGACAATCCCGCTGACCCGGGAAATGCGGGATCTAACTAAGTGTTAACTAAACAGCTAAATAAACCAGTTGGCTGCGACATATATAAAGTAAACCGCCTGTCTGGGTTCAAACCCACGACCTGCAACTCCTAAGTCGGAGCCCGTCTTGGTCACCACTGCTCCCAAGGGCACAGGGGAAAATATAAAGGAGTTATATATTATAGGGTGTTGTGTACCGCCGGTTTCGTGGCCGGCTACATGACACCAGTCAGCGAAACACGACGCAGACACTTCGTGTTCGTTAGTTTTTGTAGTGTACTTAATTATAATGTGTATAAATACATACAGTATTTATAGTATTTTTAAGTTATTAATATTGTATTGTATGTATTTTATATGGGCCTTGATGCCTATAATAAATAAATAACGCGGGCGGTACATTAATTTGATGAAATGTTTCAAGATTTAAACAATCAATTAGTAAAATTGTTAGCTTTGAGTTTTGGGATCAAACAATAACATTTTCATCATGTACTAAAGTAGATTATAAAGGACAAAGTACACAACGGAGGGACAACTTATCCGGATTTAACCCACACCACGCTACTTCAGGCAACGTCTCAGTTAAGCGGTCGGCCTATAGGGTCGGCTGCCAGTCTAACCGGACGCAGCTGAATACAATTGAAAAAAAAAAATTAGTGGAGTGACTGCCTATCTGACCTCCACAACTCAGTAACTGGGTAATACGACACCCCTTGATAAGACTGGTTGTCAGACTTTCGGGGTTCTGACTACCCGTAACGACTGTCAAAGATCCACGAATGACAGCTGAGACCAATACTGGGTAATACGATGCGTATTACCCAGTAATTGGGTTGTGGAGGTCAGATAGGCAGTCGCTCCATGTAAAATACTGGTATTCAGCTGTATCCGGTTAGACTGGATGCCGATCCCAACATGGTTGGGAAAAGGCTTGGCAAATGATGACTTATCTTCTTTCATCTCTTCTTTTCAGACAAAATCCCCAGAAGAATCGCTGAAGCGAGGGCTGACCAACAAATGTGTGCAGCGGGAGACGTCCTCGTGCATAGCCATCGAGCTGGTGGGCTACGTCGACAGGATGCTCAGGACAGCATCCTTCCAGCTCGGCGAAGATGTTATGATTGTTGATGAGAGGTAAGCTATCTCCTGAAAATGTCAGTCAATGTCAGTGTTATCCTTGTATTAGCCAGTGCTACATTGTAAACAAGTTTCATTCAATAATAAGATTCTCAAAAAATTAGGGGATTCAAAAGGAAATTGGAGTTTTATGTGATCCCCTAGGGCATGGTAGTGGAATATTGAGTGCTGTGTAGTCCCCTGGGGGACTGGGCTAGGGGATTTTAGTGGAACGAGCGAAAATAATCACTAGTTGGAGTCTTAGGTCAGTATTATAGAATGATACTCGACGGTGTAATCTATTAATGTTAATACATTATCTAGTTCAAAATACGTTTTCGATTAATTTGACAGGACTAAACTAAAATTTATCTTCTGTCCTTTTCTTAATGAAATAGAAATAAAAGATGCACTTGACCTAAATTTAGTTTAGTTTGTGAACAAGGGAATAAGCACCATTGCCTGTTTCAAGTTACCAAACTACCTGGTTCTCCGTTTTCCGCCAACTTAGTCTGTTCCTGCCACTTTAAATTTTTTTGTCGTTCAATTCCAATATTACTATTGTGGCGGTAACTACAATGCCACATGGCACATGTGACGTCACGCAGAATAAAATTCTCCATCGTGCAAGCAAAGTTCCACGCACGACATCCTCCATAATTTACAACGTCCCGACAACAACCTTCCACCATTCCTGCACGACTCTTTTTTTCGAGCCATTCAACCAGGAAACTCTTTGAGTGAATAGCTCCAAATCAAGGGTACTTTAACATAAATAAAAAACTGACGAGAATCGTCTACAATCCCAAAACTCTGGAAAACTTCCCCGAAAGGTTTCAAAAGTACGTAACCCTGAATAAAATTATAGATACCGTCATTAAGGGGCTTACATGACCTAAAGCGCGGTCACTGTCGGACTGCATAGAAAAGAAAGAGAAGCGCGATGACAGAACGCTGGTAATTTATTGCAAAATAAGAAGCAATTATTTAATTACATAAAATCTATTGTTTGGACTAAAAAACTAAAACATTAATATTTTAGTATGTTGCTTGTAGAATAATGTGACAAAAAATTAGAATTATTATGTGTATATAAGTATGGTTTTTATTGTAACAAGAAAGTTTTAGAGGTATTTTAATGATTTTTTCCTATCGTATCAAATTAGTTGTATTATGTTTACAACACACTATCTACCTATCATTATATCCTGAAGAATAACATAGATTGTTCTGATTTTGTTTACTGTAGTCGATCATATACTGCTATTGTTTCTAAAACTTGCGTTTTTTGTGTTTAGGTCCTGTAAGCCCCTTAATGAAAAACTTTTTATCTTAAACTCCGTTAAATTGTTCCGGGATTTACGGAATTCTTTCCAAACGTTTTATGAAGAAGGTTTTTTATGCGGATCTAAACTTGTTGTACAAGATTCGTTACATACTGGTCTTTGATGTTTCATTATCTTGTTGATAATGGTTTGTTTACAGAGTGATAACTATTAGACAGGATGGTGCAAAAGTTGTCACCCGGTGTTCATTGGCATCATTTTTTTAGGGTTCCGTACCTCAAAAGGAAAAACTGGAACCCTTATAGGATCTTTGTTGTCCGTCTGTCTGTCTGTCTGTCAAGACCCTTTATCTTGGGAACGCGTGGAGGTATCGAGTTGAATTTAGAACCATAATATAGTTAGTCCTTTGAAGCTGTAAAAAAAATCAAACATCTAAGTTTACAATTGACTTGAATTTAAACATTTTGAAGTAGGAAAATTATTTGCCTTCTGATCTATACCTACGTGTAGGTACTAATAACATAGTAACAAAGAAATTTTGTCTATTTTTCTGTTTATCTGGTTATATGTTCCAGATTGGCGCAAAAACGGCTTAAAGGAATGGGATGAAATTTGACACACATAGTTTATAAAGGGTACTCTTAATCCCGGTAGTACGTTCCCGTGGGATATTTGCCTACACCCACGCGGGCAAAACCACTGCAAAAGCTAGTCAAAATACACGAGCCGGATTTGAGTGTATACTCAATTTCACAAGTGGTGAAGGTCTGGGCTTATAGCCTGACTAGCAGCGCCCCGCGGTTTCACCCGCATAAGTGTCGATCCCGTCGAAATATGGGATAAAAACTATTCTGTCCTTCCCCGGGATGCAATGTATCTCTCTGCCAAATTTTATCGAAATCCGTTCAGTGGTTTAGGCATGAAAACGTAACATACAGACAGACAGACAGAGTTACTTTCGAATTTTTAACCATAATATAATAATAATATAATAAAGTATGGATTAACAAATAAAATAAAAAATCTAACAAACCGTAATATATTTTCCAGCCACGGTACGGCAGCAGAAATCCCAGTCAAGTCAGAAACCTTAGCGAGAGCTGGTACAGCACTCGAAGACCAAGCGCAGCAGCTCATCATGGACAAGCTGTGGCACTTCGTCAGCTCCAGGTCCTTGAGGTACAGGCTGCTCAATGATGCGGACCTGGTCATCTCTGGTAAACAAGAGAAGGATGGAAGCCTTGGAGTTGGTAAGTACTGCGGTTGAAAATTGACAAAAATACAAAAACGAGGGTGTGTGCTTATGACCTTACTTACAGTATAATCAGCCTATAATGTTCCCACTGTTGGGACACTGGCCTCCTCTCTGTGAGAGGGAGTGGGCCGTAATCCACCACGCGGGCCCAGTGCGGGTTGGTAAATGTCACATGTCTTCGGATTATGGCCCACTCCCTCTTATATATGGGAATATTATAGGCTGATTATGTTGTTGGAGTCCCACGCAATAGGGGGCGAGCCTATTGCCATCAATCGGGTACAGATCCAAACTCCGGGCTCCTGAGAAATTTCTGATGGAAAAACCTTCTCATTAGCAGCCCGGAACCTGAATTTGTGCCCAGTTGATTTATCTATTACCCACTTGGGGTTTAGACATAACTGGAAAAATGTGAGGTATTTATAGGTAGGTACAGTCACGAGCATAAGTATGTATACACTTGGCTTTATTCAAAGACGATTTTCTCCTTTAGTTTTGAATGAAATTTTATGTTATTACGAACAACGTATTTCAACGTTACATTCGTTATTTCACGAAAAAATTGAAATTGAAAGTTGCCAAGTGTTGACATATTAGTGCTCGTGACTGTACACCTTTCGCTAACCCTCCAAGGAAAACAGGCGTGATACTGTATATCAATTGTTTTGTCCTCCGAAGTGATCATTCGATAGATATACCTCAAGCTTAGTCAGGTGTAATAATTCGATTCGATTACTGCGAGCACATCCCTAAGGATTAATTAGAGATGTGAATCTCGGTATATAATTGGATCAGTATTATTCTGGTGTCTTAGCCATATCAAAGTGAGTTTGTATTTTCAAAGCATCTTAGGATTTTATTGCTTAAATTATGAACATCATCATCATCAGCCCACAGCAGTCCACTGCTGGATATAGGCCTCTCATATGCCATTCAACTCGATTTTCGTTAAATAATGGTGAAAATTGTGAACACCATAATGAAATATGTTTACGTTTATGAAAACCATAGCAATAATCAGCCTATAACGTTCCCACTGCTGGGACACAGGCCTTCTCTTTGTGAGAGGGAGTGGGCCATAAATCAACAAGCGGGCTCAGTGCGGGTTGGTTAACGTCACATGCCTTCGAATTTATTGGTTCTAGGACATTCCGGTTTAAATACACAAAGTAAACTGCCTGTCTGGGTTTGAATTCACGCCCGTTTAAACATGGGACTTAAACAAAACTGGCGAAATGTGAGTGTACTGTAGGTATACCTTTGCCCAAACCTTCGGGAGCTACAGGCGTGATAGTATGTCTAAATTAGAGGCCAAAAAAAAAAAAAACCGACTTCCAAAAAAAACACTACAAACTGAAAAATAACTTTAATTTCGGAAGTCGGTGTCTTAGGGATCAGTATTTTAGTTTTTGCCACCGACTTCCGAAATTAAAGTTATTTTTCAGTTTGTAGTGTTTTTTTTGGAAGTCGGTTTTTTTTTTTTGTTAAAAAGTTTTTATTTCTCGCTTTTTAGTGGGTCTGTTTATAATTTATCTAAGTTACAATAGCCTAATGTCAACTTGCCCATCGCCTTTTTATAAAATATTCCTTTTCTCGATGCAGGGACGTTAATTGTTGAGGAGTTCTCCTTTTATTAGTTTTTAGATTAGATGCTGATAATCCTGGCTGCAGCATCAGGCCAGACTTATGTCAATATTGCATTGAACTTAAAATTAGTCCTGTTTAAAATGAGCCCAAACACGACTACGGTGCTGTAATTTCAAGGTTTGAACTTTTTCTGATGCTCCTGGCTTCAGTATCAGGTCTTCGGTGTTCCTCAGTAACAGTACGTTTATCCACACATCGAGCCCTTTTCAATGAGCCTAAACACGATATATCTGCTGTTAGTTGTCGAGGAGTTAGGTAGCATCAGGTCATGACTTGATGATCATGAGACCAAATGTGGCAAATGCCCTATCAAACATCAAAACAATTTACTAAAACAGTCCTTGCCTGTTCGAGTAACTTCTTACTGTTAAGGAGTTGTACCTTCCATCATCAGCCCAGCTACCTGAGATGGTGACAACCATACACAAATACACAAGATACTTCATAAAATATGCGAAAAACAATAAGTGAGCCTATAAAATTTGAGGGTTGCCCTCGATTTCTCTAAGATCCCATCATCAGATCCTAACTTGGTGACAATGGGACCACCTCAGAACTATCTACTTTCGAACAAAAAAAGAATTTTGAAAATCCGTCGACAATTGGCGGAGTATTCGATGAACAAACATACAAAAAAAAAAAAAACATACAAACACCCGAACATAGTACCTCCTCCTTTTTGTAAAGTCGGTAAAAAAGAATACTACTGGACCACCATTGCTCCCAAAAGTTGTCTTAGGAAAACCATGATTAATTTACCTCTTAAATAAATTGCAAACTGTAGTTTTGTATAATTTAGAAGCATTTTTTTTTTTAATTTTGTAAATGTAAGAACCATGTTTCCGTTTATTATGATTTTTTGATGTTGACTTGAAATAGCATGGCAGTTGAGAACGTGTCATGCTCACTTAAATGTCTCACCGATGGTGGCGCGTGTGTTGGATCATTCGGTTCCCTACAAAAAAAACACTACAAACTGAAAAATAACTTTAATTTCGGAAGTCGGTGTCTTAGGGATCAGTATTTTAGTTTTTGCCACCGACTTCCGAAATTAAAGTTATTTTTCAGTTTGTAGTGTTTTTTTTGGAAGTCGGTTTTTTTTTTGTTAAAAAGTTTTTATTTCTCGCTTTTTAGTGGGTCTATTTATAATTTATCTAAGTTACAATAGCCTAATGTGAACTTGCCCATCACCTTTTTATAAAATATCCCTTTTCTCGATGAAGGGACGTTAATTGTTGAGGAGTTCTCCTTTTATTAGTTTTTAGATTAGATGCTGATAATCCTGGCTGCAGCATCAGGCCAGACTTATGTCAACATTGCATTGAACTTAAAATTTGTCCTGTTTAAAATGAGCCCAAACACGACTACGGTGCTGTAATTTCAAGGTTTGTACTTTTTCTGATGCACCTGGCTTCAGCATCAAGTCTTCGGTGTTCCTCAGTAACAGTACGTTTATCCACACATCGAGCCCTTTTCAATGAGCCTAAACACGATATATCTGCTGTTAGTTGTCGAGGAGTTAGGTACTCTGTAGGTATCCTGACTGCAGCATCAGGTCATGACTTGATGATCATGAGACCAAATGTGGCAAATGCCCTATCAAACATCAAAACAATTTACTAAAAGTCGGTAAAAACAGTCCTTGTCTGTTCGATTAACTTCTTACTGTTAAGGAGTTGTACCTTCCATCATCAGCCCAGCTACCTGAGATGGTGACAACCATACACAAATACACAAGATACTTCATAAAATATGCGAAAAACAATAAGTGAGCCTATAAAATTTGAGGATTGCCCTCGATTTCTCTAAGATCCGATCATCAGATCCTAACTTGGTGACAATGGGACCACCTCAGAACTATCTACTTTCGAACAAAAAAAGAATTTTGAAAATCCGTCGACAATTGGCGGAGTATTCGATGAACAAACATACAAAAAAAAAAAAAAAAAAAAAAAAAAAAAAAACATACAAACACCCGAACATAGTACCTCCTCCTTTTTGTAAAGTCGGTAAAAATGGTTGAGCTGGATGGTGCTGATCCACGCGTCATGTTCGGTTCGGTTGAGACTGGTCATCTCTTAACTGCCAAGGCTTATTTTTAATCTTATGTCTTGAATTGTTTCTTCATTTCTGTCTTTTTAACATTGTTCTCACGTAAAGAAGCAACAAGAATAATGTACCCAGGATTTTGTAATATCTTGATTTAAAAGAGTGTCCATGGAGTTTCTTGCCCGTTCTTCTCCATAGAGATCTACGCTTTGGAATGGGTAACTAGCTTCAACTTTCTGACTAACTGACAGACTATTTAATTTTGACAATTCAAAAGTGCCTGTACAAGGTTTAATTGAAATAAATGATTTGAGTTTGAGTTTGAGTTTAAAATGACAAATTTTTGTGTGAATATTATTTGAGAATATTTTGTGGAGTATGGGGCGTTTTGTATTTTGTGTGTGGCACTCAAATAACAACATGAAAATACACGCTTAATAAAGTTACCCTACGCATACTTGTTATTTTTTTTTTGTGTTTGTATTTATTCTTTCATTCTTTAATCAAAATATATTCAAATTGTTTTTAAACAAATTTTAATATGTCTGAACACAAAAAAAAAATGCTTATAATTTTTGCATACACCATAATCAACCGTCTTTACTTTTAATTCCAGGTGTAGCAATGAAGCCACCAAAAGTATATGAGAGCGGCAGAGGCCGTCAGAAGCCATTTGGGCCCGTGTTGGCTCTAGCCGCGTTGAAGTTCGGTCTGTTCGGGGCCATGACCTTCAAAGTCCTGGCCCTCATGGTCGGGAAGGCCCTCCTGATCTCCAAGATAGCCCTGTTATTGTCAACCATTATTGGACTGAAGAAGCTATTCTCTTCTCAGGTGAACGACTGATTATATTAGCATGTTGCATGATGATTAAATTTTTCTAACTTGTTTCTTTTGTTTTTCTTGATTTTACTTATTTTGTTGTTTGTCTTGACTTTTTCGAATTTTTCCACTGGGTACGTTTTTGGTGAGATTTTGTTTTGATGAAAATGCTAGGAAAGTCCGCGAAATTCAAATTTACTTACGTTTTTAGCAATTTGCAGGTCATTATTAGGTAGTTTGTTGATCAAATATTTTAATAGTTATTATATCACCAATATTTGAGTTTCACGGACTGCCTTAGTGTATCTCCCTTAGTGGGAATTCAATTGTGTTCACTGCATGTGCACTTTTGCATGTTGAAGTCAAGCATTCAGTTGCAAATTGCATGAATTTTTTGTTATGAATCACAATGAGGTTTCGAACATCTGCTTCTATTCTTATGGATTACAATTGCATATACATATTTTGATGGTCGAGTTTACTAGGGTTAATGTAAATTACCTACAGGTTATTTTTTACAGTGAGAAACATTACATGTTCAATAAAGTCAGGTCAAAACTGCCGTCGTAAGCAAAAGAGGAGCATTTTAGAAAATAAAAGCAAAATTATTTATTCTGCAGACACGAAAGGCACATTACAAAAACAAAAATAGTGTGTATTTTATACCATTTTCTTTTGTAATGTCCGCTTTACAAAGTAGCCAAACCCTCGTTCAGAATTTAAAGTCGGCCTGACTTTAGTCAGAAAAGTACCGCTGTAAGCAATAAGGGGCGCATATAAGGAAAAGAACCTTTACTTTCTCGTCTAGTAAGGCATATATTTCTTTTCCTCAAATGCGTCCCTATTGCGGCAGAAAAGTTGTCTTTATTGTTTGAAAGAAAACAACATCATTCTTCACAAAAGTTATTGAAAAGCAAAACTGGAAGCTTTGCAAAGAACGGATTTCTCGGGCAATTCCAAAGGTTTTCCCATTTTATTCCATCGTGATTTTCTAGAAAACCAAGTAGCTCTGTATGAAATTCATTCATATTGCATGCATTGTTTTCACCATATTGAATATCTGTACAGAAATTGGCTGCCGCTCGCTAGTGGATTTATGTGAATATGGAATTCTGGGAAAAATTCTTAGTAAAATAACGTTGCAAAACTGGCAAGAGAGTTTTAAATAGACTTTGCTAATTAGATATTCTTAGGAACTATTTTTACCAAGACAATTGGTTGCAACGAAAAAGGAGCAGACTTGCCAAGTGACCTCATTGGTTGTAGGTGCAAATCTTTCAAATATAGAACACAAGTTTAAAAAAGATCACGAAATGTTATTATGTCACAGAAGTTTGTGACTCTTACGGCCCGGTTTCTGGCACTAACATTATCAACACGTCAATATGACGGCACGGTTGGCGCAGTGGTTAAGCGATTGACTGCTGCGCTGCGTGTCGCGGGTTCGATTCCCGCACGGAACAAATATTTGTATAACCTACAAGTAGTTGTTCCGGGTCTGGCTGTTTGTGTACGTGAATTTAAATGTTTGTAAACGCACCCACAATACAGGAGAAATTCCTAGTGTGGGGCAACGTATAAAAAAAAATAAAAAATAACGCAAGTGAAGTGACGCGTTCGGCTGTTCATTATTTATTCAACCAATCAGAGCAGGTTACGCACGCTTGACAATTTGTTATCAAATTTTTGTGTTGATTTTTTGGACATAAACCCTTTGGCCTAGCATAATCTCTATACTGTTCCCACTGCTGGGATACAGGCCTCCTCTCTGTGAGAGGGAGTGGACTGTAATCCACCACGCGGGCCCAGTGCGGGTTGGTAGGTGTCACATGTCTTTGAATGTTCGATTCTAGAACATGCCGGTTTCCTCACGATGTTTTCCTTCACCGTTTTGAGAGCAGTGGTGATGAAATTAATCACACAAAGTAAAGCGCCTGTCTGGGTTCGAACCTACGACCTACAACTCGCGGCCGTTTCCACTGGGCCACCTGGGGCCACCACTGCTCTATAAAGTGTGACATAAGTAAACACTTATACATGAAGAAATCACGAAATATTATAATGGCGCAGAAGTTTGTGTTAGGTAGCTCTTAGTTGGCCATAAAGCCTGGCCTGACTGCCCCGTTGGTCTCGTGGTTGCAAACGCGACTGCTGAGCGTGGGGCCCTGGGTTCGATTCCTAGGTCGGACAAAGTGTTATTGAGTTTTCCATTAGGAATTTCATAGTAACAGTCCGGAGTTTGGAAGTTGGCGGTTTAATACCCCCGTGGCTCGGAAAGCAGGTAAAATGTTTTGTCCTGCGCCTGATCTCTCCCCGGTCGGGTTGGATTGCCGTCCCATCGGACTATGAGAGTAAAGGAACAGAGAGTGAACCTGTGTTTACGCACACACTTGTGCACTATTATAATATCTCCTGCGTACCTGACTAATCTCTGTTGAGATTGGCCACCGTGACCGAAAACGGTCGGGTGGCTGTTTTTTTTTTTGTTATAAAGCCTGATTTACACTGTGCAGCTTAATTAAATAGTCTAAAATAAAGTAATTTGCCATATATTACGTTTATTACTTGACCACAAGTAAAATAAATGTTGCCATTTTTAATTTCTCGTAAAAAAGGGTAGCTTGATGTATTTTTAAATGTAAGTACACGGATTATAATAAGATTTGTAAATGTAATTTAACAGCAGTCAGGAAGCGGAGGTTTAATTTAGAAATTAAAACATCGTCGGTTTTAATTTTTTGCTTCAAATGAGGGTGACTGAGGGTGACCTGAAAGAGATACACAAAAGTGTAGGTGGGTAGATAAACAGATCAAAATGTCAGTAGGTATTTTTGGTTTTGTGACATTAGCCTACGGATAATCACACTAATATTATAAAGGCGAAAGTTTGTGAGGGGGTGTGTGTGTGTGAGTGGGGTGTGTGTATGTGTGTGTGTTTAAATGTTTGTTACTTCTTCACGCTTAAACGGCTGGACCAATTTTGATAAAATTTTGTATCAAGGTAGCTGACACCCTGGATTAACATATAGGCTACTTTTTATCCCGATATTCCCACGGGATCGACATTTACGCGGGTGAAACCGCGGGGCGCAGCTAGTTTGAAATAAACGTTGGATGAAAAAAAAATTAAATGTTAATGTTTTGCTCAATAACCGAGATTAAAAAAACTGAAGTGTTAATCGACGTTTGTTGCTGACTGTACCGACCTCTTATTTTAGTATCCCATTGACTGTCCGTGTATCGTTATGATATTTCCTATCAAAGGCCTTTAGAAAATTAAAAAATTAGCCTTTGGAATCCGATCACAGTTTAAAAATTACTAGCAATTTAGATTTTACAATAGCTTCTTTTGAATTGCAGAAAGTTTAACTTCAAAAACCTGACTTTTGACAGTGAATGTTAATTTAATTTGGTATTTTCTGTTTTTTTGGAATATAGCAAAAAGTCTGCATTCCCCGCCTGAGAAATGGCCCGTGAAAATAAAACAGGAATTTAAATTGAATCCTCAGAGAATCCAGACTTCACGATATTAAAATGGCTTCATTTTTTAGGGTTCCGTACCCAAAGGTTAAAAACGGAACCCTATTACTAAGACTTCGCTGTCTGTCCGTCCGTCTGTATGTCACCAGGCTGTATCTCAGGAACCGCGATAGCTAGACAGTTGAAATTTTCACAAATTATGTATTTCTGTTGCCGCTATAACAACAAATACTAAAAACAAAATAAAATAAATATTTAAGGGTATATATTATAGGCTCCCATAAAACAATCGCGATTTTTTTTGCCCTTTTTTGCTCGATATCAATAATGGCAACAGGTAGGCACTTGAAATATTCACAAAATACTCAGTTGTATTTTAACTTTAATAATAAAATTAACTAAATATTTAAGGGGGGCTCCCATACAACAAATGTGTTTTTATCGGCATTTTTGCCTTGTGGTACGGAACCCTTCGTGTGCGAGTCCGACTCGCACTTGTTTAAACCTAGACGTGACTGAGCATTTAGTAGCTGTTTAGTAGGACTGCAGTGTCCGATACAGCTTATAAAATATTTTTATAGCTTATTTAATATTTCATAGGGTTAAATCAATTTATAGTTTCACTAACTTTTGCCCGCGATTTCGTCCGCTTGTAATTTCGTGCTTCCCGACCTAATCCGGCGCACCGCATCGTCCGCTCGCTCTATCACTTTGTTTTGATGATTTTTAGGGTTCCGTATCAAAAGGGTAAAAACGGGACCCTATTATTAAGACTTCGCTGTCTGTTCGTCCGTCTGTGCGTCCGTCTGTCTGTCCGTCTGTCTGTCACCAGGCTGTATCTCAAGAACCCCGATAGCTAGGCAGTTGAAACTTTCACAAATTATGTATTTCTGTTGCCGCTATAACAACAAATACTAAAAACAAAATAAAATAAATATTTAAGGGGGGCTCCCATACAATAAACGTTTTTTTATTAAAATTTTATTTTAGCAGACATCCTTTCCATAACTCCATACCTGTTACCTACTTATGACTTGAAGTCATTGAAGTACATTCGTATGATTTTATAAACATTTTCAACTAAATATAATAACTATTAGTGCAAAAGAACATATTGTTACGAGCTTCGGGTTCGTGACAATAAAAACTGCCGATTTAATAACCAAAAATAACAATTTATTTTACGACACTAATTACAACTCAAAACACTAATTAAAAGAACACAATCACACTACTGATCACTCTTAATTCGCACTTGAAGATCGCTTAGATGTTTTCGCTCTTGTCGCTTTATCCAAACTGTGTCGGTCGTCGCGCATCCCGGCCTTATATAGTGCCGCAGATAGTTCGAGAACCTTCCATTGTAGAAACATCTAGAATGTTCGAGTACATACCGGCCCCGACCGACTAGGTGTCGATAGTTCGAGAAAGTTCTACAAAGTTCTAGTATCGAATTTTCTAGAACGATCGTGACTCGACTAGTTCTGCTACTCGATACTAGATGGCGCTAGTGGTACCTAATGTCACCATGTACCAGGCATTAATTGTGGCGCGCAACAATATTTTGAACTTCAGGAATCAGTTGTTAGTTAAATATTGTAACATAACCTCACTTTTACTTAATCACGTTATATCTCTTTTCTCAGATTGACAAAATCCGCAGTTTTCAGTGAAAGGTTGATAATATATAAGCTATTAATTGACACCACTTTCATGTTTTTATACAAAGGCCCAAGATTGTATGTAATCGTTTCAGTCTCCTTTCATTTTGCTAAAAATCTAATTCGAACTGTTATAAACATTTTAAAGTATAAAAAAAATAGCTAAATCGGTCTAGTCATTCTCAAATGATGCGCTTACTAACGAACAGAATTTCATTTTTATTTAAACACGATTCAATTTAAATTAAAAGGATTTTATGGAGTTTTTTGGGGTTATTCACTGTTGATAGTGTTGCTACTTGAAGTATGCGTTGACAAAACTTTTTTGCTTTAGTTTTATCGTGTTGAGATATTGATACTCATCACGTTTGTGTAGTTTACACAAAAAAACAACTACACAAACTGCGCTACATGACGCCAAAAAAAAATCATTAAAGTTATCTGTTTTATGAATTAATTTTTTACGAAGTTATGTATGAATAAATAACAATATAATGGTATGATAGAGACCGAGAAAAAAACCCATAATGTTACGAGACCGTCAAATTTTATACAGTGCCAAGCTACGAGGCTGACATATTTTATATAATTTGGATTTTTAATAGATTTTAAAACTTCGATGAGTGATTACTATTATATTATTTTAATTCAGAGTAAAGTTATGATTAAAAATAAAGTAATACATATATTTATTTGGCTACACAAACTAAAAATAACAAAATTAAAATAAAGTTGAATTACTTCTGTAACTTTCAACTTGCAAAACATACACAAATTACATATAAAAAAGAATGTGTTTTCTTTTGTTTTATTATGTTTAGTTATGGATACGCTCGTCTGCGGAGTTTCGTTTGACCCTGCAGAGATATATTATCCTAGCAGGTTTAATCTTAATATAAGTTTATATCGACGAACAAAAAACATTAGTCAAACTTTTCTTCCAAACAGAAAGGGACTTTCGTTTAAATAAGTTTTCCGTTTTTTACACAGAAGTTTTACAAGACTCTGTGAAGTTATGTGAATATTTAAACTATCCGTGAACAAAACTCGTTGTAGTAAAAGTGAACTAAGTACTTTAGAAAAAGGCACGGAACACGTATCACGTAACGGTAGACCTTTTTGAAGTTGTATTAGCATAAGTAGAGGCTAAAACCCCTATTAATTTTAGTAATATTTTTGGCCTGAACATACAAGTTATAAGGGTAGTCGTAAATCTGTAGGGTGCGGCAAGAAGGAGGTTTCACGGGCAGCCGGTCTTTTGATAAATTACTCTTTTTTTTTTTTGAGGTTTTAAAATCGCTTTAATTTTCCAGCAAGTTAATTCAAAGTCAAAGTCAAATCATTTATTTCAAATAGGCACGTCAAAGGTACTTTTGAACGTCAAAAATTACAGTAAAATAGAATTGATTCTAGTCGCCCCTTCCAAAAGGTAGTGTTCGTATGGAGAAGAATAGGCAAGAAACACCAACGTTACTCTTTTAAAATGTTTTACAAGGTTTTGTACATATAATATAATTATGTGAAGAGTACATCACCTAGAATAAAATTAGTCTACCACAAAAGGTAAAAAGAATTTAAAATGAAGCAATGACAGGTAAATCAATTATGTGATAGATACATGGTGCTCACATATTTACAAATATTGAAAGTAGATGATTTTCCTAGAATTTTAACAAGTGTGTCAGTTACTGTAGTCACAGATTGTAACAATCAATGTCATAAAAAATTTAACAAAATAAATTAAATTAGCAACCAGTTTGATTTTGTCTAGACTCTAGATTGTCCTACGGAGCAGGACCAGCATGTTTCCAAGCATTCTTATCTAATTGCGTACCTAACACACTAACAGTAGGAATGGCTTTCATTTTGACAGTTCAACAACATTCATTGCGTTATTTACGCTGTTGAGCAGACAAATTTTCCGAATTATGAAGCAATGGAATAGCAATATCCTACAAAATTATTATGTTTTGAATTATAATTGATAGTGTGTTACGAGA
Source organism: Oligia strigilis (assembly GCA_951800025.1). Lineage (NCBI taxonomy): Eukaryota > Metazoa > Arthropoda > Insecta > Lepidoptera > Noctuidae > Oligia > Oligia strigilis. Next base: position 1,757,865 of record OX637563.1, on the reverse strand, counting down.
TTAAATTGAAGGTGATTTTTAATAGTTAGGAAAATAAATAAAAATTGTGGAAAATTATGAAAATATTTATACAATATTCCAGTCTTATCAAGAGGTGTCGTTTTATCCAGTAACTGGGTTGCGGAGGTCAGATAGGCAAGCGCTACTGTTGAATACTGGTTTTCTTCTGCATGCGGTTAGACTGGAAGCCGACCCCGAATAATTGGGAAAAGGCTAGACAGATTGATTGAGTTAAACGATATTTGCAAAATATTTATAAAACGACTGTTTTTGGAATATGAGTTGCTTTTCAAAACGATGTCTCAGTAATGCTGTAATGTAAATATTACTTAGAAGTACCTATTTAAGGCATTAAATTGTTTATCCATTAGTAATAGCCTCCCGACCGATTTTGGTCCCAGTAGCCAATCTCAACGTAGATTAGCCAGGTACGCAGGAGATATTATAGTGCACAAGTGTGTGCGTAAACACAGATGCCCTCTCTGTTCCTTTACTCTCATAATCTGATGGGACGGCAATCCGACACGACTGGGGAGAGACCAGGCGCAGGACCAACGGTTTTACGTACATCCCGAGGCACGGGGGTATCCGGGCCATTACTAAGAAATTTGTAATGGAAAAACTCAATTACACTTTGCCCGACCCGGGAATCGAACCCAGGACCTCAGTCGCGCTTGTAACCACGAGACCAACGAGGCAGTCACCATCCATCCAACCATCCATCCATTATTATGAAACAATTAAAAGCAAACGGCAACGCGGCAGGCCCAGAATGAGATGACGGGACGAACTCCGACTCTTTCTACAAGGATTGGCGTATAACAGCACTAGGTAGGAAAAGTGGAAGGAGGGAAGGGAGGCCTTTGCCCTGCAATGGGACAGAAATGACTGATAATCACACTAATATTATAAAGGCGAAAGTTTGTGAGTGTGTGTGAGGATCTGTTTACATGTTTGTTACTTCTTCACGCTCAAACGGCTGGGCCAATTTTGATAAAATTTTGTGTGAAGGTAAATGACACCCTGGATTAACATATAGTTTTTATCCCGATATTCCCACGGGATCGACATTTACGCGGGTGAATCCGCGGGGCGCAGCTAGTAATAAAATAAAATAAACAATATTTGTAAATCTTACCAAATGTGTTTGTCAGCGTTTAGGAACAATAATTCATATTTAGGAGACCCTCTCCCAATAAAAATATAATAAATGTTAACTCAGAACCTGGATCAAAGCTTTTAAATAAGTATTTTCTGGGAGAAAACCTTTTTCCCCAGTGTTGTTAATTTGTTTGAACTTCGTTTGGTTTTCGATGTCTATTTCTGGTTTAAATAACATTTTAACCTTCCTCTAGAAAAGATTTAGCCATTACAATTTATAAATAATTAAATACTTTGTTACGAAGGTTAATTCCCCGTATTAGTACAGCATTGAGGGTTTGTTTGACCTGAACATTTTATTTTTAATGACGGTAATTCTGTAAGACTGTAAAGTCACGAACATTTAATGGAAATGGGTTCAACTAAATGTCCTTGACTTTACAGCTAATGACAAGACGCCTACAGTTATTTCTTTTTTGGGGGTCGCGCTAGGTAGTACGCGAAAATCAAATTTTCTTACGTTTTTGCAATTTGCAGGTCAGTGTTGATTAAAATATCATTCGTGAGCGTAACAATTATGACTTTACAGTATTATAACCATTAAAATCATCGATACCACCCTCTAACTTCAAACCTATTAAATTACCATTTTCATGAAATATCAATCAACGGGATTATATTAAACTATCTGCGCCCCGCGGTTTCACCCGCATAAGTGTCGATCCCGTGGAAATATCAGGACAAAAAGTAGCCCATAATTATGTTAACCCAGTCAGCTACCTCCATACAAAATTTTACCTAAATCGGTCCAGCCGTTTGAGCGTGAAGAAGTAACAAACATATAAACACACCCCACACACACTCACAAACTTTCGCCTTTATAATATTTATGTGATATTAAATTAATATAATATCACACAAATATTATAAAGGCGAAGGTCAGTTTCAGGTTGTATGTAAAAACATACAACCTGAAACTGACCTGCAAATTGCAAAAAAACATAAAAAAAAATAATTTCTTGGGCTATTTTGCGTATCCCTTTAAACGGCTTTACTTAACTTTATGTCCATTAGAGCTTGGTTTTGGCTCATGTAAAATTCCGTAATACTAGCTAAGGAATAGAACAATCTTTTAAAATTAAAGTAACTTTATATCAGTCTTACCAAGTGGTATCGTGTTACCTAGTAGGTTGTGGAGGTCAAATAGGTAGTCACTCCGTGTAAAATATTGGTATTCAGCTGCATCTGGTTAGATTGGTAGCCAACCCCAACATAGTTGGGTAAAGGCTATACAGATGATGAGCAGACACATTTTTCGAACATAATTATGACGCAATGGAGTAGCAATATCCTTTAAAATACTTCAGATGCTAATTGATATGTTACTCAATTATAATATTTTCACGAAAGTCAGCCACCAAAATAATCCTGCAGTAAAAAGCAACACAAGTTTTCTAAAGCTTTTCAGTACAACACTAGGTACTCATTTGCAATTTTCTTGGTATTTCATTACGATCGTTCAGAGAAACCATCCGTCTTGTTGCAGATATTTAATCAAAATCGTGTAGATGCGTTTAATTATTTATGTACTTACACATAGTAAAATGGATACAGATTATGACATACTTATAAATAAGTATTGAGTAAAAAGGACCTGCTTATTTCATGATAATGAAAAATGAAAGTGGACAAATGGACGTTTATAGACGGTCTTCTTTAAATTTGACGTTTCAAAAGGGTTGATTTTCAGTCTAATTTGAATAAATGACTTTCCGTTTACATTTTTTGATTTTATTAAGTAAATTAGCTTTTAATAAACAATACTGAATGATCATTGCATATTTTTATAAATACGTTTCGCAGTTTTTTTTATCATTTACCCTCCTCCACTTATTTTAAATAACAGTTAACCTTTTTGTAAATAACTGTACATTCAAATTCGCATGTATTATTTTGACTAATAGTTTAAGTTTATTTAAGGCACAATTTGCATGTTACAAACACCTGGCACTTTCAAATGAAAAAGGAATTTATTTGTTTTATATTTGGCCATTTAGAATAAGTTTATTAGATTTAGGGCTGATTTTTCAATAGTCAGATAACTTTTATCTGAAGAATAAATCTGACAGTTTGACATATTTTCTATACAAAAGCTGTCAAACGTCAATGTTTAGTCCTCAGTCAAAATGTATCTGACTATTGAAAAATCAGCCCATATTTGAGTTTTATAGTTACTCATATTTTATTAGAGATTTTTATTTCTTACTGTTTTCTTACATTTATTTTATTTATCACTTTGCTGTAAATGGACCTCACTATCGCCGTAGATGAGACTTTATTATTATTTATAGTTTTATAGGCTGTTACTGAATTCGTGTAGGTTTCTAATCATTTTGTGTGATAAAAACATTTAAATAAGATTCTGTGTTCCGATGAATTATTTTAACTAATGTTTTTTTTTTCTTTAATTCTTTGTTCAAGCTACAGTACATGAATTTTTTAACTACCTGTATATATGCCTTTTTATTAATTATCCTTCTAATAATATTAATAAATATTTCTAACAAGTCCCAAAAATTTATGCTTTTGTAAATAATTTCATAACTAATAATATCAATGTTCCCTTTCTTTTCAGTCAATCGATTCAAGACAATCGTTTGGAACTGAGTAAACCAATATTTTAATGAAAGAACATAAATATACTTAAGTTAAAAGAATTTAAAGTACGAATACTTTTCAGGCTATTGTCAAAAAGGATTAAATCAATTGGATCAATGACACTGAATGGAGTTAACGGCGATACTTACCTCAACAAATAACCATAAAATGAGGCTTATTACACAATCTAATTGCTAGGAAAGATAAAAGATTGAAAAAGAGGACTTTAAAAATACGGGACAAAAAACGGGGTACAACAAAAAAAAAACATAATAAGACTTGTGTGTGTGACTCTACAATGTAAAATGGACATGATAAACATTGCTCACTTTGGTTCCGCAGCAGTTGGATAAATACACCAAACATACAAAAAAAACGTTCTTTTATAATGAAGACTCTTTTATTAACATCTTTAATAAACGGCAATATTTTTAGTTGTTGTTGTAATTGTTAAATTTTTGGTACGCGAGTCAAAATAAAAGGTACCAAAATGTGACCAAAACTCTGGGAATGGTACACTAACCCACCAAAACGCGAAGAAAAGCATCGGAAAAGTGTAATAGGTTTTGTTTATGTAAAAGTTGACAAAAAGTACCAAAGAAAATAAAAATGAAGTAGTCATGACTTGTTAAAAAAGTAAAAAAAAAAGTAAGCGCAAAATAAGTCAACACACAATGAGCTAAATATTTCCATCTGCTTATTTGTAACAGATAAAATACAGCTCGTTTTTTTGTCAACTTTTATTATATTATTTTTTCAATTAATTAAGTGTATACGTATAATAATGTAAATAAAACTATTTATTTATTTATAACATGTTAACTTTAGATGTACTTACTAACTTGTACAATGATGCTAATTTCGCATTTAAATAACTAAGCATTTGCCTTATATTAAAATATTAATTTATTAAAATTGCATTAATTGTACTGATTATTTATTATGGAATAAACGAAATGAATACTAACACTTTTGTTTTTATGTGTACCTAACCCTACTGACAGATTGGTGTTGTTAAAATTAACAAGGAAAATAATGCTCGGAGGAAGTAAGTAGTAGTTAGTCCAGTAAGTGCTCGTAAGGATCTTGACCATCTTCCAGGCTCTGGGATTGTTATGGAAGCCGTGGAATACCTCTCCACTCCTCAAGCACCTCAGGACATGTTGCCTCCCTGTCGTTACATCACTATGTGCTAGCGACGGTTTCCGGGGGCCCATTATTGAGCGTGCAAGTCACCTCCTGCCATTTTATCCGTGTATATAATTATATAAAACGTTGATCACGCAGGGGCCATAGTTCTTCCATAGTTCTTGGTAACCAGTCAGGTTAGCCACCCAAACCCATAGTCCAACTTTTTATTTCATATCCTTCCATATCCTGCAATAGTCCAACACCAACTGTGGGTTATCTTTGGATACACTTGTATGGTGCATACAGGGATAATCGTCGGCTGGTGCCGAATCAAAATCAAAATAAGTATTTTATTTCACATAAACCTATAAGGGCACTTATGAAACGTCGGAAGCTAGGTGGACCAAAACCTTAGGGGCCTCTGCAAGTTGGCTTCCGCCCCTCGTACGCCTTCCAAAGGACCGGGAACCCCATGGTCCCGAAATATATAAAAACATAAAAATAGTAATAGTATACGACGCACGTTCAGTTACTTATTGATTGTAATACTACAGTTTTGCAAAAAATTGCATCACAAAGGAACTCTTTGTTTAATGACTAAAATACGGTAATAGTCAGATGTCCTTAAGAAAAAGTAGCCTTCATATAATCAGCCTATAATATTCCCACTGCTGGAACACAGACCTCGTCCCTGTGAGAGGGAGTGGGCCATAATCCACCACGCGGACCCAGTGCAGGTTGGCGCATGTCAAATATCTTCGAATTTTTGGTTCTAGGACAAACCGGTTTCCTCAGGATTTTTTTGTTTCACCGTTTTGAGAGCAGTGGTGATGAATTAATAATACACAAAGTAAAGCGCCTACTTAGGTTCCACGAACTACAAGTCGCGGTCAATGCAAATGAGCCATAATTGCTCTAAAAAAAATTGGCTTAGAATAGAATAGAAAACTTTTATTTCAGACAGGAGTCCATAATTTGACTTAACTTCTAGTGTTAGTAAGTTACAAACACAGATATTATACAATTAAAATTCAGCGTGGAGTTGCATCCACCTCCGCAACATCGTGCAACCCCACCGATCTGCGAACACACTGTGAATACTGTTGGTGCTGCCGCGATCACGTGTCATCAGGGATGCTCATCTATTCCTAATAATGGCGGCAAAACCATTAATATTATTATCCGCATACATCCCTGATGCACTACAACGCCACGGCAGCCGCAGCAGTACTCTCAGTGTATTATTATATTAAACGCGTAGGTCGCTGTATGCCCCCTGAGTGAAGCTTATGAGCAAAAAAATGGTATGATCCCTTTACAGATTCAGTTATGCTCGTCATTTTCCAGATGAATTATGATTCCTGTAACAACTAAAGTGCTACTATTCTTTACTTCAAATAGTAATGTTACAATTTTTTTGTTTTTCAACGAAATTCTTTAACGCAGCTTGCGGTAGGAGTAAATTGGTAGAAATCGTCTCGTAACGAAAAACCGTTATGCCGTCTCCATACGACTTTCTCTCTCTCAGTCCCTTTCTATATAGAAACTTGATTTAGCTTGAAGTACTAATTAATTTAACAATGTTCGAAGCAATCAGGATTTCTAGATCTATTGGATTTTTTTGATAATCGACACAGATTTTAGTGTAACTGTAATTTTTTTTTTCATAAACTTGTATCCAATCAATTCCTATAATTAAAATATTTTTTAGAAATATCCATTCAAACAACTTTGTGGCCTGAGTGTTTTAGGCTCAATGTAAAAGGGTATTTTTATAGAAGGTTAAAGATCCTTAACAATGAAATTTACAATGTCTAGACAAAATTCCTACGGCTTCTACAATTCAATTACTCCAAGATTTTAAATAATACTTTTAAACAATTTGAATTTAGTCGAGTTACATGAAACTTGTAAATTCGCAGAAGAATTCTTTTACAAGAAAATTATACCCATCTCTTGCATAGTGATCTTGTAGAATATTCAATGAAGTGCATAATTAAATCAAGACTTGATTATAGTTTTTATTCAACTTTAAACTGATATAAATCTACATAAAAAAAATCTTAAACTCATTCATTAATTCACTAACAGTTAACGCAAAGCCTTAGGCTACCTTTCCACTGAGATAAGCAAGGATGCTCAGCGAGGGATGTGTGTGAAGCCAGGTAATAACATCGTTTCATTTTTATAGCTTGAACTAAGTTAGCGTTGGTATTGGTTTCGCTACGCAGCCTCGCTCATTTCTAGTGGAAAGGCAGCCTTAACCGCTGGGTACAGAAGCATTTGCATAAAGCTTCGGCGAAACCTGAGCGACCAAAACGACTACAAAACGGCAGCGTCAGTCGCGCAGCGGACGCTGCTCGTGTTTTTCTATGGCGCCTTGCACACCTACGCAACCGCTGTGGTCGCGCAGGTGTTCACATTTAGTTTCGCGTTGTTGACGCTCCCGCTTCGCGTCCCGCGTCCCGTTTACTTGACGCGCAGGTTTGGCCAAAGCTTAAGGGTCTTAGCATACCTCTACCACGAAAATAATGATGGGTAACTGCTTAACGAATTTCACTAGGAAAAATGTCTACATTAAGTCGCGATTCGTGTAGCGGAACATCATGAGAGTCAGTTGGATTGTAGCAATCGAAGCAAAATGTGGTCGCTTTCGACTTAGCAAATATAGTATATAGTCTAGTTCGGGCCTCTTATAATAGTTTTTCCTAAAAATCAACACCCATTTTACAAAAAAAAAAAAAGTTTCGCTTTGTAAGCTCGTTGATTGCCACAGATAGGTGCGAAACAAACACGGCAGAGCAACAAAGTAGCGGGTTAAGCGCGGAGGTGTAATCCGCAATATAACGCGGGATAGAGATAGAATCATAATCAAATCTTTGCTTTAGAACAGGCAGTTTCACTTCTGTTTCACTCTCTTGAGTATTAATGTTCTGTGGTTTCGCTTGTCGTACAACGGACAAGTCATGGCGGAACTACAGCGGTTTCGCTGCGACAGTTTTGCGGCGGAGATGTGATACCGCCTTAGAGTTTCATATTATAACTTTTATCAGAGAAAAATGAAAGAAAACACAAGAATAAAATAAATTCGAAAGATCACCACGCTTAAAAATTAGGTTAGTGACTAGGTAAGGTAATTTTCTCATGAGTTGTTCTTACACAACCACCATCTGGGTAATACTAATACAACTTGGCAATATAATACAGCTAGCAACAGACACCGGTCTAGTTTTAATTCTAATTTAGATTTATAAAACATCTTATGATTTTACAAGTAACACGAGTAACACGTCTAACACTACTGGAAGGCTAGCTGTCCTCAATGCCAGCTGATATGTTAAAGCCTCGTATCCACTAGGCAACAATTGACGCGCAAAAAGTGTCGCTCAAAATGTTCGGCAACGTTGCACAACAGCGCGCGACGTTGTCAGCTGGACCGCAATATGACGCGCGGCTTGTTGTTTGCTTCCGTGCAACATGCAGTTGAGCATCAAAATAATGTTGTCGAGTGGAGACGTGAGGCGCAGATTTCTGCGCGTCCGTGTCCGTGTGGTGTAACGAACGAGTGCTCATTCGGGTGAAATTCGTAAAAGATCCATCAACCACGCGGAGATCACTGAATACATTTTCTTTATTTTGTAAGTAATTTCTAACCCACCAACGCGGTTTTTTCTATTTGATGCATTTTTCGATACAATTATAACCACCGCCGCTGAAATCAACAATAGTTCCTTCGGCGATACGTTGTCGACTACTGACGCCTTTCAACATGTTGAGCAACATGTTGTGCAACATGTCGCGCGCCAAATGTTGCCTAGTGGATACGAGGCTTTAGCAAGCTGTAGGACACTTCAGCGTCAATTGAGTTTGTAAGGAGTAAGGACAAAAGTGTATTATGTCCAATGTGTCCTTCACTGGCCATAAATAAACTGCTAGTTTCCAGCGAGAACTAGCAAAGATAAAAGAGAGAGAATTCTTATTCAGAACACGGACAATCATTTCGTATCTTGGACCACGTACAATTTTCAAGTACAAATGTTAGTGCAGTAGTTATTGCATTTAGACTAATAAATCCTAAGTTAGTAAAATAATGGTCATCTTCACTTCTTCCACTTTTGGTACCGACTCGCCGACGGTGAAAGGAACAGAGAGCACCTGTGTTTGTGCACGCTCTTGTGCTCTATAATATGTCCTGCGTACCTGGATAATCTCCAGTTGGGAGGATAATCCATACTAATATTATAAATTCGAAAGTAACTCTGTCTGCCTGTCTGTCTGTCTGTCTGTGTGTCCTTTTCACTCCTAAACCACTGAACGTATTTCGATAACATTTGGCAGAGAGATAGATTGCATCCCGGGGAAGGACATAGGATAGTTTTTATCCCGATATTACTACAAAATCTACACTTATGCGGGTGAAACCGCGGGGCTATATAAATAAAACAAAGGGTCAGTTACACCATTTATAACTCAAGAACGGCTGGACCGATTGTTATGATCTTTGATTTGTTGCATTTGTTTCCGCTCCGTATAGCAGAATAACTATTAAAACATGGGAAATATTCACGGAAAAAAAAAATGAAGATAATTCATTTTCTACCACAATTTCCTATTTATTAATTCTGAGGCGGGAAGAAGTTTGCGGGGTCAGCTAGTAATTCAGGTCCAGTTGAAAACCAGCGTCAGGCACTAGTTGTGTGGCATTTTTGCTTAAAGCTACTCTTTCGAAAAAAGCTTAAAAACAGAGTGCAGATGAAGCAGCTTTTCTCCGGAACTTACAGAGAAATTACATCTGAAAAAATAGTTGGTAATCTACATGATATGAATCGTAATTTGGTTTATTCATAATTTTTCTATCGATATCACCTATTAAGAAAAAAAACCACAAAATCACCTCCAAATCGTTGAGATGAAACCATTTTACTCCTTCATTTTTTATCAAAAGAATATAAAAAAAATATCTAGTGCTTTGCAATACAAACCAACACATGTATATTTTTTAATATAATACACACATCAAAAGTGTCTAGGGATCAAGCATTTTTATGCGGATTTCTTGAGATTGAGATGTGGCTTTGTAATAAATTTATGATTTTATAAATTTATATGGATCCTTTTTGGTGCATTTCATAATTTGAATCAGGAACTGTGAATCAAATTCGAGTAAAAGATGAAAATCAGCTGTCAATATTTTCCCTATAAAAACATACAACGCATTGAAGACATTATTAGTGCTACTGTTTCCCTACTACTGATTAAAACCAACGTTATTATGGAGCGGCGACGTCATTTAAGCAGGGAAGAAATGCTCAGAGCCGTGGGAATGATAGAAGCTGGTTCCCGGCAACGTACTGTGGCTTTAGCTCTGAATACAAGTCAGAGTGTTATCAGTCGACTTTGGACACGTTACCGAAGCACTGGTACCGTGGCTGAGCGCCATGGAGGACGGTATCGCTGCACCACACGGAGACAAGACCGATACATTCAAATCTTAACTTGAAGAGCTCCAACAATAACCGCCATGATGTTAACCGTGAGGCTTCATCACTCTTCAGGGAACTTAATTAGCGACCAAACAGTCAGAAACCGCTTGCATGAAGTGAACCTTCATTCCCGAAGACCGCTACGGGTACCACCTATAGCAATGCACAATCGTAGGATTCGATATCAATGGGCTCTTGAACACAGAAATTGGGCAGAAGAACAATGGCGTTTCGTGTGCTTTTCTGATGAGTCTCGTTTTGGTATGAGACCGGATACAAGACGTATACGACACTGGAGAACCCCTGGACGCCAACAGCGATTAAAATCCTGCCAGGAAGTCCATCCTTATAGTGGTGGAACCATCATGGTATGGGCGGGTATTTGGATCGGCGGAAGAACTGAGTTGATTTGGATCAGAGGCAACCTCAACGCTCAAATTTATGCTGAGACGATTGTATCAGACGTCATCGTTCCTCTACAAGTGCAAATCGGTCCCTTATTTCAGTTAATGCATGATAATGCACGACCGCACACCGCAAGAGTTGTAAGACAGACTCTCGCCGCAGCTAACATCAATGTCCTGCCCTGGCCTGCTCAGTCGCCAGACTTGAACCCGATTGAGCATGCATGGGATATGCTACAGAGAAGAGCTCTGCCGAATATGGAGGGTATCCAGTCGCAAGAAGACCTTTTTTTGTTGTTGCAACGAACATGGGCGGCCATTCCACAGCGTGATTTGGATGAACTCATTTTGAGTATGCCAAACCGATGTTCTTGTGTTGTTAGTGTTCGCGGTAGAAACACGGATTATTAATTGTTTAAGTTACCCAATAAAATTTTAAAGAAAACTGTTATTTCAGTCTTTTTTTTGAACTTTTGTGTTAGTGGTTCAAATGTCAAAAATCCCTTTATTAGGAAAATGGCAAATTTCTTTATTAATGCAAAGGTGACTTGGTTTATCGTTACTGTGACAAACGAAAACACTTTATTTGATGAATCCTTAAAGAAAATTTTAATTAATATCAATCAGGAGAAAAGTTATTGCAAAAATATATGTTGATCCCTAGACACTTTTGATGTGTGTACATTAAAAATGCGATAGTATAAAGTCCGTGTCTATATCATCCCCGCACTCGTCCACGAATTCAGTGCGGGGCGCCTCGTGTTGCTAGGCAACGCGTTGGCATGCGGGTGCATGCTGGTGGCGGAGTGGCGCGGAGAGGGGTAGTTAGCTCCGCCCAAATGCACAAGGTCATTGGCATGAACACAAGCCTTAACTGGGCCTTTTTGGCGCAGCCGTGTGGCACACATTCCTGCTAATTTCTTAGATCGGACGTTGCACTTTTTATTTTTATTATATTTATTTTTGTTTTTATCTGATGTAAAGACACACGGCACATCAAGCTACCCGAAAATGTCAAATTTTCCCAATCAACTTTGAACCTTGTGCTTTAGCGATAAAGTTGAAAATCTATTAAAGAAATTTGACAGATTGTAGTAGCTTGATGTGCTGGACTATCTAGTGTATTGTGTATTCTGTGCTAAATAAATGTATTTTATTTCTTTTCTTCTTTCTAATAAAATGTATCACAATAATCGTCTATTTTATAGCCGTAGAAGCAAAAGATCTCATTGAACAAGCCAACCCACGTATAAACTAGATCAAAATGTTGACAACATTGAAGTCAGACACATACTTAACACGAATCCTTTAGGTTCGAACTCTATTGTTTTAGAATAAGGGTCGCCCATTGTCCTGTGTCAGGTCATTTATGGAAGATAGGGGATCACGAGCACACTCAATCAAAGAGAATGTATATTTAGGAACCTATAGAGGTTGTAGAATGATTTTTAAAAGAGAAGACGATGAATATTTTAGTTTTTTGACGTGACAACGTCTTAAATTAGGTTGCGACTGGGAGTCACTTATGAAAAAGTGTAACGCTCGGTAACGTTACGATGAGTCACCGAACGAGAGAGAGGCCCGCCGAATGCCTTGCGTCTCTCTCCCACTCAACTATGATCGGATGATCGGTCGTTGTCACGTAAAATCTTCGCCCGTAAAACCGACTTTACAGGCAACCATTTTTTTTTTTTTTTTGGAAAAACATCCCGAGGATTTTTGAGTGCACAGCAGGTAAAAACAAAATCAAAATATTTTATTTCACAAACTCAAACTCAAACTCAAATCATTTATTTCACACACATAAACCTACATAAGCACATAAATATGAAACATCAGAGGCTAGGTACACGGTTTTAATAATTGGACGTTTTCTATGGAGAAGAGCCGGCAAGAAACTCTTGTAAAAATAATGTTAATGTTTTCAAATTACAGTGTGAGTAGGTATGGGAGGATAGTCAATAAGTACTAGTTACTTAACAAAATAGAAAATAGACGACCATTGTAGCTGCAGACGGTTCTTAACTTTTCAAGTAATTGCTAACTGCATTTACAGATTTTCGAAAATTGGTGCAGTTGTAGCGGTATCTACACACACAAAATCCTGCATCTCGCAAGCAGAGTTTACCGCGCAACTAGCATAGATACAACGGCCCGACATGAGTCATCGGGTAGTTGCCCGCCAGACACAACCCCCGTCTGGTCGGAGGATCCTTCCTTTTTATGGAGTATGAGTGAACTTTACACCCTGTTCCGTGAGGAGACTATACAGAGGTGTGAACCTCTGTATAGTCTATTCTTACTGCTCGGTCTAAAAAGTCCATCCCATATGTAGAAAGTAGCTTAAATAAACTAACTATTTGTTCCCAGTGCTGGGACACAGGCCTCCTCTCGGTGAGAGGGAGTGGGCCGTAATCCACCACGCGGGCCCTGTGCGGGTTTGTAGATGTTGCATGTCTTCGAATTTTTTTGGTACAGAACAAAACAGCAATTTACTATGTAGTGGTGTCGGATTTGACCGAATTATAAAAAGGTTCTTCCAAAACAAATCTCCATAATTTCCGTCCAGAGTTCCTGCAACACGTTTTGTATAATTTTGTTGTGCCTTCGATGATATTACAATATTTCGACGTCCACGATTTATTTGTTTTGCTGAACCTACAGATATAAGTCAGGAATCTGTTACCAAAGGCACTGAAATTGAGGATGCCGTGACAGATATCGCAAGAGCAGCTGAGAGCAGCGGTGGCCCAAAAAGTACTGTTACGAGCTTCGGGTTCGTGACAATAAAAACTGCCGATTTAATAACCAAAAAATAACACTTTAATCAAAAACACTAATTAAAACTCAAACACACTAATTACAAAACACAATTGCACAACTGATCACTCTTAATTCGCACTTGAAGATCGTTTCGATGTATCGCTCGTATCGCTTTATCCAAACTGTGTTGGTCGTGCCGCATAGTGCCGCAGATAGTTCTAGAACCTTCCATTGTAGAAACATCTAGAATGTTCGAGTACATAACGGCCCCGACTGACCAGATGTCGATAGTTTGAGAAAGTTCTAAAAAGTTCCAGCATCGAAATTTCTAGAACGATCGTGACTCGACTAGTTCTGCTACTCGATACTAGATGGCGCTAGTCGTAACTAATGTCACCATGTACCAGGCTTTAATTGTGGCGCCGTGGCGCGCAACAGTACTATAGGTATCATGTCCATCTAGGGCGTCAGCTCCTGGCGGCGTATTTATCACGTCTGCATTGTAAACCTTTTGTTTGTCGCTTTTCATTCTTCCTCTCAACATCACCAACCAACCTGTCTAATTTTGGTTACAACATCTTTTAAACCATAACGTTGTTCTTACACATCATTCTTTATTTTTTTTTGTTGCCTCATTAATGAGTTTCGACGCCAGCACAACAAGCTACTACAATCTGTCAAATATCTTTAATAGACTTTCAACTTTATCACTAAACTATAAGGTTCAAAATTGATTGGAAAAATTTGACAGTTTCAGGTAGCTTGCTAACAAAGAGCCTTAGGCCCTTCGTACACGGCACCGTTTCTTTACGGTTCGGCGTATAAACCGTAGAAAAAACGTGTTTGTCAACAAGCTTCCATAGTGATCCATGCAACACTGACGAACCACGCCTACACACGGCGTGTAAACCGCACCGTTGAAAAAACGTATGCGTGTACAGGCTTTCACAGAAATCCATATAACACTGCCAACCGAGCCTACACACGGTGATTAAACCGTAGTTTTTCACGGTAAGAAAAACGTGTGTGTTAGTTACAAAAGTACTGGTACTTGTACAGGTACAGGTACTGCCGAGCAGCATTGCTATGTAGCTATCAACAGGCACATAAGAATGTAAAACTTTGCCTCTTAGATATACAGGGTACAGTTCAGAAATGTTTGATAATATTTAAAGGTACAGACGCCAGCACATAAGCTACTACAATCTGTCAAATTTCTTTAATAGATTTTCAACTTTATCGCTAAAGAATAAGGCTCAAAGTTGATTGGGAAAATTTGACAGTTTCGGCCAGCTTGATGTGCTGTACAAGGGGTGCAGAAAAACAAACGAATGTGTATGGAAGTCGGGGGACCTCAGAATAGAAGGTGTTCCACAGAACGGTCCCCCGACTTCCATAAGATTTTTTTAAATAATTTTTTTATTTCATGCTTTTTGTAGGGATTCCTTAATTTTATTTTTGTCGGGGGTTTTTAAATTTTTATTTTTATTTTTTTTACAATAATTTGTTGATTGGCATAATTTTTTGATATATTTTTATTTGGAGTTTTATTTTTTTTTAATGTTACGAAAATGTGAATGTGTAATGATCGTAATGGAAACGATAGACAATATTGTTGCACTCCGAATAAGCCTACTTTTATCTCAGTAGGACCAAAACTTTGAGAGATATGTTTTGATGAATAATTTTGATATAATTTTTGGATTGTATTTCGTTTGCATGACATTATTATTTTTAATTCCTTAATTTATTGACTGATCTGTATTAACGATAGTTTTTATTTTCAATGGCATTGTACTTTAATTGTGAAATTAACTGTAAAATTCTTGTATATATTTGCACACCTCATATGGTTATTAACAGTGTACCGTTCGACCTTTTGAAACATCCTCTGAACCTGTTTTATGCAAAATAAATGATTTTATTTGATTTGATTTCATGTAGAGAATATCTCAACAAAAAAAGCTAAATGACTGCCAAATAGCGGGAAAGCGGATCGGACCCTAGTGTGTAGTGAATTTGTGTACTAGAATAGTTGCTATATAAGTACCTAGAATATCGCTAGTCCATGACCAGACAAATTGTATAATATGGTATGGATATAGATTAAAGACCTGTCCTTTTCAACAAAAATCATAATATTGTAAAATTACGTGCTAAAACAGTAGGTAGTCTAGAATAAAATTGGCACTGTATTTTCTATAATTTTCAATACATGATAACAAAGACAATAGCGAGGAGGTTTGATTGAAAATAAATTGAATTTCATTTCGCAACGGTTCAATGTGTCAAAACGATTTATTGGATTCTTGATGAAATATGTGAGCAGTGAGCTAAAGAAGGCTCTGTTAGACGACGATTTTGATATGGTACATGTACTAGGTTATTGCTACGTGAGGCCTATTTGATTGACAGGCGAAAAATAGGATTCATGGATTATTACCGACTTCAAAAAAAAGGAGGTTATCAATTCGACACTTATGTATATAATATTATTGGAACTGCATTATATTCCCATATGAAATTCTATAAGGGCTTCCAAACAAATATAATATAAAATATTATAGATGTATTTATGTATGTTTGTTCCAGCATTTCTCCGCAACTATTAATCGGATAGTGACCCTTTTTTTATTGGCTTACATTTACTTCAACTTGATACTTAATTTAAAATAAACGACGAAGATATCCGCGAACAAACATTAAAAAAAAACGGTCGAATTGAGAAACCTCCTCCTTTTTTGAAGTCGGTTAAAAATGAAACCAAGTTCAAAAATAAATTAACTCAAAATTATCTTCATTAGCTCTGCCTTTTCCACACACTTCTGTCTTTTGCGAGTACCGGCCACGGTGGGAGTCAAGCCCGTCCCGCCATTTTCCTCTCGGCCTGCTGCGATGGCGTCGTGCGTTTAGTGGGACCCAATCGCTGGTTATTTATTAATTAAGATTACTACTTCTGCGTGATCGAATCAGGAATGAGGAGATCCGCAGGAGAACCAAGGTAACCGACATAGCCCGCAGAATTGCCAAACTTAAGTGGCAGTGGGCAGGGCACATTGCTCGCAGAACAGATGGCCGATGGGGCCGAAAGGTTCTGGAGTGGCGACCACGTACCGGAAGACGTAGCGTTGGAAGGCCTCCCACAAGGTGGACCGACGACCTTGTGAAGGCCGCAGGAACCCGTTGGATGCGAGAAGCACAGAACCGGTCGATGTGGAAGTGCTTGGGGGAGGCCTATGTCCAGCAGTGGACGTCTTTTGGCTGAAATGATGATGATGATGATGACTACTTAATTTCACTCTCGAAAAAATGTGTGCTTCTGAAGAAAATTACATTATTTCCCGGATTAGCTTTGGTCTTCCCTCCAAGTATAATACTTAGTCTTACCTTCATCAGCAGTTCTAAAATACTCCTTATCTGGACTATGGATTGAAAATTAGTGTTAATAATAAATAACAACATTTATTAACAATGGTACAATTTACTGTCGTTACACAATAACACATGAGAGCAGTGGTGGCCCAGTGGTAACGGCCGCGACTTACGAGTTGTAGGTCGCAGGTTCGAACCCAGACAGGCGCTTTACTTTGTGTAAATTATTTCATCACCACTGCTCTCAAAACGGTGAAGGAAAACGTCGTGAGGAAACCGGCATGTCCTAGAACAAAAATTCGAAGACATGTGGCATCTGCCAACCCGCACTGGGCCCGCGTGGTGGATTACGGCCCACTCCCTCTCACCGAGACTCCTCTCGGTGAGAGGGAGTGAGCCGTAATCCACCTGTGTCCCAGCAGTGGGAACATTATAGGCTGATTATGATTATGATGACACAATAACACACACACACACACACGCTATTAGTACTCTAACATAATATTATAATGTGTGTTTAACTGTTGGTGATCTTCATTTTTTTATATGGTGGGGTGGTGCACGGTGGTCTCCAAACTAGGCGGCGCCTGTATCTCGGGAATTTGTAACATCTTTATTTAAAAGAGTGTCCTTGTAGTTTCTTGCCCGTTCTTCTCCGAAAAGATCTACGTTTTGGATAGGCAACTTTTCTTAGCTTCAACTTTCTGACTAACTGACTATTTGACAATTCAAAAGTGCTTGTAAATGGTTTAATTGTAATAAATGCTTTGAGTTTGGGTTTTAGGGGCCCTCATCAGCCTACTCGGGGACCTGTTTTTATAATATTGCTACTTTTACAGAAGAAAAACGTGACTTACGAAATATTCACGGACCCGAGTCTTTACTACGACTGGAGCAACTGGAAGAGAAATATCGTCAAAAACTTGAGACTACCAGATAGTCTGCGTGGAGCTTAAAATAGATTATTATTATAGTATTTTTAAACTGAAGGCTAATTCTCGTAATTAAAAACGTTCAAAATCTAGTCGCAATCTCATCTCAGCGACAGCCAATGTCAAAAAATTGACAAAAATGTAAGAAAATTCCTCCAATTTCCTTATATTTTTGACAAGTTTTATTTTTGACAGATTGAGACTGAGATCAGCCTGTGAACGATCTTAAAATTCGAGAATTGTCCATCTGATTATATCATCAATGCTTGATGATGAAAGTTAATTCAAAGTTATCAAATCATTTATTTTCCTTAATATTGACATGGCTGTGTGGATTCAGCTTGAAATGAAATGTTCATTTCTGTAAGTAGATCTTTTAAGACGTCTCGACTCTTACACGTCGATATTTTGTTGGACAATACCTACTTTAAATAGATAGCGTCGGCATTTCCATGCTGACTGATCCCTCAGAAGAAATGCAAACATGGCTCTGAGGATTCAGCCAAAACAAGGATAATTATAGCATTTAATAAACCTACAAAATAAGTTGATCGGTTTTCTTCCTTTATTTTAATTTCTTTAAGTTTTCCTGCTTCTAGTGAAAAGAAGTCTAAAGATTAAAACTTATCACGACAATAAAATAATTGCCACGAATTTTAGATGTTGTTTTCTTCCAAATCCTAAACAGCCAATCCATCAACAGCCTTTTCATAGACTGGTTAATAAATACCTTATGTGTAGGTAACCATACCTTTATAATACTAAGTCCATCAAGCAAGTGAGAGACAAGGGGGCCTAAAAAGGCCACATTGGCAGAATCATAAAAGGATAACATTATGAATCATAATGGACAGTTACCTGTTAAGTAAATCCCATTGGAAGGGTTTTTCAGTTTTTTTTTTTTCTTTGCTAAAATACCGATCAATCCAATCCAAATCCAATCCCAATCTTTTTAATTATACCTACGTAGTGCAGCGAAAAAAGAAAAACACGGACTGCCTTCGCCATATTATGATTCATAATGTTATCCTCTTATGATTCTGCCAAAGTGGCCTTTTCAGGCCCCAAGGTCTGGATCTGTATTTCTGGAGTACAGCCGTATGGCTTACTGAACGTAAAAATTACATAACAAAGACCCCCAAAACGTCCGCCGTTCACTATTTCCTAGTGTTTAGTTGGGTGGGAAGAAGAAGTGGCGCAACAATCTCCCCAGCTGCACAGCTGCAGGAAAATACTTTTTTTTTTTTTTTTTTTTTTTTTTATTTGAAATGGGTTTGCTCTTGACTCTAGTCTAGGTCATAGTTGACAGAGACAAAGTCGACGATGGAGTGAGCTCACCCAGAAGAAGCCTGTTCACTCTTACTTTAATCGTCAATGATTACCCAGAATGTTACAGGACTATTTCAATGGCGGTCCGTGCACGATGCAACCTCCGAATGTGTTATTACCCAGTTTGAACAGATGATTGGAGGACACCTAAAGGGTCCTCGAAACGATCAATCGCAATAGTCAATGTCTACGTGATTAATATACTTTAGGGCAACATCAACTGAGTGAAGCTAGTCGAACTGTCAAAATCAACTGACAGATCCAACAATCGGTCTTCGTTCAGTGTTCGACACAAGCGTAAGGGTGTGTCTACATTACGTTATATAACACATAAACCTATGTTATATAACTCGTCCACATTATTTAACATTGCTAACTTCTTAGAAACATGTTATATAACTATGTTTAAGAACATGTGTTATGTTACACAGTGTGGACGCACGGGTACGTATTTGAATATCGAAGATTAAAATACCGACTGTTAAAATATCGATGTTCGAAACATCGAAAATGGAAATATCGAACGATCATATAACCGACAATTAAAATATCGAAAGTTTATATTATCGAATGGTTAAATATCCTACGTCCAATATATCTAAAATCTAAATATCTACAAAAGTTACATCGAAAGATCTAAATATCGAAATACAGATTATCGAACGTCCTAAATATCGATGGGTACATAGGTATATTATTTGAAAATCGAAAATTAATATACCTACGTGTAAAAATGGGTTAATTTTCAACATTTAATACATTCATTAATTCACCCTAAAAATACGTACAAGTTAAAATATCGAACTGATATAAGTAGGTAGTATGAGTGGAAAAAGGTTGCTTCTGCAACGTCTCCGGCGCTACGGGAAGTGCAACCCCTTCGCCCTTGCATAACAAAGGATAGGCACCCATGTTCACCTCCGCAGCTTCGGCTTGCTGGTCGCCTCCGGCGACCAGCCTCAGCCGCTACGGTTCCCACGGGTGCCTATGCTTTGTTACAGCGGGCGGGGGTTGCCCTCCCTTCGCGCCTCCGGATTTTTATATACACTCTAGGGGTAACAGCCAAAAGACTATGTAAATTCGGGGTGCCCCAATTCGATTTTGGAACAATTTCGACCTATTTTATCCATTAAAATCAGTGTCCAGTGTACAAGCCTAGGTCAATCGTGAAGGTATTATTTAAATTAAAATATTTTCTTGAAAGTCAATATGTTGTGCAGGTTGTGCTACTAAAGTTAGTGACAGAAACGTATCGCTGCAAAACCGACTCCACGTAGTCTTGTCTGCCCTACCCCTAGAGTGTAATTTAGAATCGCGTAGTCGCGGAGGGGCGAGGCAGCCCGCGAGCTGAGGAGCAGGTGGTTTTAACACCCGCCGCCGCAGCTGAGGCTGGCCGGCGAAGCCGGCCAACAAGCCGAAGCTGCGGTGGTGGGCGTTTAGACCATCTGCGACGTTAAGCTCGCGTGGGACTGCCGGAGCCCTGCAGCGCCGGAGCCGTGACAGAAGCCATGCTTGCTTGCATGTTGCCATGATTGCTGCATGCTTGTTTGCTAGATGGAAATCAGTTACTAGGTGGGTTACAAAAAAAAAAAACAAGGAAAACCTCATGTAATGTAGGTACTTTAATTATTTTTACATAATAAAAACCGAAACGTAACGTAACGTAGATATTATGAACTTCGATGTATTAAATGTTGATATTTTGAACTTAGGCATAATGTCATTCGATATTTTGAATCATTCGAAATTTTAATCACTCGACATTTCAATCTTCGACGTTTTAAGCGTAGGTATAACAATTTTCGACATTTTGATACAATCGATATTTAAATTTTCGATGTTTTGAACATCGATATTTTAACAGTCGATATTTTAATTTTCGGTATTCAAATACGTACCCGGACGCACCTTCAGATGACTTTTGCTCGAGACAGCTTCGCGGAAGGGCGCAACTGTAGACAGAGTAAACTATAGACTGCTGCATATCTTCTTTTTCATTCGCACAAGCAATAGAGAAATATATTAACGTCCCTAGCAAAGAAAAGAGACAGAGTAAGAATATTTCTGTCCCTTACTGCGTGTCGGTTAAGCACATTAATGTGCACAACAAGTTTGACGTTTATGAAGGAATAACAAAATAATACACCGCGATTAAACAGAAAATAAGATCTTATTCGTGCATAATTCAATAATAGTACATTTGCGCAACTGTGAAAATGGTAAGGTGCAGTGTTGAGATTAAGATTGCCGGATTTTTTTGACCCTTCCGGTGACACAGATACCATGAGCGCAACACTGCCGTATCGTAAATATTACTTTATTGTTAGCTGTTATAACAGAAATCAATAACAGTTGTACTGTAGTTTTAGTTCAATCATTAAATTTATAATTTTTTAATGAAAAGTTGTTTAATTTGCTTAATACACAGGACGTATAGTATTACTTAAACCAATTATGTTGGATAAAAAACGATAAATTAAACAAAGTAGTTTTCAACCGGATATTTTCATTTACCTGAAACCGAGTCAACCAATTAGAAAGTTTTAATAAGTTTGCAACTGGATAATAAATATGTAAGCAACAGGATGTAGTTAGACAGGAGCAATTAATACTCCGGGAAACACGGAATGTTTAATCATTTTCATCTCTCAACTCTCAAGTCAATTATGCTCTTGTAAAATGCAGGTCTGATTGAGTTACAGTTAAATAATAATACATATATCCATGTCGTTAGTCTTAATTGATTTCCAGCTTATAATTAATAATGCCCTTGTTGGAATCCCAATAGGGCTGACGTTTTAATAGACATTATTTTCAACGAGGTTCTAGGTTTTGAACCTTTCCTAGTTTTGATTTTTCAAGTCATCATTTTATTAAACACTCTTTATTCATAATCAGCCTAGAATGTTCCCACTGCTGGGACACAGGCCTCCTCTCTGTGAGAGGGAGTGGACCGTAATCAACCACGCGGGCCCAGTGCTGGTTGGTAGATGTCACATGTCTTCGAATTTTTGGTTCTAGGACATGCCGGTTTTCTTACGATGTTTTCCTTCACCGTTTTGAGAGCAGTGGTGATGAAATAATTTACATATAGTAAAGCGCCTGTCTGGGTTCGAACCTACGTCCTACAACTCGTAAGTCGCGGCCGTTACCACTGGGCCACCACTGCTTTCTACTAATACCTCTACTAATAACACTCTATATCAATAGGTCCATATTAGACACCACTGATTTAGCGTACTCCGGCGAAAAAATATCGTCAGTGATGCGCACGATAGTATAAAATAGCTAAATACAGCAAGTAAAAGAAGAAGAAGAAGAAGACTAAATTTAATATGGTGCCTTCTCTGTATGAGAAGAGAGTTTCGCTCTACGGGACAATAATAAGCATCAACTCAACCTATTGCAGAGCACTGCTGGACATAGACCTCTCCCAGGCTACACCACAGCACCGTGTCAGTGACATATGATGCCATAGCGCGCAGGACGCACTGGTTGAAGACCTTAGTTTTCAGACATAGCGGAATATGTGTCGTAAAGATTTGACGAAGTTTTTCAAATGCTGAATAACCCAGTTGGATCCTTCTGTCAGCTCTCTCAAAGTTATTTCTACCGAGCTGGATGACTGGCCCTAGGTTGACAATATTCCTTCAACACTTCGAGAAGTGGCCCTTCGATGTGGATTGGACTCGGCAAGACGGCGAATAAAATCAGCATTATTAAAATCAAAATCATTTATTTGCATAAAATGTGGTAGGTACAAAAGATGATAATATAAAATTGTATAGTGCAAAGGCACATTCCGCTATGTAATAATGGCATGCAAATATTTAATACATGAAGTAGGTATGTGTTAACAACATGCAGTAACATACTAATATCGTACAGTTAATTATATTAACAAAGGAAGATAAATCATTTAAAAAATATTACAATGCATTTCTGAAGTGGTAGGACTGACAAGATTTTTTATTCAGAAATTCACCGACAGAATAAAAACTGTGCGGTACAAAACCACACAGAATTTTTTGGTAAGGTAGTTCTGTTATCCAGATAGGTAATGAGTTATATATATAAGTGGCGCCATATACACGCAGCTGCGCCTGAATAGTTCTATCCTAGGTACAGGGATTTTCAATAAATACTGTGTGACTTTTCGTTTATTAAAATGAGACCTACGCATCACACTAACGTCACGAAAAATCCTACATCACACAAGCAGAGTTTACCGCGCAACTAGCATATATTATATATACAACGTCCCGACAGTAATCGTCGGGCAGTAACTCACCAGACACAACACTCGTCTGGTCGGAGGATCCTCCCTTTTCTATGGAGGATGTGTGAACTTTACACCCTGTTCCTCATACCTCTATAGTTTTCTTCAAGGATACAATATAATGACCTTTCACTGTAACTTTAGCAAGCCCTACAGTTATTAGCTAAAAGCTTATGAGCAATTAAACATTGCTTTGAAGTTCTTCAACAAGTTCCAATCCAATCTTGATTGGCTCGGAACTGATGAACGGCCTTCCGTTTATCTTAATAATTAATTAGTTTCAACTAAGTAGTCTTTGAGTGCTTTCACGTCTCAAAGGAGGTTGATAATAGGTTTCAAAACTTATCATTCCCTGGAGTTGAAACTCCACTTTCTACAAAGGAAACTTTTCATGTAACTTCTGCGTGATATTTTTTATCGTTTATTCCGTCGTTTCCAGTTAATATGGGTAAAATTACCTCCCTAAATAATTTCGCTAACAGTATTGCTTAAAAAAAAATCTGAGCCTGATTACTACAACTTTCTTTTGCTGTTAAATGTAATACTTTCTTTGCGTGAGTGCTTTTCATTTTTGCTTCAATAAAATAAATAAATCTGTCATGGTATTCTGCTGGACATATGCCTCTCCCATGTTGCTTTTACTATCTTGATACTCAAAATTCACCTTTTTATACATTGTTTGAGTTAAACGGTAATCTTTAATGTTCTAAAAGGGGTAATATCAAATGAAACAACCAAAGACTTTGTTAACATTATTTTATTTAACTAAGTGCTGAATAAATAAGTCTTAACAACTTAAATTAAAATAAATTACAATACAAATAATTAAAATAAAGTCGACGGGCTCGCGCATTTCAAAAAAAAAAGTATTCAGTCTTAAGGGTGGGGAATCGCAATGTCTTAAAATCTGGACAGGATAAGGACCAAATGGAAGTAAAAAGAGAATTTCAAGGTCCAGGGATTTAAAACACTGCTGTTATTTTTAAGCTAAATGCCAGACTGCCACGTTTATCACAAAAATCGGATCAAGCCACGTGACAGACTGGCATTTAGCTTGGCGTTATGCTTGGCATTAAACTATCGCCACTAAACTTGATCCATGGGTGTCCAATTTTGTTTACTGGGACGGCGGCATAGTGATGGGGGGACCATACATCTGTGGCATTACGTACATGGGCATAGTCATGGTCTGGGCTGGATTCAATGGCGGTGTCGGAATGCCGAATAGGATTCTGAAGTAGCGCGCGACTGTCCATAAAACATTGGACGTCTCCGGTAGCCTATAACATAATGATCATGATTATATTACATTACAGTACAATGCAAATATCAATTCAAATTCTGGTTTTGTAGTTGAATCTGGGTGCTCAGTTTCTGAAATTATGGTAGGAGGCATACATTGTAAAGACAAAGGTAAATAAAACGGTATTAATAACTTCCTAAAAGTTTCAGCAACTGAGCATAACTTAGAAATTAACTCGATATTTCAATTTCTCAATCTTTAAAAAAATATTATTTCTCAAAATAAGGAAATATATTAGGAAACTCATCGAGTTAAATTCCGTTTTTGTAAAATATACGATTTTTATTGATATTTACAAAAAAAACCCTCTTAAAATCTAAACATCAGTGGGACATTACTATAGTACATATCCTGTAATAAAAATAATACCGTCACCAACAAAAAAAATATTGTTATTACAATAAATGCTTCTATAAATGCAAATAACATTACTACTCAAAATTCTATATAATTTCAAATTACAGGTTTTATTTCTTCAGTAGTTGAGGAATGGGTTGATTCAGTCGTATTTTCTATTACACTTTCCGATGTATTTTCAACAGTACGTGTACAATTTGATACAACATTAGCTTTATCCATTTTTTTTTTATACTTTCTCCTCTTTCGTCGTCTACTTTTAAGATTATCTTCAAAAATATGATTTTCTAGCGCCTCGTTAACATTTAAGAGACCTTCAAAGACATCTAGGGTCATCATAACCATATTATATGCTGCTGTATAATAACCTGGTTCTTTAGATTTCAATGATTGTTTTAGAACTGATTTAGCATACTCATTAGATTGTTGAATTAACTGCCCTACTGGATCTGTTGCGAAAAAAAATTGTAGGAAATCAAAAAACCCTCTACCTTTACTCTGTGATTCACTTTCATGATAAGACCTTGCATTGGCATTACGATAGTGAGAACTGAAATCTAAACTCCTTTTTGACCTAACGCGACGTTTTTTAGGATGTTTTCTGCGAAATCTTCTCCTCTGTGGACTTTGAGTTACATTTTCTGAGAAAGTGTTCGTATTATTTAAAACAACTATGGGTTTCCAGTCAGATTCACTTAGAACTGTGGTGCTTATTACTTCCGAAGCTTCTTTCTTGTACGGCATAAGTCTACTGTTGTTGGGTTTATAAAAAATTGTAGGATTAACAAAATATTTGACTCTAGGATAAAAGTACGTGTTCGGATAGTTATACTTATACTTTTTAGTTTTGACATATTCGTACAAATCCTTATTCTGTTTCAGTCTATCTAAACTAACATTTAAATCTGCGTATTTCTTGGGCCTATTCCTATTCCTTTTATGAGTCATTTTCCTCTGAGCTATATTCCTAGGTTGTGGAACCAGTATCTGTCTAGGTTTTTTCACAATCTCCAACTCATCCAGGTCATCGTCGACAGGTTCAACGCTGTTCGCTTTTGGAACATCAGAGTTAAGACCTCGGAAGGTGGCGGGCATGGCTCCATAGAAAACGTTTGCTATCGGGTCTATAATAGATTTGACGCCGTCGACGATCGGTTCGAGAAATTTGAGCAGTTTCGACTTACCATCCCATCTCTCCGCCGCTCTTGTTGAGTTTACGAGTAATGTGGGCGCCTGTTGCGACTGCTGAGCTGTCGCGTCGCTTTGGTGTATGATCTCATTGGTCTGACCATGGGCACCCATCGCGGTGGGGCTATACATCTCCGGGGACGCGAATTGTGGGCTCACTCCGCTAACGGAGTATGCGTGCGAGGAGGCGCTCGGAAAATCGATCGGATATTGCGAGTAAAGATACGGGTGGTTTTGTAAACCGACGCTGGAATAAATAATTTTATATTGTTATCGATGGTTCACTCACCTTATTCGATAATCATTTTATGATCTTCAGATGCATTGTCTAAGTCATTTAGAAGTGTCTTTCTCAAGTCTGTCTTATTATTTCATGGAGTTTAAAAGGTTTCTCTAATAACACGTCAGATATTTTAAGTTACGTTAACTGTCACGCGTTTAGATCTACCTGTGCATCATATTTAAGCAAATTTATTGCCGTCTTTTAGTCTGAAATTATCTAATTTAATATTCCCTACTACATCAAAATATAAATTTGTATCGTGCTTTAGGCCGTCAACAATTTCATAGTCTACAACAAAACAAATTATGGCCTTAGCAACAAGAGGTTAAGCTTGAAGTCTTCTAACATCAAATTATCTCAAGTGTACTAAAATGTAAAAAGGTCAAACTTTAATTTCTCATTTAAATTGCTAAAGAGTGATTCGGGAATTTCTCCGTATTTTTAATAACATTTTTATCTTTAGGTCTTAAACCTTTCACCGTTACCTATACGTTATTTTTTTAAACTTGGTGCTTACCCTTTGTTTTTATATTTATTAGCCAAAACAAATGCATAGTCTTCCATAGTATTATTGATGGAAACAAAAATAAAATAAAAATGATGATGACAATTTACTTTTTAGTCAATCACATCGAATTATTTAAATGTATGTCAGTCATTGCAACTCAGTTCGTTAATATGATCTGTTAAAAATAGTCATTAGTATTCCAGCAACGGTTATGTCAATTCCATTCCAATACTAGCGTCATTAAAGTCTTTCTAAATTAAAAAAAAATCAGTTACTAAACGAAAACCGGCCTGTCATTCAATCTGTTTATTCTAGAGGTTCTAACAGTGTCTGTATTTATGAGTAAGTAAATGTCATATCTATCGTTATATAAAGTCTTGCTCCAACCTTTAACATTTTCAGGATATTCAGTGTGATTTCGTCAGGTGTGTGCATTTTTCACTACATTGCTCAATTTGCATAGAAATGGTTCATTTACATTATATTACTTTTCTACTGCAGTAACTGCACTCGGAAGGAACTCGTGTTTGTGGAAAACATTCCTTTAAATATTCAGATTATTTTAAACGAAACATTTACCTCACGAAGAGATTATTTGACCCACATTTATATAGTTTTTTCAGGAAAGTGTCTTTTGAGAAATATAAATAAACCATTGATACAAAATATAATATCCTTGACGTAAGTTCCGTTACAATTCAGTGTATAGAATAAGCGTTACATATTACATGGAAACTCGATTTTGCGAAGCAACTGACAGACAAAAGCAATTCCGCCGGAATCGTTCTACAGGATCAATCAACAGACCAGCCGCTTTTTGTTGCTAGAGCTGGCAACTCAAGTAGCTGTTTGATGTGCCTAGAATACTGTACCATAGTTTGAGTGTGCACTAGGTCAATACTTAGCGCCTAGTCAAAAGATAGCTTGCATTGCCAAAAATACATTTTTTTATGAAACGGCATGCGTGTTTAACTGAATATATGGAAGGAAAAGAAGCAAAGGAGTATGGAAAGATCGTGCCAGGTGGCGTTTTGTAGTTTCTGCCTCCCTCCATCAGAGGAAGGCGTGAGTTTATGTATGTATGTATACAAAAGAACGTTTGCTCCACACAATGGGTTTTCGAGAAATGCAATTCTATTTCTAGTCATTATTTTATCTTCATTGTAATTTTTTAAGGTAGGTAAATCCTTATTGTGCTTCTAGCGAAAACCACAATCTATAATTCTATCATTGCCATCAAAATGGGCAACTCTTACTTGCTCGTCTGTAAATATCTCAGACCAAACAATGAATAGAAACTCCCTTGTATATATTGCTTCAATTTTTACTCCAGTCAATATTCGATTCTTGAAATGGTACCAAAGGCTTATTGACGTCTTGTCAGATATTACGAATGAATGATTCCCACTCTGTATTATCATACTGTATACTGTATTATCATATTATATAACATCTGACAAATGTTATATTATTATATTGAATTGTGTAAAGAGATGTAATGGAATTAATAGGAAACACGTGGAAGCCGTGGGTGAAGTATATTCTAGGGCAGAATGTAGAATTTCCGATATTTACAAAGAGAGAGCTGATAATGACAAAATAATTATAGCTGATGTTAATGGTGTAGTACATTTTGTAAAAAAAAAACAAATAAGTAATAAGTACCTATGTAATTTAATAGTCGATGTGTAATTTGTTAGAGCATTTATTTTAAAACATTCAGCCGTTTTTATTTACAAGTTTAATCCACCACGCGGGCTCAGTGCGGGTTGGTGAATGTCACATGTCTTCGATTTTTTGGTTCTAGGACATGCCGGTTTCCTCACGCTGTTTTCCTTCAACATTTTAAACAGTAAAGTGCCTGCCTGGGTTTGAACTTACGACCTTTAACTTGTAAGTCAAGGCCGATACCACTGAGCTACCACTGCTCACCTCAGTGGTGTTCCAAAATTCATCAATTGTGCGCTTACATAAACAGATTCTCATCTACCTAAATATTCTACAACCACAAACATTTCAGTCGTCACGGTAGAAGTAATATTATACATTGTAACAAGTGGAACTATTTTATCTCAAGTCTCACAAGCGGCGATGCTAGCTACAACGGAACTTTCTTCAAGTAATATTTCATCGTGTGCACGTCAGTCAATAGTCATTACAGTCATGCTTAGTAGATCGTATTAACATCATTTAACACTAATAAATAATAAAATAGAAACTAGAATATCATACATTGGAATGAAAATATTTTTCAAGATTACCATTGAAATTATGGAACATGGAGATAGTACTGATAAAATTAAATCCAGAAGTGAGTATATATTCAAAGAAAATATTTTCATTTATATAAATATATTGGAGAGCCTTGAAATCAATTCTTGTTACGTTTTGCAATTAAGTTAAATTAAATACTGGGAAGCCAGTGTTACTACAGGTATTAAAAGCCTGGCAAATAATAATTATGGAAAATTGAGAAGATGAAAATAAAAGATAAAATTATGGATAGAAAAAAAATGTAGAGGAGATTTAAAAGCTCAGTTATGGGATAATATGCGTAAAGTAAATAATATTCATGGGTCTCGATTAAATGAATGTAAAGAGGATAGTATTTTTAGATGTGAACAAAAACTGCATATACAATTAAAGACCAAAATCCTATAATTTTCTAAACTGATATTATAAAGAGATTGAATTGTTTTTCTGTAAGAGGTGAGGTACTCTGAAAGTACTGATCCGATTACTAAATTTCTTTCACTGATAGAAAGTTATATTTTGCCGAGTGCGAATAGTTGATTTCTACGTGAACGAAGTCGCGGGCAGTTAGTTGTATTCTATAGAGCTGGGGTGGCCAACCGGTCGATCGCGACTATTATTCCAGTCGATCGTGACAAGGAAAAAAATATTTCCAACTACAAACCTGATTTTGCTAATCTAGCGGAAGATGCTCAAACGCAATGCTCACATTAATATTAACTAAGTTACTAAGAATAATCCCTCTTAATAAAACAAAAAAAACTACATAATTGTGTGCTGAACTATGCTGTTTCGTATAGGATTTCAAGAAGTATGTAATTGGTAGATCGCACAGGGTGTTGTCAGTGAACAGTAGATCTTGGGTCTAACCAAGTTGGCCACTTATCTTTTCTATCAAAATAACTAGCCACAAATAAATTACTTTTATCAAGGAAAGCGAGAATTTTGTTGGGTTAAATTCATTGACGTCATCATCATTTACATCAAAAAAATATTTTTTAAACATTTACCTTTCCTTTGACTTTCCCGTAGTTAGGTAACAAACCGTAATGGCATCCATTAGTTTGTAGCCAGAAACCTTTATTGAACTGTTTGTCCTTTTCCCTGTTCGTAATGAGGACAACTTGACAGACCGTGAAAAAGGTTTTCAGTGACAGTTTCCATTAAATCCATGGATGTGTGGAGTAATTCCAATCAGACCTCGTATATTGGAATACAGGAGGATATTGGAAATGGCGTCAATTTCTAAAAATACATCGTCAAAGTCAGGATTGCTTATCAAGTCTATTTTTTGTTGATATTTGACAGGGGTTTCTCTGTGCAGTGGGTCCCGCTTGATGGCATACGACATCACGACAGGCCCTTCCAAAGATGGCGGAATGAGATGGACTTCTTTAATAAAGATTGATCCTTGGCAGCTCTGGACAAAGAGAGGTGGAAAGAGAGTAAGGAGACCTTTGCCCAGCAGTGGGACATTAATGGCTAAATCTCTTTGCAGATGATACACTAACTTGGAATTTTTGCACGTTTAGTGGACAATAAGTTAGTTCGCTAGATGAGGGGTGACTGCCGAGATGGCGAATAATAGAGAACGAATGGACGAAAAAAACAAATGTTGTACCAACCCCAACTAAATTAAGATAAGATCAGGAGAATTATGATGATGAAGTTTTTTTTTATCATTGAATGGGCCCCGCTCTTGTTTTCGATCACGCCTGATGGAAAGCGATGGATGAGGTCTATGATGGAACGAGCGTACCCAAAAGATGCCTAAGGTGCTGGAATTCCTACGCATCGAAGAAACAGCAGGCTGCTTGACTCCGGTGGGAGGGTAGTCGCAAACCAGGCGGGCGTTGGCCCTACCACCGCAAGGGAAGAATTGGTCAGTCAAATAAAGTGTTAGGTGTGACTGTCCAGGATGCGCCCTCGGTTCAGTTGAGTAAATGGCGGAAGAAACTGCGCTACACGAGGAGGCATCCCAAAAAAAGTCAGTTAAGTTAGTAGTTTTTTGATTAGTTGTTAGAAGCACCTTATTTTTTTTCAGAAATACTTGTACGTTGTTCAGTGATAAACTGCTCAAAGACAAAAAAAATATAGTTACAGATAGATAGAAACTATTTTCTTGTATAAATACACCATTAAATTATCACGGGGCCCGTGGCTAAATAATAACAGCCGCACAGATCGATCGATCAGGTTAAGCTACGCTTACCGCGGTTGGTCTGTGGATGGGTAACCATCTTTACATACTGAGACCCCTCCGTGCCTGGGAAAGCACGTTAAGCCGTTGGTTCCAGCTGTCATTCGTGGATCTTTGACAGTCGTTACTGGTAGTCAGAAGCCCGAAAGTCTGACAACCAGTCTTACCAAGGGGTATCGTTTTACCCAGTAACTGGGTTGTGAAGGTCAGATAGGAGGTCGCTCCATGTAAAACACTGGTATTCAGCTGCATTCGGTTAGACTGGAAGCCGACCCCAACATAGTTAGGAAAAGGTTAGGCAGATGATGATGACCATTAAATTACAACATTAAATCAGAAATTTTATATTCGGTGACGTTTAGGCTATTATACCGCGAAGGGCGATTTTTTAAGACAACCTTTGGACGGATTAAAGAAAGAAGGAGAGACAATACTATAACCCCTAAAACTTACTTAAACAAGAATTGATTTC
This sequence comes from Oligia strigilis, assembly GCA_951800025.1. Classification (NCBI taxonomy): domain Eukaryota; kingdom Metazoa; phylum Arthropoda; class Insecta; order Lepidoptera; family Noctuidae; genus Oligia; species Oligia strigilis. The sequence continues at coordinate 1,725,849 of OX637563.1, read as the reverse complement.
AAAATCTCTCAAGATTTTATAAGCCAAGCAATTTCTCAAATAACTATTGGTATTTTTAGAATTTCTTTGCACGTGGTTTTTTTCATTCAACCTGGGACCTTATGCTTTAGCGATAAAGTTGAAAATCTATTAAAGAAATTTGACAGATTGTAGTTGCTGGATGTGCTGGCCTATACTTTGAATAATAGAAAAAACCTCAGAAACTCGAGACATAAACGTGCAAACTATTTTTACCACGTCAATATCGTGTCTTGATAACAGCAAGGAATCAAAATATCAACCGTACGTAGGGCCCTATAAAGTACTAATTCCACTTTTGAGTTCTAAAACTTTTACGATTTAAATTCGTAAGAAAAGTTTTTATTTCATAGTTTCCAAGATTAAATTTAAATTAAAAACTATTTTAAAAGTGTTTTATTTTTTTCTAGAAATAGTACACTGTGGTACCAACTCAAGTTGGTTTATATTTCTAATGTTTTTTCGATATTTCAGTTTTTTTTGGCCTGAGACGAATTTGGATCCTGAGTTAATCGCAATAAGATCTAAAATAATATACATAATAATTATACTTGGCATACAAAATCTCCCAAAAAAAAACAAAGTTACAAAAAGTACCAAAAGTCCCAGTACTCACCCACTTCCATAAGTCTCATACAGTTTCTTGACAGCCATGCCGGCTGTCACTAAAAGTGCCACTTTGCTCGCAAAGAATGCTTTCAACGTAAGCGTAGTTACTATGGCCATGGCAAACATTGCCATGCCTGCTGACTTCATGCCGAAAAGCAAGGGGATTATCACTTGCATCACCTTCTTCTTCTGTCTTCTGCCTGGAATTTTGAGAAGGGAGATAATTATTTATTTATATAATATAATATTGTTCATTGCAGATCACACATAAAAATATATAAAAACACACAATCCATATAGTATCAGTAACAACGACTTGAAAAACTATGTTAGTAAAACTTACTAACTAACCTATCGATAACTAATAACTACGTGGTTCAACACGTCATGTTGACATGTGCCTCTGCACACAGTGTCTAATAAATCAAATCAAATCAAATCAAAACGTTTATTTCGGAAAATAATAATCCATCTTTTGTTAGTAGCTACCAATACTCTAAAACTATGTTAGTACACGTATTATAAGTATCTAAAATAAATTAAAAATAAAACAAAACTAAAAATAAATTAGAATTAAAATTAAATTAAATTAAAATCATCAATATTAAAACAAGGTTAAAATAAATATTAAAATCAAAACCAAAATTACAAACAAAATGAAAATAAAAAAACCACAATCAAAATTAATTAATAAAGGGGCTGTCCACTTTGTCATCCAAGGTCTTCCTCCGCAGAACCTGCCCATTATTGACGCCGCCCTTTTTACCGACTTCAAAAAAAAGGAGGTTATCAATTCGATACGTATGTATGTTATTGGAATTGCATTATATTCACTTAAGACAATCTATTAGGGCTTCCAAACAAATATACAAAATTTTATAGACGTATGTATGTATGTATGTATGTTTGTCCACGCATATCTCCGTAACTATTAATCGGATCGTGACCATTCTTTTTTTGTTGGCTTACATTTACTTCAACTTAGGGAACAGTGCAAGTTTCATCAAAATCGATTCAGTAATTTTAGATATGGACTAAAACGTGAAAGTGTGACGGTCTAGCTTATTGATACGAGCTAGGGGTGTAGTGTCAAAGCGAAAACATCTCAAAACCTTGGTCAAATTCTAGTGCAACAACTAAAAATTACCAAATAAAAAGTAATTTAAAAAAATTAAACCGACTTCAAAAAGAAATGAACTCAAAATTATGAAATAACTTTAATTTCGGAAGTCGGTGGCAAAAAACTAAAACTTAGGTAAATACAGATCCCAAGACACCGACTTCCGAAATTAAAGTTATTTCATAATTTTGAGTTCATTTCTTTTTGAAGTCGATTTAATTTTTTTAAATTACTTTTTTCTCATTATGGCATGAAAATCATCAACACGAGCTTCCGCGAACATCTGCGAAGCGCTGCAGAAGCGCGGAAGCCCCATCAACATCCTAGTTCCATTACTATACTGAACGCGTATTTATACTTGACAGCCATAACACACAACAGTAGTGCCAATGGTTTTCATTTTGACAGTTCAACAAAATCCGCGTGGTGGATTACGGCCCGCTCCCACTCACCGAGAGGAGGCCTGTGTCCCAGCAGTGGGAACATTATAGGCTGATTATGTAACCAAATTCATTCCGTTATTTTTTAGATTGTTGAGCCGACAAATTTTTCGAACAGAGGAAGCAGTGGATTAGCAATTTCCTTCAATTCCGCTTGTAACTGATAGTGTGTTACGCAATTAGACGTAAGACGCCCCAGTGAGTAAAGGTTTGGGGTCTATGTCATTTAGTTTTAACAGGGTACCATATAGGGCCTTTAAAATCCCAATCTACGCACCGTAGAAGGGATACCTGAAGGGTTAATTTAACACAAACCTCGTACCTTTGTGTTCCGTAATGTAGTCAGTTGAATATTCAATGAAACTGTTTCCATAATAGATGAACCCAAATAAATTATTGTGATGAAGGCAGAAAGACGATAAGGAATAGAATAAATTATTCATATAAAAAATTGTGCATAATTGGTGCTGTCGTAGACAGAGTAATCTCGGATACCATGAGTCTATACTCATGGTATCCGTGTCACCGAAAGGGACAAAAAATTCCGGCAATCTTCATCATATTGTCATTTTTTGACGGCACGGTTGGCGCAGTGGTTAAGCGATTGACTGCTGCGCTGCGTGTCGCGGGTTCGATTCCCGCACGGAACAAATATTTGTATGACCTACAGTGGTTGTTCCGGGTCTGGCTGTTTGTGTATGTGAGTTTAAATGTTTGTAAACGCACCCACAATACAGGAGAAAGTCCTAGTGTGGGGCAACGTTTTTATTAAAAAAGAAAGAAAAGAAAGAATTTTTACAGCTTCTTACACTGCACCTTACCATTTTCACAGTTGCGCAAATGTACTATTATTGTATTATGCACGAAAAAGATCTTATTTTCCGTTTAATCGCGCTGAATTTTTTAATATTTCATTCATAAACGTCAAACTTGTTGTGCACATTGATGTGCTTAGCCGACACGCAGTAAGGGACAGAAATATTCTTACTCTGTCTCTTTTCTTTGCTAGTGACGTTAATATATTTCTCTTTTTCTTGTGCGAATGAAAAAGAAGATATGCAGCAGTCTATAGTTTACTCTGTCTACGGGTGCTGTACTATCCCATACGAAACTTCAATACCGACTCGACCGAAATATATGGGACGGCTGATTATTTTTTCGCGACAATGTTGGAATCATGGAGAAAGTTGTTCGGTTTGATGGTTTGTTTTTTAGGGTTCCGTACCTCAGGAGGAAAAACGGAACCCTTACAAGATGACTTCGTTGTCCGTCTGTCTATCCGTCGGTCAAGACCTTTTTCTCAGGAACGCGTGCAGTTAGCCAGTTGAAATTAATATCAAATACTCAAGGCTGCAATCCCTTGAAGCAGTGAAAAAATCAAACTTCAAAGTCAACGCAATCAAAAGGTACGGGCGTTTATGTTCCGGAATCAAAACCTATAGGGTACCGTTGTTCTAGAATCATGAAATTTGGCAAGAAGTAAAGTTTAAAACGTTCCAAATCTAGTCGCAATCTCATCTCGGCGACAAACAAATGTCAAAAACTTGTCAAAATGTAGGGAAATTAGAGGTATTTTTGACAGATAGAGACTGAGATCAGACTGTGAACGTTCTTAAAATGACAGAATTGCCCCTCTGGTGTCCTGAAATTCAGGCCTATACCATAGTTTAGACACCAGTCTCTCACAATATTAAAATGTTGCCTGATTCTGATACCATGTAATATGTATTTTGTAATATTGTGGTGATTTTTTTTATTTTATTGTTTTTTATTACTAAATGGGCCCGCTCTTGACCCCGATCACGACTGATGGTAAGCGATAGATGAGGTCTATGATGGAACGAGCGTGCCCAGAAGATGCCTGTTCACTCTTGCTTTGAAGGCAGACGGGTTAAATGTGGGAGGGAACACAGATGCCGGCAGAGAGTTCCACACTTTGGCTGTGCGCATAATAAAAGTGGAGGAGAAGCGCTGAGTACGACTCGTGGGGATATCAACCAAGTGCGGATGGTACGCTGCAGTACGTCTGGTTGTCCGGTGGTAAAAGGGCGACGGTGGGATCAGGTCGTGGAGCTCCTGCGCACATTTATCTTAACTTATTTAATTTGAGCATACCTTTCTTGATATACGTTGTATGGCAAACAATTTCCAAAAATAATAACAATTATTTCATACTTTCGAAGATACAAATGTAAACCTAGAGACAAAGTTTCTCTTAAACAACAAGAGAAATTAAGAGAATACTTTTAATAAAACCTCTGGCTTAAATAAAGTGTTTTACATAATTTCTTTACCAAGTAAGTATGTAAGTTATCTCGCGTCGTAACTGTGGGTAGTATGAGACAACGCTGCTGTATGTAACTTGAATATTCTTCGCAGGAAGTTCTTTAGTTATCTTAAGAGGCTTACATTTTAGGTCATGAGCCCCTTAATATGTTTAAGTGATAATATTATTAGCATAGTCTTTAGTCGTACTAGTTTCTGTATTTAGCTCCCATATATTCAATGTTACAAATTTGATTATTTTCATACAATCCATTGCTGAATAGTTCGTTTGTTTGTTTGTCTGTTTGAACGCGCTAATCTCCGGAACTACCGGACGGATTTGAAAAAATCCTTTTGGATTTGACAGCCTAATTTTTTAGGAAGGCTATAGGCTGTTTAACATCACGCTGTGACCCTTAAGAGCCGAGCAAAAAGATAAAAAGTCAGAAAGAACGCTAAGTGAAAGCGAAGTGATCGCAGGTGATGCGATGCGATGGGATGGGTCGGGGAACAAGTTTAACGTGGCGAAGTGACGAGTAGAAGCTGTATTAGAAGTTAGTGTATAATATAATGTATTGCCCCTCAAGATGAGCCTCTTAGGCTCTGGCTAAACTGAAGTCGAGGGATGCGGGACGAAATTAACCGACATAAAGAGGTATGAGGAACAGCGTGTAAAGTTCACTCATACTCTATAGAAAAGGGAAGGATCCTCCGACCAGACGGGTGTTGTTTCTAGCGGGCAACTAACCGATGATTCATGTCGGGCCGTTGTATCTATGAGTTGCGCGGTAATCTCTGCTTGCGCGATGCAGGATTTTGCGTGACGTCAGTATGACGTGTTGTTCGCATGTGGCGTTGTAGATACCGCTACTGACTAAACGTGACGGACGGTGTCACCTATTTCGTATGGAGGTGTTAAGACTGGCATAAATAGTCACCTGACTTCCTAATTATTAAACCAATCGACGCGAGAAGTCACGTTCCGTATCACGCGCAGGATTCACCTTGGTCTGGTCAGAACTTCAATATCATATCCTGCGTGCCCATGCTCCGACAGTACACTCATACCTAAGTTCTGACTTGACACAATTGAGATTGCTTAGCGCTACATTAATAAGAACCTTTGATCTGACCAAGATTATGTCTGGACTTTTAAAGAGACTGTGACCTCTGAGTTTGTTTCGGCCTTTCTTCTCAGAGTAGTCAGGAAACGCCGACCTCAACTAGCACATTAATTTTTTTTTTATATAATATGACGTGTAAAAATGATTTTGATAATCTGTAAACAATTTCATTTCATTTCTTAACCATATAGGTAAGACAAAAATGCTAAATAATGGATTCTCATAGAAAGTGATTGCCACACACGGACATCATCATCTGCCTAGCCGTTTCCCAACTATGTTGGGGTCGGCTACAAGTCTAACCGGATGCAGCTGAATACCAGTATTTTACATGGAGCGACTGCCTATCTGACCTCCACAACCCAGTTACTGGGTAATACGATACCCCTTGGTAAGACTGGTTGTCAGACTTTCGGGTTTCTGACTACCCGTAACGACTGTTAAAGATCCACGAATGACAGCCGGGACCAATGGCTTAACGTGCTTTCCGAGGCACGGAGGGGTCACGGTATGTAAAGATGGTCACCCATCCACAGACCCACCGCGGCAAGCGTAGCTTAACCTGATCGGTCGACCTGTGCGACTGATATTATTTAGCCACGGGCCCCTCAATTTTCCGATTAATTTTGTGATTACTGCACACGGACAATATACATAATTCAAAATGAAAGGGTAGCCTTTAGCCGATGCGTTACCTACCTACTTTTGACGATGCTCAACTGTCTAGTTCAATTCGTTTGTTACACCAAAGGCAAAATTGTCTAAAGTTTCAACGAAGTTAATAACAGTGTTATTATACCTCATATAATTCCGGTGTATAATAGTTATAATGTTCACTAATGTGATTACTATGAGCATTTCAAGAGAATAGTTTGGTGACGTCCCGAATATATTAATTTTCCGGTAAGTTTCTCTTACAGAATAGTTTATTTCTTGAATAAAGTTAAGATAATTATCCCCCTTGCTGTAGAGCGGTACATGATGTTGTTTTCCACAACCATGACTATACGTTATTTCCATTATAAAAGTTTTTCAAACATTTTTCCCCAACACACATTCCTCGGCCTTCAAAAACTTCAAACACGATAACCAAAATTACACTTTACCTTCCTACAAATAAAGTTGAAAATCAAACCACTTAATGCTCTCCAACGTTGATTTATAATGTCGTTAGTGCTGCTCGGCTTGCGATCAGTGTCAAATCGATTCATGTCCGGTTATAAAGAAAGTTGAATCCGTATCGATTCGGAGAACAATCGAGCGATTTTCTAATATCTCGAGTTCTCAGTGATGTGAGGAGTAAACGCATGTTAAAAAGATGAGCAGATATTAAACACGGATTATGATAATTACAGCCGCAGTCAGAGAGGTGTACTAACGCCAATTTTATATGTCAGTTATCTTCCTACAGCGCAGTCTACTTTGCAAAAAAAAAAAATACCTATTCCACATTGGCCACCCGCTTAAATGGCACCTGAGTGAGTGTGTGTCAGATGCATTCACTCAGGTGTCATTTAATCGGGTGCCCAATGTGGAATACGCCAAAAAATTGTATTAAAAAATCTACTTGTCGGGAAGTAGATTTTTGCATACACTTTTTCTCTATTGCTTGTTATTTTGTTATTCCGTTTGAGTTTCGTTTTTATGTCAACATTGAATTGTATATTCACTCCTCGTTCGTTAAATATTTTTTAGCAAGAAAGAAAGAAAGAATAACGTTTATGGACACAGTTCGTGAAACACAAAATACAAATGACAAAATAAAAAGTAAAAATAATGTTTTAATTACAATTTTTAGTGTGTGCCTCACGGCTGCGCCAAAAAGGTTCATTTCAGCATTAATGCCAGACAGATGCTGTCTGACGCTGGTTTTCTAATAAACCTTTAGGGTCAAGTGACAATGACATATTTTCCGTATTATTTATTTTGTCTTAATATTTATGAATTGATTTAAAAGAGAAACAACAATTTTAAAAGAGTCTTCTTGGAATTTCTTGCCCGTTTTTCTCCATAGAGATCTACGTTTTGGAACGGAAAATTAGCTTCAAACTGACAGGCTCCTTGACAGTTCAAAAGTGGTTTAATTGAAATAAATGTACTGACTCTAACTAAGAAAAGTCATAATACGATATTTAATTTCTAATTTAACTGTTTTTCCTGAAAGTGAATAAGTAACTGTATTCGTTTTGAGTGAAATAAAGTATGTTAAACCGTACAAACTAAAACAAAAATAACATGCCATTTCTATAGAGATTTTCAAAATAAACGGTCCCTACCTGCTCCAGATATACTTCCATACTAATATTATAAATTCGAAAGTAACTCTGTCTGTCTATCTGTCTGTATGTTATCGTTTCACGCCTAAACCAATGAACGGATTTCGATAAAATTTAGCAGAGAGATAGATTGCATGCCGGGGAAGGACACAGGATAGTTTTTATCCCGATATTCCCACGGGATCGCCACTTATGCGGGTGAAACCGCGGGGCGCTGCTAGTATATCATAAAGACAAGTAGGCTCTCAGCAAACGAATACGATTACGTATTTATGACAGCAACAAATATTTATACGTTGACGATGAGTTATCGAATCGTAACACAATGAAAATCGACGTTTATTTACTCCCATCTGAATAATTTATCGACGTTCGATTTTAATGATACACTCTGTTCAGGTACCAAAATAAATTATTTGAAGTGTTAAGTGTTCTCACGTTATCATAATTTATTGCTTTTTTATTTGATATAACAAGACCAGAAAAACAAAAGATGAAGAAGCAGAGAAAGAGAGGGACCTAGCAGTGGTCTGGCTATGGATTATGATGAACTAGGCCGTCTAGGGTTCAGACGATGACTTTTGTCAGATGAAGCTAGAGAAGAAAATAATTAGGCTTAGAAAATACCTACTGTAGATTAAGCAGTACAGTCACGAGCACTAATATGTCAACACTTGGCAACTTTCAATGACGATTTTTTCGTGAAATAACGAAGGCAACGTTGAAATACGACACTTTACATAAACCTGTGGGTTCGAAAATACTTTGTTCGTAATAACATAAAATTTCATTCAAAACTAAAGGAGAAAATCGTCTTTGAATAAAGCCAAGTGTATACATACTTATGCTCGTGACTGTACCATCATAATCATAATCAGCCTATTTTATTCCCACTGCTGGGACACAGGCCTCCTCTCTTCGAGAGGGAGTGGGTTATAATTTACCACGCGGGCCCAGTGCGGGTTGGTAGATGTCACATGTCTTCGAATTTTTGGTTCTAGGACATGCTGGTTTCCTCACGATGTTTTCCTTCACCGTTTTGAGAGCAGTGGTGATGAAATAATTTACACAAAGTTAAGCGCCTGTCTGGATTCGAACCTACGACCTACAACTCGTAAGTCGCGGTCGTTACCACTGGACCACCGTTGCTCTCTTACAGTACATATTTGAGGAAAAAGCTTTGATCAAATACCAAATAGGGTAAATGGGCATATCTAAGTGTATCTAAATCTGAAAAGATGTCAGCATCAGCGAAGGGGCCCGCGAGGGCCCAAGCCTTTGGTCAGCGGGATTCTCCGAAAGGGTTACCGCTGGCCCGGAACATAAATGCTAAAGAAGGAACACGGGTGGGTTTTAGTCAGTAAGAGTCTGACACTCCCTTCCGCTCCACCCAGAGCGGGAGGGGTCATTTGATGATATCCCATCACCAAAAAAAAAGTATTTTTTATCTAGAAACAAAATTAAAATTTTGCAAACATGCTAGATTTTAATTTTGTTACTGTGCTAGCTAGCCATGTTGATTTGTGAATCAACACAGCTAACTAGCAAATATTTCAGGTAGGTACTACGTATGACAATTTATGACCAACCCCAATCAGATTGAACACAAACATAAACGTAGTAAAACACAATTTTACTGTGCAATATTTATTTACGTCGTTTTAAAATATTCGAGTACTCGACAGCGAAATACGATATGCTAAAACTTTTATGCCTTTTGCTCTTAGACCAAGTTTTCAGGCGCCCTGAATTTGACAGCTATACCCAAATGAATTGGAGTTGTAAATTTTTCTGCTATGCTAAGGAATTTAAGAGGAATTGCGGGTGGTAGATAGAAGCGCTCTCGCCTGTATTCTTTCTGGTTAATGACCATAAAGCAGTGCTTTTGTATGAATAATAAATATTAACTAATTGTATGTCCCTATGTTTTCCTTTTTGATGATTCATGATTTTTATAAGCACTAGAACCCGAAAAATATGCTCAAAATTGCCGCTGTCAACAGAATCCTAGTGTACAAACTTGACAACTATTAACGAAAAAAGAAAAACATAGAGACACAGTATACAGTGTGAGTCTTCATAATGTGCACATATCGAAATGAGGGAAACTAAGCTTAATTTTATCGACGGAAAAAATATTTAAAAAAAAATTGTAGCATTTTTAATTAAAATTCTTTTTCGCTGCTTTGACCCCTGTGTAAACAATCGCCCCTCAATTGAGAATTATGTTTTTTTTTAACAAAAATCTGATATTTTTTCATCAATTTTTACAATAAGTAATTGTAAAATTATTCAATAAAAGCCCCGATTACCTACCCTTTTTGATTACTTACTTTAAATTATTCTCCATCGTATCAGATTTCTAAACGTTAAAATACCATGTTTATATATCTCAATCACAACATTTCCTATCAACTGTTAAAGAAAGGCCTTGCAATCACCATACTTTAGATCTTTAAAGATCCTTTTTTTTTTTTTTTTTTTTTTTTTCAAATATTTTTTCCGTCGATAAAATTAAGCTTAGTTTCCCTCATTTCGTTATGTGCATATTATGAAGACTCACACTGTACGATAAAATTAAGCTTAGTTTCCCTCATTTCGTTATGTGCATATTATGAAGACTCACACTATCCTTCTTATTCAGTTTATGAAATATCTTTTAAATTGGTCCAATAATGGAGGAGGAAATAGGCGAGAGCCAGACCTCGAATTATGACTTAGGTTTTTTCAAAAGTCTCCCCGACCGCATTTCCTCTTATAGGATTTATCGTTTTACAATCAAAGAATATAAAGGAATCGTATATATTATTTTATGATGCTGTAAATTCTATATTTTCGTCCCGAAAAACAAGTTTGATTTCCGTGCTGGATTTGACATGAGAAGTAATGGGAAATTGAACGAAAGCGCCCCCGTGTTATTACTTGATAACGTTTGTCGCCTTTAGTTATTTACTGTGACCTCTGAGTGTGTTTCGGCCTTTCTTCTCAGAATAGTCAGATAGAAAACGCCGACCTCATCTAGTTTAAAAAAATATAATTAACGTGTAAAAGTGTTTGTACAAACCTACTTGCAGAAAATAAATCATTTATCAAGATCCTAATAGTAGATTGTTTGCCAAGGGAGCAAACCACTATTTTGAAGACGAGTGCGTTTCTTTGAATCCCGAGAGCAGCGAGGGGTTCTAATGTAGAATCCTGTGCGCAGCGAGGGATTCAGAGTACTTCAGTCGAGCTTAAAATGGTGTTGCTCCTGAGATGGACACTACTTTTTATCACCCTCTATGATAAAATAAGTAAGTGCAACTTATGAATAAGAATATTACGTTTATTTATTTACATACAATAACTTGAGGAATTACATACTAATTTTTTTATAAAACTTAGTAAAATCCTAATTTGAGTAAACAATTACGAACGAAGGCAGAATGTTTTTCGCGCGTTTTTAATTTTTTCAGTATTTTTTTTTTTTGATTTGGCTCGCAGGTTTTCCTTTATCATACAGCCCGTTACTTTTTTATTTAATGTTCGTTATTGATCTCTTTGGTAATGGGAACTTTTACTAACAATATCCACATTCCAAATTCAAATCACTTTTAGCTTTAAGTCCCTAAGGATTAAAGAGCTATTTTAGTCCATGTTTACGAAGAATACACTAGCTCTTTTTGAATAGATGTGATAAAAGAGAATTTGTTCAAGCAAAAAGATCTACACAAAATTATTATGGGCGTAAGCGAGCCTTTGAAAAAAAAAAAAATACTACATGCATGGGTCCAGTGAATCTCCTTAAAAACAAATTCGGTCTTATGTATTGTGCACTTAGGTGTCAAACGAGTGCTTTGGCATTCGAAATAGGATTACCCTGTATCACGAATGCCAATTAAGTAATTAAGTTGTTCTGTTTTCTGCCAATCTTTGACGTTGGAGTTGGAAATAAAAGGTACACACGACAAACGACACACCAAGCTAAACATTTCCACTTTTAGCTGACCTTGCATTGGCTTGCCGTGCAATGAGAAGTCAACTTATACTGGAAATGTAATCATCATCATCATTTCCGCCGAAAGACGTCCACTGCTAGACATAGGCCTCCCCCAAGCACCTCCAATTCGACCAGTTCTGTGCTTCTTGCATCCAACGGGTTCCTGCGGCCTTCACAAGGAAATGTATATAGCTTGATAATTATATCGTCGTGCGTCAACTGGTTTTGCGGATCATGTTACTAAAGTTAGCAATATTTAATTTACCTAATGGCGAAGTTAGCAAGCAGCGAAGTGAGCTTTAGGTGAGCTGTCATTCCACGTGATGACAATGTTGACAGCTCACTAACTTCACCTAAGTCTGTAGGTAGGGTAAGATTCTTACAGAAAAGATCAGCTGGAATCGCAGTGCCATCATAAGGACGTCAAATGGTTTATGTCAATTAACGTAGACCGTTAGTTTTTGAAGTAAAAACTTCTTTAAGCGCGTTTGGCTTTTTTTGAGATGGGAAAAAACTGTTGAACTCGCGCCACTAAATAATAAAAAAAAAATATTTAAAAAATACCTGCTTCGGATTTGTTTGACTGTCCTCGGAATGTACTCGGTTTTAATTTGGTTTTAATGTATATCTGATATGTCAGTGAGTGATTGCAAAGTATTCTGTTTGCGTTTTGTTTTCACTTCTGTCGGCACTCCTGGAGTGCCACTGTTTTTAACCGACTTCAAAAAGGAGGAGGTTCTCAATTCGTCGGAACCTTTTTTTTTTTTTTATTTTTTTTTTTTATGTATGTTCCCCGACTACTCGGAGACGGCTCGACCGATTTCAAAAATTATTTTTTTGTTTGAAAGGGTATACTTTCCAGGTGGTCCCATTGTCATTAGGTCAGGATCTGATGATGGGATCCTGGAGAAATTGAAGGAACTCTTCAAGTATTATAGGCACACCTATAGCGATTTGGGTATTTTTTGTAGTAACTCGTGCATTTGCTCTCGGAAAGCATCATTTGGTGAAGTGGAACTGATGATGAAGACCACAGATGGCCACCGGAACTACTCAATAATAAGTATTTCCCGGTTTGCGATTCGATTACTTACTTTAATATGGTTGCTAAGCAAGTTATGCTCGTCACAATGCGAATGGTGAAATGGAGCTGATGGTAGAATACCAGGAGAACTCCTCAACAATTAACGTCCCTGCATCGGGAAAAGCAATATTTTGTAAAAGGCGATGAGCAAGTTGGCATTAGGCTATTGTAACTTAGATACATTATAAACAGACACACTAAAAAGCGAGAAATAAAAACTTTTTAACAAAAAAAAAACCGACTTCCAAAAAAAACACTACAAAGTGAAAAATAACTTTTATTTCGGAAGTCGGTGGCAAAAAACTAAAATACAGATCCAAAGACACCGACTTCCGAAATAAAAGTTATTTTTCACTTTGTAGTGTTTTTTTTGGAAGTCGGTTTTTTTTTTGTTAAAAAGTTTTTTCTGTATAAATACGTCACGTTTAGCGCAAATGCTACATCCTACTAATATTATAAACGCAAAAATTTGTGAGGATGGATGGATGGATGGATGTTTGTTACTCTTTCACGCAAAAACTACTAAACGGATTTGGATAAAATTTGGCACACAGATAGTTTATAACCAGGATTAACATATAGGATAAGTTTATCCCGATATTTTCACGGGATCGAAAATTATGCGGGTGAAACCGCGGGGCGCTGCTAGTAAAATATATATTTCTTCTTTTCTTTGGTAATAAACGAGGAAATATAACCCACTAAGCTGACTTTGCCTTCAGACGAGCAAGTCTGTGTTAAACAAATTCCTACACTGAAAAAAAAACTTTCCCGAAAGAGGAACTCAAAAAGACATAAATTAACAGCCAAGAAATAAATCATGATCAAGTTTTGGTTAATTTAAAAATTCCGGAGTGAAAATGTGAGACTTACACGACTACAGACTGTTCGTGAGTTATTTATGCCTTCCGCTGAACAATGCTGAAAGTTTCTTTTATTTTTAACCCTTTTTTGCAGGCTTTACTTTTATCGAAGGCTGTTTTGTGAAGTATGAAAGTCAATCAATTAATCAGTCTTTCCTAGGGGCATCGTATTACCTAGTTACTTGGCTGGGTAGGTCTAAAAGCCGTAATTAAAAACGTTCAAAATATAGTCGCAATATCATCTCAGTGAAAGTTAGTGTCAAAAACTTGTCAAAAATGTTGGGAAATTGAGTTATTCCGGTCTGAACCGTTGAATTTTTCCATTAATTAATATTTGTTTACATTTTTGGCAAATAAATCGCGAAAGCAGATTACATCGTTAAACCTATCTAAGATAACATAACACCGCGCCTGTATGGCCTGAAGGGGTAGGCAGTTATATATACGTTTTGGAATGGGCAACTAGCTTCAACTTTCTGACTAACTGACCGACTATTTAATTTTGACAATTCAAAAGTGCCTGGACAAGGTTTAATTGAAATAAATGCTTTGAGTTTGAGTTTAAGTTTAAGTCCCATGTAATAGGGTGCGAGCCTATTGTCATCAACCGGGCACAAATCCAGACTCTGGGCTGCCATTGAAAAATTCCAGATAGAAAAACCCAAATAACACTTTGCTCGACCAGGGAATCGAACCCAGGATTTTGTGCTCAGCAGTAGCGTGATCAACGAGGCTGTCGCCACTAGGAGTCTTCGGTTAGCTGGACCCGGTCGCTTCTGGACCCGCGGGTCCCGTTGACCACATTATTTTTTTTGTTATTTTTATTGGTTAACTGGAACCCACATTCAAACTTAAAGAAACATCTATTGTTTAAAGCTACCCGGTGATGATGAGATTAATTCCGGTCTGATCCCCTGAACCCCCCCACCCCTCCTCCTCGATCCCCTGCTAGTTCGCCTTCTGTTTTAATCTCTAGTCTGACGAATACCGTTTGTTTATTTGTACGTAGCAAATTAATGTCATAATTTAAACAGCTTTTAATAATTTAAACTAGGTAACACGTTTAAACACCAAATAGCACGGTATCATTAATGTCCAATCATAATTTATTATACGTTTCCCGAAACTTATTGGTGTTGACATATTCTGTCCTGGTCACTGGCATAGTTGCTGATAAGTAAACATTTTAATTATTTATTGCCCAATCTGACAGTTTGTTTAACCATTATTCACCCAAACAAAGTTCCTATAAGTATTTAATTGCGTGTCTAGAAAAATGGACTACCGACTTTCTTTCGCCGATCACCAATTAATTTTATGTAAATGTGCGACATATAAGCGTCGCACACGCAATTTTCTTGCTTGAATGATCGCATAAACGGATATTTGAATATGGATCAGCTGAATTTGTTAATACTGAATGGAAATCGGAAAAAATCGGAGGAAAGTCTGTCCTAGTCATCCGAAACGGTCTGTCGAAGATAGATATTGAGATGTCGTGTGACATACCATAAAAGTACATCAAATCGTTTGAGAGAAAAGTAAAATGCTCTAATTAAAATAACTGCACGCCTCTTCTTCACACGCTATAATAGAAACTAATTCAATGAAAAGCCGTATATGAAGATTCCTTCGCTCGATTTTTTTTACATTCCCACTCGCTGATTGGTCGATTAATGACAGTTATATGTCATTCCTTCTTTAAAATTTACCGTTATTTTGACGTTGATGTGTTGCAAGTTGCGGTGTGTGTAAATGGGAATTATTAAAGTGATATTACACTTTGATTGGACAATTATTATAATTTAATCGATGATTTGATTGGCTAAGAGACGCCATTTTATTGGTGCTAATGGATTACTTTCATTGTACGGAAATGGTACATAAAGTTTACAAAGTACGGTAAAGTTTCGTTAGGTAGGATTATGTATGTAATATGAAGAAGGTAGAAGTTTATTTCATGTCTAAAAGGGAAAGTTACTTTGGCACAATTTGGCACAAGTTTGCACAATTTTGCTATACAGACAAACGATTGGAAATTGTTTGGCAATTTTATGATGATCAGGCAAAATGTATTATAAAACGAGCTAAAGCCACGCGTTCTATTTTTTTTATTAGGAACCTTCTTCCACACGTACAAAACAACTTACCAAAGTTTCACCACAATCGGTCAAGCTGTTTTCGAGTTTTTGCCAGACTAACGCACGTCAATTGATTTTTATATTTAAAACAGATACATAGATATTTTTTATAAGATCTACTTCAAAATAAAACTATCACTCTAACAGTCACTTGCATATGTCATAATCAGCCTATTGTGTGAGACGGAGTGGGCCGTAATCCACCACGCGGGCCCAGTTCGGGTTGGTGGATAACACAAGTCTTCGAATTTTTTGGTTCTAAGACATGCCGGTTTCCTCAGGATGTTTTCCTTTACCATTTTGAGAGCAGTGGTGATGAAATTAAATACACAAATTAAAGTGCCTGCCTGGGTTCGAACTCCCGACCTACAGAGCTACCTTTTGGAAGGGTTAACTAGCACCAATTTAATTTTTTATATATTTTCACGTTCAAAAGTGCGTTCTAAGTGCCTATTTGAAATAAATGAGTTAACATTTGACAACTCGTAATTTGTGACCCACACCACGTCTGGGCCATCACTGCTCTCTAATTATTTTTTTATTAACATTATGCTATAGGATTTTGACCTTAGATAATGAAATACAAGAGCGTTTACGACGTACGGCATTTCGTACAAACTTTCAAGCACTTGTTTTTCGAAACGAATGAACCGATTTTAATGACATTTCATATGCGTAAGCAAGATACAAAAGTCTAAAAGTTACTTAGGAACATTTACGAAATATCTTATTTAAAAAAAGATAACTGGAAATCTCTGTTTCTACGGAAAATTTAAAATCGGTCTAATTTGGCTGTAACAAAAAAAAAAAAATGTTCTTATGTAACTTTTTAGACCATTGTATCCTGATTATGCGTATGAAGTTTAATTAAAATCGGTTCATTAATTTCGAATAACAAGGGCTTGAAAGTTTGTATGAAATGCCTCTTAAATTACTGGCCTGTTGGTCTAGTGGTCAGTGACTATGACTGCTATGCCGGAGGTCGTGGGTTCGATTCCCACCCAGGACAAATGTTTGTGTGATGAGCATGATCATTGTTCTGTGTCTGGGTGTAATTTATCTATATATGTATGTATTTAGAAATATATAAGTATGTTTATCAGTTGTCTAGTACTCATAACACAAGCTCTGCTTAGCTTGAGACTAGACGGCGTTGTGTGATAGTTGTGGAATATTATTATTATTATTATTACATTGATCCACTTAGATAAAATAGATAATGGAGCATAAACATAGATAATGGAGCTAATACCATATTTACCGCTACAGAAGAGAAATAAAAGTTTCTCAAAGATTTTCCGAATCTTGTTTTTGTAATACGTGACTAGTGTATAAAATACATGTTTATAACTTTTTCTTTTACCGCGTAACATACTTGTGTTGTCCCTTTATTTTATTCTTTTTGTTAAGATGGTTATGATTCTCATTTCGTTTGAATTTGATAGGGTTTCTGTTTATGACAAGCGTTTATGAATTTACCAATTCATAGCTTTATTATTGTTCATTTTGCAGAAGAAAAATGTTCTACTACTTCATTTGTACAGTGTAAAGGCTCCTACAAACGGTGCGAAACGCGACATAATCGCGCGACACAAAGACACCGCTCGTTGCGCGACTTGCGGTGCCTTTGTGTCGCACGCGATTTTATCGCGTGTCGCGCCTGTTTGAAGGAGCCTTAAGGTGCCACTAGTCGATATTTTTTCCATACAATTTCATAAATAATAACACACGTTATTATTTGCTTAGGTACTTTTTATTTTAATTTGCAACAATAAGTTTATCTAATAGCGGAAAAATCACTGGTTATATGTAGCGGTATCTACAACGCCACATGCGAACAACGCGTCATACTGACGTCACGCAAAATCCTGCATCGCGCAAGCAGAGTTTACCGCGCAACTAGCATAGATACAACGGCCCGACATGAATCATCGGGCAGTTGCCCGTCAGACACAACACCCTCGTCGGAGGATCCTCCCTTTTATATAGTGTATAAGTGAACTTTACACAGTGTATACCTATATAAAAAAAGTAGGTTGAACACTTACGTAGACCCAACTTGTTGTTGTGTACCCTCTTGTCATCTTCTTTCTCTTCTTCGTTTTTGCTGCTTGATTTTTTCGCATTCGGATCCGAAACATCTGGAAAAAACATTGTTAAACATTATTACTTGAATGACGTTTACATTTTTCGGACACGAAGGGTTCCGTATCACCATATAATACTTAACACTACATATTTGGGTTCTTGTATGGAAAAAAAATATAAAGATAGATAAGACATAAAATAAGATATATAAATTGTTTTATAATACGAGTATGTTACCATAGTGGCCATACAAATTCTATGACAATTTAAAGTGTCTACCTAATACGGTTCAAGAGATACAACCCTGTCACAGACGGACAAACGAGCCTTAGTAATAGGGTCCCATTGGCACCCTTTGGGCACCGAACCCGTATAATATAAATAAATTCATAATCATCTAAAATTAGCACCATAATCACATTTCCCCTACATTTTGAATATATCATCATCTTCTGCCTACCTTTCCCCAACTATGTTGGGGTTGGCTTCCAGTCTAACCGGATGCAGCTGAGTACCAGTATTTTACATGGAGCCACTGCATAACTGACTTCCACAACTCAGTTACTGTGTAATACGAAACTTGGTAAGACTAGTAGTCAGACTTTCAGGCTTCTGACGACCCGTAACGACTGTCAAAGATCCACAAATGACAGTCGGGACCAACGGCTTCACGTGCTTTCCGATGCACGGAGTTGTCTTGGTATGTAAAGATGGTCACCCATCCACAGACCAACCGCTGCAAGCGTAGCTTTACCTGAACAATTGACCTGTGCGGCTTTGTTATTACTTAATCATGAGCTTCTCTTGTGTTCCTCACATTTTGAATTTATATATTTATTCGCTCAATTTCATGTTTAACGTCAGTAAAAGTGTAATGTAGTGATACCTATATGTGAGGAAATGTTCCATTTTATTTCCCCCATAAAAGTCTTGGTTTAACATAAAATCCTAAGCTTTAGAGATTTCTTGTTGAAATTGTATATCATAAAAGAGTGTCCGTGGAGTTTCTTGCCCGTTGTTCTCCAACTACGCTTTGGAATGGGCAACTAGCTTCATCTTTCTGACTGACCGATCCCTTGACGCCCCCCTTCCCACCCCTTCCTTCCTTCCTTCCTTTGAGAGAAAGTTTATGCAACACAGGCTCTATTTGCTTTACCAACCTATCTTTTATAAGGGGCAACTATACGAGGGCGGGTCAATAAGTCCGTGACTTTTTGAATTTCTGACCTCTTTACTGAAAAAGCAACACTACTCCTGTCAACAGGCATCTGTCAGTTGACTCCTATCAAAATTTGAACTTGCTGCGTCAGTTAGTTTGTGTTTGACAGCTATCTTTATCAGACTACCCAGTAATTTCAGGAAAAAATGGAAAAAAGTGAATTTCGTGTGCTTATTAAGCATTATTTTTTGCGAAAAAAAACCATTACCGAGACCAAGGCTAAGCTTGATAAATACTATGGGGACTCTGCACCATCGATTTCAATGGTAAAAAAGTGGTTTACTGAATTTCGTTGTGGCCGTACAAGCACTGAAGATGCCGAACGTCCTGGACGCCCAGTTGAGGTCTCTACACCCGAAACAATCGAAAAAATTCACGATATGGTGTTGGCCGACCGAAGATTGAAAGTGCAAGAGATTGTGGAAGCCGTAGGGATCTCGCATGGCTCAGTGGTTTCAATTTTGAATGATCACTTGGGCATGAGAAAGCTTTTCGCAAGATGGGTGCCGCGTTTGCTCACAGTCGACCACAAACGCAATCGTGTAACAACCAGTTGCCATGGCAAAAATCCATGAATTGGGCTATGAATTGCTCCCTCATCCGCCCTATTCTCCAGATTTGGCTCCGAGTGACTACTTCTTGTTCCCAAACCTGAAGAAATGGCTTGGTGGAAAAAGATTTGACTCCAATGATGAAGTCATCTCGCAAACAAAGGCCTATTTTGAGGACCTCGACAAATCATATTTTTTGGAAGGGATAAAAAAATTGGAGAAGCGTTGGACAAAGTGTATAGAGCTCAAGGGAGACTACGTTGAAAAATAAAATGATTTATTTATCAAAAAATCTGTGTTTTATTCCAAAAGTCACGGACTTATTGACCCGCCCTCGTACTACACTAGACTTGGTTTCTGTTGTAAGACAATTATTCAAATTTACTTTGACATTATGATAAAGAAAACTGTCTTTGAAACCAAGTCAGTGAATTTTTATCATAATTGAATAAATAATTCAATTATTCAATTATGATAAAAATAATGTATCAAAACGTGTTGGCACATAAATTATTTGTGTTATAATTAATGTGTAATTCAGTTGCAAAAAATATCAAACACTTAAAAAAAAAACCGGCCAAGTGCGAGTCGGACTCGCACACGAAGGGTTCCGTACCAGAAGGCATAAAACGCAAAAAAAAAGTTTCTTTTACCCCTTTAGATTTTAACTTTATTTTATTATTATTATTTGTTGTTATAGCGGCAACAGAAATACATCATCTGTGAAAATTTCAACTGTCTAGGTATCACGGTTCATGAGATACAGCCTGGTGACAGACGGACAGTGGTGTCTTAGTAATAGGGTCCCGTTTTTACCCTTTGGGTACGGAACCCTAAAAACTAAATTCACAAGCAAGAGAGTATTCCCAGTAAGTTTAACACCTAACCACCAGTTTACCAGTTTAGTACCTAATTCAAAATCTGTATCTAGAATATTTATTTTATTTACAGATTTTGATTTTTTTATTTATTTCCAAGGAATGTCACAGGACAATGACAAATTGTTCTAACTATTACAAAAATCACGTTGTTCACAAATAATGCTTGCTTAGCGAACTGTCATAGTGATTAATGTGACCTTTTGAAAGGACAAAATAATAATTGGTAGGTACATGACATACAGTGGTAAGGGGTATGCGCTAGGTTACCCGCGAAATTCTAATTTTCTTAAGTTTTTAGGGTTCCGTACCCAAAGGGTAAAAACGGGACCCTATTACTAAGACTTCGCTGTCTATCCGTCCGTTCGTCTGTCTGTCACCAGGCTGTATCTCAAGAACCGCGATAGCTAGACAGTTGAAATTTTCACAAATTATGTATTTCTGTTGCCGCTATTACAACAAATACTAAAAACCAAATAAAATAAATATTTAAGGGGGGCTCCTATACAACAAACGTGTTTTTTTTCGGTGTTTTGCCTTGGGATACGGAACCCTTCGTGTGCGAGTCCGACTCGCATTTGGCCAGTTTTTTATTATTCATCAATACAACCCTGTAAGTCCATCTCGTATAATCCTACTAGCTGCGCACTGCGGTTTCATCCGCGTAAATGTCGATCCTGTGGGAATATCGGGATAAAACGATTATGTTCAACTAGATTTTTTTGCTGCTTAGGTATACGAAAGTACAAAAATAATCTGTCTACCCTTCAGAGAATTCCAGTCCTCACATGTTTTAATATTTGAGGCCAGAAAGTATAAATCACGTCAAAACCATAATTTGAAAATGAATAAATTATGTTCAAATACCTACGCCATTAATATCTTGAAAGGAAATTGCGTGCGAAACGTCTGAACCGTAACTTTGG
Organism: Oligia strigilis; assembly: GCA_951800025.1. Taxonomy (NCBI): domain Eukaryota; kingdom Metazoa; phylum Arthropoda; class Insecta; order Lepidoptera; family Noctuidae; genus Oligia; species Oligia strigilis. The sequence continues at coordinate 1,704,268 of OX637563.1, read as the reverse complement.
ATGTAAAATTTTCATATATTACCACGGATATATTACCCTCTCTAATAGATGTTAAATAGAATGAACAAATGAAGATGATGTGTCACTTATCTACTGAATATTTTTAAAACTATCTTTGGATTATATAAATACAATCTCATATTGCACTTTCACCTGGATTTTTAGAAAAGTGAAAATTATCTCACTGATTTGTTAATCAGTCTTTATTCTTAGACTATTAATAAGTGATTAAAATTATACATGCTTACAAAAAAAAATATTTTAATGCTGTTTATCTAAACGCTGTTTTTCAATTTTCCTGAAAATCAACCTGAAAAGTCCTGTGAATAACTTTTTCGAGTTGTAACCCTATTTTATCGGTGCGATATTATTGTATAATTGCATAGCAAATGTGTGAGTACTGTGTACATACTAAAAAGCTACCATTTATTGGGTACGTCTTTCATTGACTTGAATGTGTCCTGGCGGCAGAGAGTATGTCATGCTCACTCAAATGTCTCGCTGATGGTGGCGCATGTGTTGGATCTTTTAGCTCCCTTCAAAATGGTTGAGCTGAATGGTGCTAATCCAAGCGTCATGTTCGTGAACGGGTGCCGTTACGTCAGTAGGAACTGGTCATGTCTTAGGTTCCACGGCTTTTTTTTTCTGTTCTTTACGGACGCTTCCCCTAGACCGTACGTTCTGCATCGTTCTCACATGCATAATTTCAACATGAACAATTTAACCAATATTTTGTAACCATATTATTTTGATTTAAAAGAGTGACCGTGGAGTTTCTTGCGCATTCTGCTCCATAAGTAGACACTACACTACACTTTGGAATGGGCAACTAGCTTCATCTTTCTGACTAACGGCCCCTTGAAAATTCTAAAGTGCCTGTATTTAGATTAACAATCAATATACTAATAATAAAGCTGAAGAGTTTGTTTGTTTGAACGCGATAATCTCTGGAACTGCGAGTCAGATTTGAAAAAATCTTTTTGCATTTGATAGCCCAATTCTTGAGGAAGGCTGTAGGCTATTTAATATCACGCTATGACCCTCAGGAGCCGAGCAAAAAGAAAAAAAGTCAGAATTCAATTTTAAAAAGAAAAAAAAAAAAAAGAACGCTAAGCGAATACGAAGTGTTGCGACGGGGTGGGGGTACAAGAAATTTCACACGGACGAAGTCGCGGGCAGAAGCTAGTTTGAAATATATGCCTTGAGTTCGAGTCTATCTTGATTACACAACATATTACTATCCTTACTAGGGACTTGTGGCTAAGTTAGAACAGCCGCACGGGACGAACGGTCGGGATAAGCTATGCTTGCCGCGGTTGGTCCGTCGGATGGGTGATTTGTGCTTGATTGATGGCAATAAGCCTACCTCTTAGAAAATCTCCAGTTATTTTAAAGTAACGTTAGTTAGTAGAGCCAATTATTTTACTGGCAAAATGTGGTTGTACCTACAGACGCCAGCACATCAAGCTACCCGATACTGTAAAATGTTCCCAATCAACTTAGAACAAGAGAGTATAGTTAAGTGTTAAGGGGCTTGCATGACCTAAAGTGCGGTCACTATCGGACTGCATCGAAAAGGAAGAGAAGCGCGATGACACAACGCCTGGTAATTTATTGCAAAATATGAAGCAATTATCTATTTACAAAAAATATATTGTTTGGACTAAAAAATTAAAACACTAGTGCTTTAGTATGTTCTTTGTAGAAAAATATGACAAAAAACCAGAATATATTAGTATGGTTTTTATTGTAAAAATAAAGTTTTTAGACGTATCTGCATGATTTTTTTCTATCATAACAAATTAGTTGTACTATGTTTTCAATACACTATCTACCTAGCATAAATCCTGAAGAATATCATATATTTTTCTGATTTTGTTTACTGTATTCGATCATATAATTTTATTGCTTTTAAAACTTGCATTTTTTGCGGTTAGGTCCTATAATCCCCTTAAGTACAACAAGTACACACACGTAAATAATGCAAAATAATCTGGGAATCGAATTATAAATAGAAAACATTGCAGTACAACCTTTGACCCTTTGGTAGACAATAATTAATATTTGCTTCAAATTAATAGCAAGTTTAATAGTAATTTATAGATTGATATACGCACTGAAATTAATGGAACTTATTAACTTGTACATGTTATTATTATTTTAGGATTGTTGGCTTTAAAAATTAACTAAACACTTTAAGGGGGAAGCTCTAAGGTGGCCCGCGAAATTCAAATTTTCTTACGTTTTTTGCAATTTGCTGGTCAGTATTAAGTTGTATGTTGATTAAAATATGATTCGCGGTCGTAACAAATATGTATTTACAGAATTATAATCATTAAAGTCATCAACACAACTCTCTAAGACCATGTAATCCCCAAATGTCAAGATTTCATGAAATAGTCATTCTTGGGGATTACATGGTCTTAGAGAGTTGTGTTGATGACTTCAATGATTATAATTCTGTAAATACATATTTGTTACAGCCGCCAATCATATTTTAATCAACGTACAACTTAATACTGACCAGCAAATTGCAAAAAACCTAAAAAAAAATGAATTTCGCGGGCTACCCTGGCGCTTTTGCCTTAAGTAAGGGGGTAAATATTAGATGTTTGTAGTCAAGAACAAAAAAAAAAATGGTATTTTTGATTGAATATTGCCTTACTTCAATAGCTAGATTAAAATAGACTACCTCGTTGGTCTTGTGGTGGCAAGTTGCTAGTGCTGAGTTCCTCAGATCAGTTCCCAGGTCGAGCAAAGTGTTATTGGGTTTTCCCACACGGAATTTCTCAGTAGCAGCCCGGAGTCTGCATTTGTGCCTGATTGATGGCAGTAAACCTGCCTCTTAGAAAATTATTTTAAAGTAACGTTAGTTAGTAAATCCAGTTATTTTACTGGCGAAATGTGGTTGAACCTGAAACTGTCAAATTTTCCCAATCAACTTTGAACCCTATGATTTAGCGATAAAGTTGAAAGTCTATTAAAGAAATTTGACAGATTGTAGTAGCTTAATGTGCTGGCGTCTGTACTAAAGTACCTATTACTTTGTCGAACCACGCCTAATTACGCGTCTCGGCTTCGATTTCTTTTGAAATAATAATAATAATAACTTATTTACATATACATTTACATCTTAAACACTAGTGTTAGTACATACATTTGGCAAATTTTAGTAATCACACTAATATTATAAAGGCGAAAGTTTGTGAGTGTGTGTGTTTATATGTTTGTTACTTCTTCACGCTCTAACGGCTGGACCAATTTTGATAAAATTTTGTATGGAGGTAGCTGACACCCTGGATTAACATATAGGCTTTTTTATCCCGATATTCCTACGGGATCGACATTTACGCGGGTGAAACCGCAGGGCGCAGCTTCCTAGCAGCGCCCTGCGGTTTTACCCGCGTAATTAAATTTTAGTAATAAAATAAAAATGTAAAATAAAGAGTAATTAAATTTTTGGTATTTACTAATACTAAAATTAAATTATAAAATTTTACACTTCAATTACAAATAGACACTACAAGTTTCTTTATAGTTTAAAAGATTTGTACAAATATAGATCTTATTACTAGAACATCCAATAGCATAACAAGAGACATTATGAGCCACTGGAGAAAAGAGCAATACAGAAAAAATTCCCGTCCTCTGAGACGAATTTCCCAACAATAGAACTAGGTGTGTTCCTAAGGGTTTAATCGGAATTACAATTGATAATACTATTTTGGAATTGTAGTTATAAATGGACTGCGTTGGACCACGAATACCTACAGAATATTATTGTCAGGTTTTTATTAAAGAAGGTGGGCCGAAACACGCGCGGGAGGCGGGAGGCATCTTTTTTTTTTTTGGAATGAAGTTCTTTAACGCGCCTTTTTCGATTAGAACCCTCGACATACGACTCATGTTAAAACACTGCGGTATAATAGCTTCTGACCTTGAAAATCCGATGTTAAGGTCAAGGTCAAAAGTCCAGAATTCCGTCCTTCATAAACACAATTTCCTTAAAATTCATATAATTCAGTATCGCGGCAGTAAAATCTCGCACTTTTACACTCACTCATAATTCCGTTTTTTTATTGACTGTCATAACTCATGTCATAACCTAGACAATGTTTATTGTGTTTGTTTCATTATTTATCTCAGAGTAGTCAGGTAGGAAATGTCGACGTCATATTTTTATATATTTTTTTGTTTTTGTTAACCTTTGTTGTCACTGCTGGACAGTCTCCTCCACATTTTTCCACTCTTCTTTGTTCTGTGCCTTCTCCGTCCAATCGGTGACCTTTTTGCTACATATAACGTTAAAGTTTACTGTCATAACGGTAACATTTTGCCTCAAGTTTTCACTGTTTTCGGATCAATAAAAAATAATGTTTTGAACGTTAGGCTCATTATGGAACTGTTTAGAGCAGTTCAGAGTAATGTTTTTTTCATTTTTATTTTCCTACTGCTTAATTCTTTCAGTGCACCCATTGTTTAATTTCACCTTTAAATCCCTCACTCCTTCTGCCCTCTATATCCCTCTCAAATGGTTTTTTTTTTTTTTTTTTTGAGTTAATATTACCCAACACGACTTGGCACGCGAGCAAATGTACACGTTATTCTAGAATCTGGATTTATTGCCTTACGAAGATATATCCACAATGCTCCCTAAGGGATAAGTCTTAAACATGTCTGCTATCTGTTAGCCTGGGATAGTACTAAATCCAAGGCAACCGATGTTTAAATATTCAGAAAATATGCCGTAGACGGGAAATCCCCTGTGGGACGGCCTAAAATGTAGGTAATTTACGTTTATTCTCGACAAGAAAATTTCAATAAGAATTTATTTGCAAAGTAAGTCCTTTTTTGGATGTGACATGTCTTTTAGCAAAACTACAGCAGTAGGCGAGCCATGGAAAGGCTATTCTTGGAGTCTCTCTGAGGGATTTTAAAACCGAAATAAGATGATGCGATAGAGAAGCAGACACGTCGATATATCCATACTAATATTACAAATTCGAAAGTAACTCTGTCTGTCTGTATGTTACTTTTTCACTCCTAAACCACTGAACGGATTTCGATAAAATTTGGCAGAGAGATAGATTGTATCTCGGGGAAGGATATAGAATAGTTTTTATATATTTTTACGATATTCCCATGGGATCGAAACTTACGCGGGTGAAACCGAGGGCGCAGCTATTTTTGATAAAAATGTTAGTTACGGCTTTTCACCGTAATTATGACAGCAGTTTAATTGTGCTTCATTTTATATTAAAGTATGATTACACTTTAAAGTATACAGCAATGAAAATGTCACGAATTTCACACGAGTAATTATTTTTAAAGGCCTCGGAACGAGGTAGACCGATGACATGTCTGTGAAGGCCGTAGAATGCGAGAATCACAGAACCGGTTGAAGTGGCGGTGCTTTGGGGAGGCCTGTGTGTGTGAAATGATGATAATGATGAATTAGACATAGTATAAAAATAGTAGCATCTCGTGTCTTTGGGTGACCGCTTGGTTCTAATAAACTACTCAATGCAACTTATCGCTTTCAGAGTTTATGTGATGTATGTTTGTATTGTGTTTTGTGTAATTATCGCGGCTCTACAAGCCCTCCACGCTGAACTTGAAAAGGATCTACGAGCACGCGCAGAGTTTACGGCGCCGTCGTTTATGCAGCTTATACGCAGCGTCTACGTGTCATACACGGTGTCTACGCGGTCATGAGTTGCGTCATCGCCTAAAGTCCACAGTAAACAAACACTAAGATCCTAAATGACTAAACTTTACTAAATTATCCACTTACAAAATTGTTTACTACGATAAAGTTTGTAAACAGTAGTTCAGCTAATGACATTTCAAATGATACCGGGGAGTGTCAGCCATATTGGATTATATTTAATGTAGTAGCTACCGGTTGCTAAGTGCTGTACGATGCTATTTGGAATAATGTGAAATTAACGAGGTGCCATTTGATCAAATCTATAGAGTACTTTGGGTTGATAAAGTGCATTCAGGGATAGCAAACATTTGGACAACACTGTTTCTAACCGGTTATATATTAATTTATTAAACCATATTTTCATTTAAAAGACTGTCCGTGGAGTTTCTTGCGTTCCGTTCTTCTCCATAGGAACCTATTACGCTTTGGAATAGACCTAGCTTCATCTAAAAAAAACTGGAACCTTAGAAACTCCATAGACACTATTTTAAATTAAGTTATAATAACGATAATTAAGTAATTAAATTAAGGCTTTTATTGTACAAAAAAAAATGCATTCGAGCCATTTGTGGCATTCCACCATGGGAATCCTGTAAACCGTTAAAACTCCTCACATTACCCAGCATGTATATTTTAGAATGTGCTAAATTTGTCCGACAGCATTTTGACTTATTTATAAAAAGGCTCAAGACAATTGCCCTCGAAAAGTAAGAGATCCAGATAGAATAGTTCTGCCTAGGGCACCAAAGACTTCTCTGTATAAAAAGAACTGCTACAATATGAGTGGACTTATCTACAATAAAATACCGAAAAACTTTAAAGATTTACCAAATAATTTATTTTTTGTAAAGTTAAAATTATGGCTACTGGGAAAACGATTTTATTCTATAAATGAATTTATAATTCATGATGATAAATAATGTGTTTTCAATCTTAATGAATATTGTAAAGTGTATTGTAAAAAGTAATAATTGTTAGAAATTAGTGTGGCCTCTGGCACAGGCAACTCGGGTGGGTTTTGGTCAGTAAGAGTCTGACACTCCCTTCCGCTCCGCCCAGAGCGGGAGGGGTCATTTGATGAAGAAAAAAAAGAAAAGGCATGCCATTGGACATAAACTGATAAATATTGTAAAATTTTGCATGTCAAATGTCTGACTATGTATTAGGAAACTTACTTAAAATTTAAGACCAACGCTGTACCAATACCTAGTGCAAATAAATGATTATGAATTATATTGTTACATATATGGTTAGTTATATCATTAGTGTAGAATTTACCACTATAAACATATAGTACAAAATATAGTGGTAAAATAAAAATTTAAAAACGATCTAATTAAAATTCTAAAGGATTGGCAGTAGGCTTCATAGACTTTACGCAATGTACGTATCATTATTGATAGGCTAGGGAACTGCATGATACATCACGCATGATAGTATATTTTTTTTTTTTTTTTTTATCTTTTATAGAATATTGTTTATCTTTTTTCTTTTAACTTCTTTTTCATTGAGTTAGCCCTGCTACAGTTAAATTTTGCTAACCGTTTGTTTTTTTATTATTTAATATAGTAATTTGTGGAAAATGTTATGTTAATTTTAAGACAACACTGTTTATGTTTAACATAATACTGTTTGTTTTCCCAAATGTAATAAATAAAAAAAATGCATAAATACAAGATACAAGAAGATGTATCTTTAAAGATAAGCACGTTAAAAGCGTCCAGAGTAAAAGCAAAAAGAATAATTAAAAATAAATTCATAATTATAATAATCAGTGGCAGTTAAGATACGACCAGTGGGGTAATTTCGTAACACACTATCAGTAGCAACGGCTTTCGTTTTGACAGTTCAACAACATTTACTGCGTTATTTACGTTGTTGAGCAGACAATTTTTTTGAACATATATACAGCAATGGATTAGCAATATGCGTCAAAGTCATTCAGTTTGAGATTGATAGTACGTTATGTAAATAGAGTGCAGTCAGCAGCCTCTCTTTCAGGACGCTATTTTCCTTTCATGAATTTCACCGCAATAGTTATTTCTACAAACAATTAATTTTAACATCAAAGGTAGGTACGAGTACTACAAATATTGTTTTTTGAACTGTTGATTGGTTTCAAACTAGTGGATGAAAATATTTGAAGAGCTTCAATAGGCTTTAGTGTTTCGTTACCTACGGTTCAATATTTTATTATATCTTATAATAATGATAAGAAGTGGTGTTTAGTGGTAACGAAAACTACTTTTTCTGCTTTACTTTGTGACAATTATTTAATCAATTCCGACTGCCTATCTGACCTCGACAACCCAGTGAATAGGTAATACGATACATAGATATAATGATTAGGAACCTAATTTAAACATATTTTTACTGGTATACTTACATACAGTGTCAGACATGGTCAGACTCTCTAATAATAGTCTGACAGTGATAAAATTCTAACCCAAATGATAAATGGTTTTATATCTGTAAGTAGGTTTAAGCAAATACTTTTACACGTCAATCATAATATATTTTAAAAACTAGATATGGTCGGGCGTTTCCTATCTGACGACTATGAGAAAAATAATAAAACAAACATAATAAACATTGCCTAAGTTTATGACAGTTAATAAAAAAACGGAATTAGGTACGAGTGAGTGCGAAAGTGCGAGATTTTATGGCAGTGATAATGAATTACGTGAGTTACATGGCAAATGTGTTTATGAAGGACGAAATTCTGAAATTTTGACCTTGACCCTTACATCGTTTATTCAAGGTCAGAAAATATTTGATCTTAGTGTTATATCATAAGTCGTAGGTCGTGGGATCGAACCCAGACAAGCTTTTTACTTGTAAGTAAATTATTTAATTACCAATGCTCTCAAAAACAGTAAAGGAACACATCGTGAGGAAACAGGGATGTCTTAGACCCAAAAATTCGAAGACATCTAGCCTCTTATCCCAAATTCAACTCCACCACTTAGCCGATACCATTTTCTCAAGTTAAAAGAAAAAAAAAACAGTGGCAATCCGGGAGTGCCGACGAAAGTGAAAACAAAACACAAACAGAATACTTTGCCATCCATAGATATCCGATCACACATATCAGATATAAGTACATTAAAGCCGAGAACATCCCGAGGACAGTCGAACACTTCCGAAGCGGGTATTTTTTTAATCGTCTTTTAACAAAATACGCGCGGTTGTAGCTTACGGTAACAGTGGTGCGAGTTCAATGGTTTTTCCCATCTCAAAAAACCCAACGCGCCTAAAGAAGTTTTCACTTCAAAAATAAGACATCAAATAAAGAACCATAATTTTCATTCATAAAAAAAATTACAGCCAAATAAGAACGGGTGACAACTTTTGCGCCATCTTTTACTAGGTTTGTGATGTAGCTGAATTCGAACTATGTGTTACAGAAAAGGGGTCATACTGAGAATTCCAACAAAAGCAGTTCCTTCAGTGCTGACTGTCAGTTTATTCGATAGATTTAATTTATCGTGTTCCATTTCTATAGGCTTCTATCTAGTTACGCCACAATTGCTTGGTTCTCCATCTTTCGTTTTCTTTCAATCTATCCAACCAGCTTTTTTTTTAATTCGTCGGTCCATTTAGCTAGTGATTCTAAATACAGAACCTGGGAGATCGATGAGAGAAATTATTTGTTGACCGAAATTACACGTATTGTGCCACCATATGTAAAATTTCTACAATATCATCTGTCTTTTTATAGTGTAGATAGAGAGTATTCTATCTTTGGACCTCCTACGTCAATTTGTTGGTTTCATAGAGTCAAAGAATGACAGTTGTGGACAGTTATGCTTTAGCGATAAAGTTGAAAATCTATTAAATAAATTTGACAGATTGTAGTAGTTTGATGTGCTGGCGTCTTCACATATCTACTCGCTTCTGCTGAGCATAAGGTACAAAGATATAGTGCAACTTAGTGATATTGACATAGTTATTAAGTTTTATTTACTAACAAAATTGTTACTATATTATTATGTATACTTAGTTTAAGGTATGTATGTATGGGTCTTTGTTACTTGAAAATAAATGGTTCATTATTGTTATTATATGGTCGTGTGACTTATAAAAATAATACGAAATCTTACCCTCGAATAATTTAACATTTAGTCAATTTAGTCATAGATATGAGCGAAGCCGCTTGCACAGCTTCTTATACTACATTACTGAATCGTTTTAGAACAAATGACTTCCGTTCATAAAATAAAGATAGGTAATTAAACCATTTATTTGGCGCACACAAAAAGACAGCACAACACACTAACGTACAATATTAGATGATAACCAAACTACCCACATGATTATAATAAAACTGGCCAAGAGCGAGTCGGACTCGCACACGAAGGGTTCCGTACCACAAGGCAAAAACGCCGAAAAAAACTCGTTTGTTGTATGGCTCCCATACAACAAACGAGTTTTTTTCCCTTAAATAATTATTTTATTCGGTTTTTAGTATTTGTTGTTATAGCGGCAACAGAAATACATCATCTGTGAAAATTTCAACTGTCTAGCTATCACGGTTCTTGAGATACAGCCTGGTGACAGACAGATGGACGGACGGACAGCGAAGTCTTATTATTAGGGTTCCGTTTTTACCCTTTGGGTACGGAACCCTAAAAACAAGGTGCCAATAAAAAAAATGAAAAACACACGAAATAAAAGTGACACTATGACGAATAAAATTAGTAACGAAACGTACACAGTGCGTCTCAAGGTTGCACCAAATGGGAGTCCAGCTCAGCATGTGTCACCTGACGCTGATATTCTGCTGGATCCCTGCTGTGACACACGGACGTTTATAAACGTTCCTTGCACAGTTCTATTAACATTTTAATCACAGTAAACTTGCTATGAATATGCTAATGGAAAACCTGAACGGTCAATTCACACAGACAAAAGAATGTACGTATCTGGGTAGAAGTAGGAATATTGAAAGTGGATGCAGAGACGCAATAAAAATAATGTTATGTTGTTGAATTGGGCTCTTCACATAATCAGCCTATAATGTTCCCACTGCTGGGATTCAGGCCTCCTTTCTACGAAAAGGGACGCGGCCTAGTGCGGGTTGGTAGATGTCATATGTCTTCGAATTTTGATTCTAGAACATCCCGATTTCCTCACGATGTTTTCCGTCATCGTTTAGAGAGCAGTGGTGATGAAATAATCTACACAAAGTAAAGCGCCTGTGTGGGTTCGAACCTACGACCTACAACTCGTGAGCCGCGGCCGATACCACCGGGCCACCACTGCTCTCAAAACGCTGAAGGAAAACATCGTGAGGAAACGTGGGTGCAGAGACGCAATAAAAATAATGTTATGTAGGTCCTATTGGACATCATCATTGTCCTGCAAATCCCATTTTATTGGAGTCGGCGCCACATGTATTTTTTCCATAATTCTCTATTAGTTGTCATCTGAATAATCACCGCTTGTCCAGCCATTTACCATCTTTCACACAGCAGGACCTATTAGACACATGCAGATAAATTGAACGACTTTGTCTAGTAATTTCTTTTCGGGACAGTAACAACATGCCAGGAATAGTAATTCAACCACGCTCTCAGCCGAAGCGCCGAATATTCAGCTGGTGAAAATGTATGGAAAAGCTTTTTTTTTTAAATAACCAGCGAAATATTTCAACGCATGTGAAAAATATTTCGTTAGGGTTCAGAATCATGTACAGACGCCAGCACATCAAGCTACCCGAAACTGTCAAATTTTCCCAATCAACTGTGAACCTTAGGCTTTAGCGATAAAGTTGAAAATCTATTAAAGAAATTTGACAAATTGTAGTAGCTTGATGTGCTGGTGTCTTTATTCAATGAATCCATGGTAAAAGCTTACTTGTGAAGTCATCTATCGAAGGCGTCCTGTTGAACGTTACTAACTTACTTGAACTCTATCCATCCATACCAATATACGTATTTCCATACTTATATTATAAATTCAAAAGTTATTCTGTCTGTCTATCGGTCTATTTGTCACTTTTTACGTCTTAACTGATTTGATAGATAGGTAGATAAAACGTTTATTCAGTGCAATAAAAGACACAATACAGGCATGAAAAACATCAGAAAAGGTGAAATTAAAAAAAATAACAAAGATTAAAAAGATAAATTGACCCATAGACACCTAGCTCATAACATCTATAACGGTCGATCACTACTGGGCGGTGTGAGTCTCATGGTTGCACCAAATGGATTTGGATGGGCATATGATACTTTTTCTCTCGGTAGTGCGTGAATAATATTTTCGATACCCAAGTTGCTGAAGCCGCGGGCAAGGGTTATAATCAATGATACATCTGCTCCATCTGTTATCGGTTTTACAGCAAATTTGAGCAGCATATTGCAATTTTTACTTAAAAGTTATTTTCATTAAAATTCAAGAGAGCAAAAAGTATATTTTTACATTATTAAAAGTATTTATAAACGTGGAAGAAAAACAACCTCTAAGTATTCAAAAAACGCTCAAGCAGTTCAATTAAAAATGAATAAGCAAAACAACACAGATTGGTGAATGTTTTGAATTATTCATTAGACATGTAACGAGTATCGTGGAAGAAAAATTTCAAGCTGAATTCTTGTTAGGTAAAACCGGAACGCGATTTTGTACTAACGAGATAATTACCGTGCATCATGGACAACGCAAAAGACTTAGGCTTTATTCACACTGCATAAAGGTTCGATAATGCCATTTTATGCAAATGATAACATAATGACATTACATACAAAATAATTCTACTTTTAGCATTTAAAATCTTTAAGTGAATGTTATAGTTAATTTTACGTTTACGATTATTATTAATAGGTACTGACAATGCAATGGATAAGGAGCAATTACTTATACTAAATCGTGTAAATGTGGTCGCTTTTGTAGTAATTAATTACGATACAAAAACTGTCGTAATTGACTAATAAAATAATTCGTTGCGTTGTTACAAATCATGAAAAATAAACAGCCTTTCCACCAAAGATGAGCGAGGATTCGTAGCGAGGGATGTGTGTGAAACTAACCAATACCAACGCTAACTTAGTTCAAGCTATAACAAGTGCGAGTCGGACTCGCACACGAAGGGTTCCGTACCACAAGGCAAAAACGCCGAAAAAAACTCGTTTGTTGTATGGGAGCCCCCCTTAAATATTTATTTTATTTTGTTTTTAGTATTTGTTGTTATAGCGGCAACAGAAATACATCATCTGTGAAAATTTCAACTGTCTAGCTACCGCGGTTCTTGAGATACAGCCTGGTGACAGACAGACGGCAAAAACGCCGAAAAAAACACGTTTGTTGTATGGGAGCCCCCCTAAATATTTATTTTATTTTGTTTTTAGTATTTGTTGTTATAGCGGCAACAGAAATACATCATCTGTGATAATTTCAACTGTCTAGCTACCGCGGTTCTTGAGATACAGCCTGGTGACAGACAGACGGACGGACGGACGGACAGCGAAGTCTTAGTAATAGGGTTCCGTTTTTACCCTTTGGGTACGGAACCCTAAAAATGAAGCGATGTTATTGGTTGGTTTCACACACATCCCTCGCTACGCATGCTCGCTCATATCTGGTGGAAAGGCTAACGGAACTGAGAATACTGAAGGCAGATAAGAAAGGCTAGAACAATTAGAAGCAGAAAACGTTACCACTGCAACCTCATCCCTAATAGTTTCTCTTGATACAGTAATTACCACTACCACTTACTTAGAAACGTATGAATCATAAAACCTAGTCATAAATTAAAACTCAAACTAACGGTAGCAAAAACAATTCTATCAGAACCGCGTCTTGTACACATTGCCTTAAATGGTAACGGTCTGATGCATCAAGGCGTGCTTACAGATGTGAATTAGCACGCTGTACACGTTAATCTCTGATTGCACTTGATAATTCATTGGCTGTTTCTAACTTTCTTTTTGATATAAAGTACGATTATTGTGTTGCTACTGAAGTAATTAAGGATAGGGATTTTAGAGAAGATGGACAACATCTTGATGAAGATGAGGAATTTGATATGGTTAATATAGAAGAGAAACGGAATAGGGTTTTGGCATTTTGCTATGGACTCTAAGAATAAGTCAAAAAAAGGCAAAAAGAAATAGGGTCTCGAAATTAATTAGAAAAGAATTTAAAGAAACGAAATAACTGAATAAATATTTAAAATGTGAGCGCTTTTTTAAATTTGAATGAAGAATTCTGCTAATGTAGCTTCATAAATTGTGATTATCATAAAAATGGTCATTATAAGGCTGAGGTTAATTAAGTTTCTAAAAGTATTTTTGTTCACGTAATAACATTATTTTAGAAGCTTTTTTATTTCGACGAGATTAAAATGCAAAACTTGTATCGTTATAATGTAAAAATCTACGCGAAACTTTTTATTACTTTTGGAACTAGCTTCTTTAATTTACTTGTATGTGGCTTTATACAATTTTAATATTTAATATAATGGTGCTAGGACCTAACACCTACCTTTAGCAGTTCTTCCGTCATATATCTCCAAATCCAAGGCGTCATTTCCGTCCGCCTGCGAGACTCTGAAGGTGTAGTCACTCCAATCGAAGCTGAACGCGTGACTGTCCAGGAAGTTTGTTAGCCACCAGTCCTTCGACCTCGCCTGCCTCGTCTTCAATGGTTCTATCGTTAGCACATTGAACACCTTCACAGATTTCTGCTGCTTCAAACTCCTCAGAATCTCCTTCGCCATATGATCGATACACGTAGCATTATCACTACAGTTCAGTTCAACAATCGCCCTAACATCCCCCATCAGCATGAAAGCGACCAAAAGGGCAAGGGGATTCATTTTCACCTATGTCTTTTTCACAAACACTGTATCACAGGTCTTCACCAATCCATTTGTGGGTCACGCCTTCCCGAACCATCTACATCGATGGCTACTTGGTTAATGAGTCCCTCTATGCCTGCCTGATCATTTTTATCTGGCGTCACGCTGCACTGACCACCGCGGACGGCGTGTGCAATATTTTTTTCATTGAGTTCTTCACTTGCATGTATACGCTACACCACTTTTCTTTCCACCGTATACGTTTTTATTCAAGAATTTTCCGTGATCCGCGCATTTAAGGTGCTTTATCGCGAATTATTGATGTGTAACATAAAAAATGTTTTCGTTTCGCTTTGGTATACGTCGCTAATAGGTATAGTGAATCAATATTTTACTTTCTTATGTATGGTCAGCAAATTCATTTGGGCTTCAACTTTTATACAATGTCGCTCAGCTTTGACAGGGTTTGTTAATTTTAAGCAAAGAGTAGCTTTTGAGTAATGTGATTGCAGCTTTTGAACTTTGGAGAACCCTTGATTGCGAATGAAATAAACAGAAATTTAATGGATTTTGCTGTTCTCTTTCATGAAAAGGTATCAAAAAGCCTTTTCAAGGTATTGGGTTTATTAAAAAAAGTATTAAAATGGTCGGGAGACGAGAGGGATTGATTGAAAGCTTCAAGAGGTTCTCTATTACAAACTGTTAATTAAATGTTTTTATTCACTCAATATGCGATGAGTACGTCAAAGTTAAAGAAGAACTTCGAGTTTAAGAGCTTATTCAAATCAAAATATCTAATGTTTTTATTAACAGTTGGGACTTTATTGAAAAAACTAATACATTTTCCGAGCAGATTTAGGCATAAAATCACGAAAAAATTCAATTAGTTTCGAGATTTTGATTCAATTTAATGAATTTAGATAACAATTTCGTCGCACCATAAGGGTGGTTATTCTTTGAATTTATTCATAAAACACAGTTAGTGTTTTCGAAAGAAGAACTTAAGTACTTGTTTTCACAATATAAAATTCATAAATAAAAACTTATTTATAAGAGTTGTTAAGAATATTGAAGCACTAAACCAAAATGGTAAAACCGGTTAATTGTTTAAGAAATAAACTAGTAATATTTTTTCACACCCTCTCAAATCAAGATCAAATAGACTACCTATTTTCACCTTTCTGGTTTTTTTCATGTGTACTGTAAAGGTTGTTCACTAAAGTCAACCTTATACAGGGTGAATTTTCCAAGTGGGCGTGGATGGCCAAATCCGAAACTATGAGGAATAGCGAAAAGTACTCAAAGGAGTCGCGGGCTCTATTTTGATGAAAACTAAAACTGCATCATTGGGTTTTTGAAAAATCAATATTTCTAGCCAGGAATCGAACCCGTTGATTTTGATAAAAAAAACACTGTATTATTACACCATTCGAATAGTGTCGCTGATCTCACTCTCTCACTCTCACTCATCATCATTTCAGCCGAAAGACGTCCACTGCTGGACATAGGCCTCCCCCAAGCACCTCCACCTCGACCGGTTCTGTGCTTTTTGAAATGCACTATCATCTTGAATTTTTCCAGATTTTTCAAGCCCGCAGTTTAGCTGGTAGAGGGGGGGGACGTCCTACTGGAACAAAAATTTGCACTTTAAAGTTTAATATTTCGTAAATGGAGCATTAAATCGAAAAATAATTTTAGCAACCCCCAAGTTATTTTAGAACACCTATTCAACGATACCCCACACGATAAAGTAGACGACGAAAAAAAATTCATCCCCATTTCATATGTAAGGGAGTTACCCTAAAAAAAAATAGTTTCCAAAATTTTATTATACCACTTTGTCGGCGTAGTTAATATACACACTTCTATAAAATTACAGCTTTCCAGTACTAACGATCTCTTAGCAAAACCTCGGACAGACAGACAGACATGACGAAACTATAAGGGTTCCTTGTCAGAACTACTCGAAACCCTAAAAACTTTTTTAAATATAGATTTAAAGAAATCCTATCGTTGTTTAAATTCTTTGAAGGGCTCATCTAGCCCTTCACAGTACTATGTACTATAGGTACAACTCTGCTCATCTCTTCGGGGAATAGGGACGTGAAGTTACTTAAGTAATGTCAGTCACATTCACGACCAACTCGAAAAATCCCCCGTGTCACAAAATTCACTTTAAAATCAAAATTCCAACATGACTAGTCTACCAACATCTGGCTCGAGTTTCAAAGTCTAAAGTTTTCGTAATTACGCATATCATTACCGAGGCGTGACGTTAGTTGGTGAAGTGTTACCAGTTAAAGAAGTTCTAGTTTAAATTGATTCTGCGATAACTGAATAATGCACTAAATGAAGTTTTAAATTTTTGACTCTTTCAGTTTGGGAGTGGTACTTCGAATCTAGATATTGTGACGGCAGGTGGAGCAGAGCCCTAACGGAATGGTGGCCGAGAGACGGTTGAAGGAGCGTTGGTAGACCAACGGCCACACACCAGTGGGTGAACAAGGCTGTCAATGAGGTTGATGATGACAATGATTTGGAATCTTTTAGTGCGTTTCTTTTTATTAAAGGTTGGTTCATGATAGAAATTCAAGGCTGTTGTTGTGGCCTTGGTCTACTAGAAGTTTTTTACATCTTAATTTCTTAACGAGTCAGCAGAATGCTTTTTTTTATTTGTTTAATGGTTGGTAACAATGCCGACCAAAGCCAAGTACTGAACTTTTGGCTCAATATCTTTTAGTGTTTGATTTCAGTCTTGGTTTTCCCCGTTTAAATTTTTCTCTCTTTATTTCCATATATTGTACAAATCAATCATCATGCCACGAACGAAAATAATAAAAAGTAATTTAAAAAAATTAAACCGACTTCAAAAAGAATTCAACTCAAAATTATGAAATAACTTTAATTTCGGAAGTCGGTGTCTTGGGATCTGTATTTTAGTTTTTTGCCACCGACTTCCGAAATTAAAGTTATTTCATAATAAAATTTTGAGTTGATTTCTTTTTGAAGTCGGTTTAATTTTTTTAAATTACTTTTTATTTCGTAATTTTTAGTTTTTGCACTAGAATTTGACCAAGGTTTTGAGATGTTTTCCCTATGACACTACACCCGTAGCTCGTATCAATACGCCAGGCCGTCACACTTACACGTATTAGTCCATATCTTGAAAATTACTGAACCGAAAAAAAATGGTCACGATCAGAATAGTTGCTGAGAAATGCGTGGACAAACATACATACATACATACATACGTCTATGAAATTTTGTATATTTGTTTGGAAGCCTTAGTAGATTATCATATGTGAATATAATGCAATTCCAATAATATTACATACATAGGTATCGAATTGATAACCTCCTTTTTTTTGAAGTCGGTAATAATGATATCAAAGACGAATTAAATACAAAACAAAAGAATGATTTAAGTAACAGAATTAATAAGGCAATTGAAAACGTACACAAGTGCTCACTTGTCTTCAATTGCCTTATTAATTTTGTTACTGAAGATGGCTTCATCTTCAACAAAAAATATAGCTCTCCAGAGAAAGCGCTAGTTAGTGACCGGAATAAAAATATATGTACTCTTAAATGAAAATGGGTTTTCTGACCACGAAGAAAGTCAACGTCTTGAACTGACGACGAACAATTTAAAATGTAAAACAGCTGAAGAAAAGGCGATAATATATTATTCCAAGAAAGTAGTTTTACTTCATTTCGAGAAATGCTCCCTTGTAACTTGGCTGGGAAATGGAATAATCAGGCAGTAGGTTTAGCAGCGAGAATATATTAATGCAAATCATGGTAGCGAAGATTGACATACAGGACTAGCTGTGCCCCGCGGGGTCACCCGCGTTATTTTGAGAAAAAAACATACTTAAATTTATTCCATTACTTTAAGATTATGACAGTACAGATGCCACCAGGACATCAAGCTACCCGAAACTGTCAAATTTTCCCAATCAACCATGAATCTTATGCTTTAGCGATAAAGTTGAAAATCTATTAAAGAAATTTGATAGATTGGCTGGCGTCTCAACATTACTTCTTGAAGCTAATAGTTCCGCTCTTATTGATCATAGTGTGATGTACATCACACTATGATCAGTAAGAGGGGAACTATAGTAAACCTCGCAGAGCCGTGCGGAGTTATTTTAAAACTATGATATCTCCTAAGATGTCAAGGGCAATTTTCTTCATATTTAAAATACTTGTGATGAATAATGTATTTATTTGGATAAGGATTAATATCATGTTTATAAAAACACCTTCGCAAATAATGCATTATTTTAGAACAAATTTGATTACCACAAAAAAGGTCAACCTTAAAAGATAGACTTAAACTGTCACGGACTTTTTTCTTAACTTTTAAAGGGAAACAATTCCATCATACATGATTTTTGCGTCACTTTAGCCGTTTACGCAGCATACGCAACGGAAGCTCTCAAAAGGGATAATTTTTCCCGTTTTTGCAACGTTTTTCATTGATGCTCCGCTCCTATTGATCGTAGCGGAATGTTATATAGCCTATAGGCTTCCTTGATATATGGACTGTCCAAAACAAATATATTTTTATATTATATATTTTTCAATTCAAACCAGTAGTTCCTGAGATTATCGCGTTCAACCAATCAAACAAACTCTTCAGCATTAAAATATTAGTATAGATAAATTTCTAACCACCAAAACTGAAACCATGTTTTCAGTACATGATTCTGAACCCCCCTGCGTTGTAATTTTTTGTCGGTTATTAAAAAAAAATTTGTTCTGCCATACATTTTGACCACTACCTGCACTTTTTTAAGAAACATCTGTTTTTTTTTTTGATAACTGACTTATTTTCCGACGATAATTTGCTGAATTTATGGTTGCAGTTTGCGCGCTGGTTAAAAAATTGTCCTGTATATAATTTTTTTAGATCTATATGGGTTGGCCAAGAAGCCTATTATAATTGAATGTAAAATAAATGAAAATAATCATAATTGCGTTAAAAACCATTCGAATAATAGCTTCCTTCCTTCCTTCATTCCTTCGCTTTTCTTATTTCATTTCCATTACCACTAATACAAGACATCTTGCTCAAATTGTACATTAAAAACTGGAACAACTACACTTGACTTGCTAACGGTACTTACAAATGAAACTTATTTTGTTTAATCGACTGCGTATTGCACGCAATCACTGCTCCAGTAACAAAAAACAATATATCACATTTTGTGTCCGGAACCACGCACTGCTGTCTGTTTTCGGCAGCCCTAGTTCATTTCTCTATTTATAATTGTAAGTTCATTATTTTTGTCACGAAATAATCAAATCGTTTCTGATGTCATTATTGTTAATTTAAAATTACTATAGTCCGCACGGAACTAGTTGGCCGCGCCTTGGGAGGGGACGGGGGTGAGGGCGGCGGGGTTGCCTATTAAGTAAGTAATGACAAAGCGCCCCCCCCCTCCGTCCCACCGCTCACATACCTAAGGCGCGGCCAGCTAGTTCCGCGCGGACTATATTTCCTATAAGTATTGCCTTCCTCAGAAAATCTCCCAGAAGTGCCTCTAAGGCAAAGGATAGCCGTGGGGAGACCCTTTCCCAGCAACGCTTGTTGCCCCACTCTTGTACTAAAACGTTAATCTATTTCCTCCATTTCTCTTGATCCCACGTTTGCTCTTTACATCACGCGCAGCATGACTAAGTAGTCAGTAGTAAGAGATATTTATGTATATTCTTCGTAGATATAGAAGTATTTATCTGTCAAAAATAGTCATAAGATCCATACAAAGTGACTTTTTGACATGGTGCCGTAGAAATATTTCAACAATAATTAGTAATTTTGTCTTCCGTATCGTCTTTCTATGGTGGTCACGCGCGGGCTGCTAGAGAGTGTTTGTTGTACCACTTCGATAAATTTTCCTAGAGCCAACTATGTTGGGGTCAGCTTTCAGTCTCACCGAATGCAACTGAATAACCGTGCTTTGGGTGGCAGATCTCAGCGATAAGCGTAAGTCCTGGGATGTGTGGCCGGCTTTGGGTTTCATCTCGATGGGTCTCTTTGAATGCAAAGAATGTTGCAGTGAGATTTGCGGTAGACATCAGAAAGAATTGCAGATTTGTCTCGTGAGAACCCTTCGATGTTAATTAAGACAACGCACAGAGCCGGTTTTTATAAGTGGACTTTGGATTGCCATCGTGGTGAAAGGATTAGCCAATCAGCGTGGATAACTCACTGATTGCCCAGGGTGTTCTGTAGATACGTCGCTCGGGGAGGCTCCTTTCATGCACCCCAATACTGAATAACAGTATTTTACATGGAGCAAGCACTCTCTGTAAAATACTGGGTTGTGGAGGTAATTTGGTCAAAAAGACAGACGCTTTCTGACCTCCATAACCGGGTAACACGATACCCTTTGCCAAGATTGGTTGTCGAACTATTGGGCACCTAACTTGTCGTAACGACTGTTAGAAATTTAGGAATGACAGCTGTGACCAACGTCTCAACGTGCTTTCCGAGACACGGAGGGGTTATGTAATGGTCACCCATCCCCAAACCGAACGCAAACGTAGGTACTTTAACGTTCGATCGACCACTGCGGCTGTTGTTAATTAGCCACGAGCCCCACTGATTGTTGCACCACTTACACTTCCTAAAGATAAAGATAATTTATTTGTCAAACATGCGTTACATACAAATTAGGCATGCAAGATCTTAAATATAGGTAACAAGTCCGTACATGTTTTGCCTGACTAGGCGTACAAATTTTCATTTATTTTTTTTACATAAAAACAAATAATTACTTCAATAAAGCAAAGACTAAATACGGGTTCACCAACATTACATTACATTACATTATTACATTTTATGAGAATAATATTAGTCAGAAATAATTATAAAAGTTCAATCATGTCAAAAGGTATCTGTCAAAAAGTCATTTATATTATAATAACATTTATCTGTTAGTAGATTTCGAATCTTATTTTTAAATTGATTTGTTGTCATGGCTTTATATGACTGTGGTATTTTGTTGCATATAAAACAATATTTATCTACTGTGTTCTCAATCTTGCGTTCACATATGTATAATGAATGATTTTTTTTTCGGTTCCAAATTTTTACAGAATGTTCTACCCATGAATATGGACAACTTTTACTATGAGACCAACACTGAAATCACGAAAAAAAACAGCCGTTTCATACATTTTAGTCAAGTAGCTATTGAACTTTTGTATGAAACATCTGATTTTATTTCGTGATTTCAGAGTTGGTCCCATAGTAAAAGTAAAAAAACACCCTGTAAAAATTTGGCACCGGTAAAAAAAATCACCTGTACCTATACCTAGTATTTATCCTTATCCCTTCGAACCATCAAATCAGCATTGTCCTCATCAACGGCGGAAATTCTTTCTAGTTGCAATACAACACCATCTTTTATAAGTATGTCAGTAGCTATAAGTTTATATTGCTATCTCCTTTTAATCAAAATAATATGAAAATCATCATCTGCCTAGTCTTTTCCCAACTATGTTGGGGTCGGCTTCCAGTCTAACCGGATGCAGCTGAATACCAGTATTTTACATCGAGCGACTGCCTGTCTGACCTCCACAACCCAGTTACTGGGTAATACGATACCCCTTGGTAAGACTGGTTGTCAGACTTTCGGGCTTCTGACTACCCGTAACGACTGTCAAAGATCCACTTTAGAAGGGACTGTGACTTCTGAGTTTGTTTCGGCCTTTCTTCTCAGAATAGTCAGTTAGGAAACGCCGACCTCATCTAGTTTAAAAAAAATATGATTGACGTGTAAAAGTGTTTGTACAAACCTACTTACAGAAATAAAAATCATTTATCATTTATCAGGAATGACAGCCGGGACCAACGGGTTAACGTGCTTTCCGAGGCACGGACCCCTCCGTGCCTCGGAAAGCACGTTAAGCCGTAAAGATGGTCACCCATCCACAGACCAACTGCGGCAAGCGTAGCTTAACCTGATCAACCGACCTGTGCAGCTGTTATTATTAGCCACGGGGTCCTCCATAATAAAAAAAATTCATAATAATCCATAATAATAAAATGAAAATGACAGCAAGATTTATCGATCGTTTAAAACCGTCAAGTGTTTTAAACATCATATTTCTTTTACAATGATCATCGTTAATAGAAGTCATTAATGTTCAATTATGAATGATGCTTTTGTGGTTGTAAATTACTGGGTGACTAGTTGATGGTAGGAATTAAACATTTTGAGATATTTTATACGTTATCTTGAAAGTATCAGACGTATCAATCTATTGGAAATGTCTTTTGAGTTATAAATATCTAGTGATACATTTATGAGTCATAATAATCAACAGATCCGTTATCAGTACAAAACAATCTTTAAATAGTATAGAATGGAATGCAATAACGTTTATAATAGTAGGTACTACAGTTAGTAATAGTACTAATAATATTAATACTACAGTCAGTTCAAATACACAAAACTGTATATGCTTAGGTCTCCTAGCGGGTTGCTAGGTGCTGGTTTTCACCTTCCTGTTTCAAAATCAAAACATTTTATTTCACTTGAAAAATTTACCCTGTATACATACATACTTACATCTAGTATAAAATTTTGTACATTTGTTTGGAAGCCCTAATAGATTGTCATATGTGAATATAATATTCCAATAGTATTACATACATACGTGTCGAATTGAAAAACGTCCTTTTTTTTGAAGTCGGTAAAGACTGCATATTGTACCTATGTAAAATAATAAACAGCGTACACGATGTCCGTTGTCTATCACTTACCACGCAATCAATACCTCAGCATCAATCCATTAAAATAATAATATATATTTATAGTAATGATTGCTTTCTATGATTTATGTAAAATTAATATTCAATTTGACTAAAGTAAATAAAAGTAGAAAAATAACGCGAA
The DNA here is from genome assembly GCA_951800025.1 of Oligia strigilis. NCBI lineage: Eukaryota > Metazoa > Arthropoda > Insecta > Lepidoptera > Noctuidae > Oligia > Oligia strigilis. The sequence continues at coordinate 1,680,846 of OX637563.1, read as the reverse complement.
CGCTGAACACTTTAAGTGATGGATAGTGATTGCTGTGTTTACATGCAAGGAACACATATTAGCTACTGCTATTAGTGATCGTTAGCAGTGGTGGCCCAGTGGTAACAGCCGCGACTTTCGAGTTGTAGGTCATAGGTTCGAACTCAGACAGGCGCTTTACTTTGTGTAAATTATTACATCATCACTGCTCTCAAAACGGTGAAGGAAAACATCGTGAGGAAACCGGCATGTCCTAGAAACAAAAATTCGAAGACATGTGACATCTACCAACCCGCACTGGGCCCGCGTGGTGGATTACAGCCCACTCCCTCTCACTGAGAGGAAGCCTGTGTCCCAGTAGTGGGAACGTCATAGGCTATTATGCTATGTGTATGTATATGGTATTTGCGTTGCTAAATTTTAGACAACCCCAATTTAAAATCTACGTATATTTTTTCATATTATTTTTACCATCGACAGGCTAAGAATAAAGTCATTTTTCACTTTGATTGATTTTTCGTTCAGACGTTTCACTTTGAGTAAATTATGGCGAATGAGACGCAAAAATGAAGAAAAAGTGAAGCGCCTAATATCGGCTTAAGAGCGTTTATTCCGTACGGCATTTCATACAAACTTTCAAGCCCATGCTTTTCGAAATTAATGAACCGATTTTAATGAAACTTCATACGCATAAGCAGGACACAAAGGTTAAAAAGCTACTTAAGAACATTTTCGAAAAATAGTGTTACAGTCAAATTAGTCCGATTTTAAATTTTACATAGAAACAGATATTTCTAGTTATCTTTATTTAAATAAGACATTTCGAAAATGTTTTAAGTAAGTTTTTAGAACTTTGTATCCTGCTTAGGCGTATGAAGTTTCATATAAATCGGTTCATTCATTTCGAAAAACAAGGGCTTGAAAGTTTGTATGAAATTTTGTACGGCGTAAACGCTCCTAATATAATACGTGCATTCTATGCAAATTAACGATTGAATTTAAGTTGATTCAAATACATTTACAAGATGACTGGTGTTACTAGACATCAACTCATTTTCTCATAGATTAGATTAGGAAAAATCAACAATTTTTTTTAGGAGGGGTTGTAGCTAATAACAGCCGCACGGTTCGATCGATCAGTTGAAGCTACACTAGCCGCGGTTGGTCTGTGGTTGGGTGACCATCTTTACATACCAAGACCCTGCCGTGCCTCGGAAGGCACGTCCAGCCGTTGGTCCCGACTGTCATTCGTGGATCTTTGACACTCGTTACGGGTCGTCAGAAGCCCGAACGTCTGACCACCAGTCTTACCAAGGGGTATCGTATTACCCAGTAACTGTGTTGTGAAGGTCAGATATATGCAGTCGCTCCATGTAAAATACTGGTATTCAACTGCATCCGGTTAGACTGGAAGCCGACCCCAACATAGTTGGGAAAAGGCTAGGCAGATGATCATGATGTTTAGTTTAGTGTTTAGCCTATCAAACTCAAACCCTTTATTTCAATTATACCAATTACAGGCACTTTTGAATTGTCAAGGGGTCGGTCAGTCAGAAAGATGAAGCTAGTTGCCCACCTATACCATCCCACGGCTTGGCAAGGGACTCCAAGGCCTTCCAAGAACTCTTTTCCCGCGCCACCTCGTACTAGTTTTTATTTTGTTAATTTTGTATTTTCTGTTTCACGAACTGTGTCCAAATAAACTTTTTTCTTTCTTTCTTTCAGTCAGTCAGTAATGAACAGTAATCATTTTACTAATGAACAAATTTTTTACTTTTTCAATTGTATTATTGGCATATAATGATTTAAGGTGTGAATTCACTGGTAATTAGGAAGTGGTCAATGTATGAAGAATAGGAATAAAATCAATGCACGCATGGACAGAGTCGACGCACGCATAATGATTAATTTCCTATTCACAAAGATTATGAAACACAGAGAGGGCAAAACTGCTTGGAAAGTATTCTGCCTACTGTAGAGATGAGAGACCAAGACGAGCCCGAAGTCCTAGAAAGCTGAAATTTGCAATGCAGGCTAGGATTTCCACACAAGAAAAAAAAATTAAGAAATCTGTACCCTTTACCCTCCAATCCGGGGTTAAAAGGAGGTCAAAGTCTGCATTTCTTACGGATAATATTACAGGTCAGGACAAAATCACCGCTAAAATAAAAAAAAAGAAATAGAGCACACTACAAAAAAAAACACCAAAAAACATCTATGTAAATAAAATTCAAAGTCCTGACTGACTGATATATCTACGCACAGCCTAAACCACTGGTCCTAGAGACATGAAATTTGGAGGGTGTGTTCTTTGTGAAGAGTAGGTATCCAATAAGAAAGGGTTTTTCGAAATTCCACACCTAAGAGGGTGAATGGGGGGAGGGTGGAAACCCACGCGGACGAAGTCGCGGGCAGAAGCTAGTTTCATATAAAGTAGGTTGGGACTTACATAACGCTTTCACTGTTAAAAAGTTATCAGATGTTTTATAGAGCCAAAGCCCTAATAACCCTATAAAAGCCTTACTCTACAAACCTTACATTTTGTACCATCAAAATGTAATGAATGGCTTGGCCGTTTCATTAATTTGTTGCATGACACAACATTGAAACCCACTGACATAATTCCTTACCATAAGCTCATTACGAGTGTCTGTGCGATAGCCGCGAAACGGCCAAACCGTACATTTCACAAATAGGTATTAATTTTATAAAGCCACATCGTACACTTTGTTAAAAAATCTTGCAATAATGTATAAATATAGGATTTGTTTTTCTCTGTTTTCTTTATTTTCTGTAGGTACTACTGTGCAATGATAGTTCATCCACTACTTCCGAAGAATTCTCGCTTCTGTATTCTCGCTACTCGGTGTCAGTAACGGTCGACATGTGGCACGGACCTCACGCTTGTAATTGCAGCGCCTGACCGAACGTTTCCGTTATCACCAGGAAACTATCCACTATTCACATTCTAAGTGTTATCGGTGCTTAAATTTGTATGTTTAGTAATATACGCCATTATATAAAAACGTTGCTCAAAGGAGGACTATGTTGGGTTCGGCTTCCAGTCTAACCGGATGCAACTGAATACCAGTATTTCCACATCCCAGTACTTTTTATTCCGTGAATTTTATATCAGTACCGAAGTCTTAAAACTACTCTTGCTTTAACCGTTTAATCTCCGCTAATGAGACACATAGATTTGCTATTGTAATGGGCCGCTAGAGGCCCGTGCCGGAACGGAGCGATTAAACACTGAACTGCCTAACATACTTCCACTTTCCTAACACTGAACCACTCTATTAGAGACCCCTCGGAGGAAGGCATAAATCAGTAACTGTCATTAACTTCCACGATCTTACATCCATACTTCCATACTAATAATATAAATTCGAAAGTAACTCTGTCTGTGTGTTTGTCTGTCTGTATGTTACCTTTTCACGCCTAAGCCACTGAACAGATTTTGATAAAATTTGGCAGAGAGATAGATTGCATCCCGGGGAAGGACATAGGATAGTTTCTGCGGGCGGAAGCTAGTAATTTATAAAGAAAATCACACCGAATCAGTGCATAGATAAAACTTCTACCTACCCACCCACCTAGCGTGAAACAAGAAGGTGTATCGAATCGTTCAGAAACGCGATGTCGTGATGAGCCTCCTTCCTTCCTGATTTACATTGTGTTTCTAAACTATCTACATAATTTATTGGTGCATTTATCTTTGTACCTACATATTGCCTACCTTCTAATATTTGAAGGAAATATTGTTTGGTTATGGGAAAATCCGTGAGTAAATTAAAAGTATAATGTTCATAGGTAATATATTATTGAAATACAAGATTTCTTTGACAGGTAATGTCATAGCGTCGTGAATTAGTGATACAATTATGAAATATGGTAAGAATTACTTTTAAAGAAAGCTATAGATGAGTCAGAAGAATTTCCGACTGTTTCATCAATGACTGAACCATCAGCAGGAAAGTATGTTTTGTTCTGAAGATCAAAAAACATACCTGTGGCGTGGTGCACTTTTTTAACCGACTTCAAAAAAGGAAGAGGTTCTCAATTCGGATGTTTATATAAATATTTTTTTTTATGTATGTTCGGGCATAACTTCGTCATATACTTAGACGGATTTGCAAAATTCTTTTTTTGTAAGAAAGAGGTTTATTTGTGCCACTAAAATCCTTTGATTTGAATACTTACACCAGAAATTCTAATTTGAAATCTTTATTTGTGGTTTTTAATTGGACAGCATAATCAGCCAATAATGTTGTCACTGCTGGGATACAAGCCTCCTCTCTGTGAGATGGAGTGGATTAAAAAAAAATCTGCTGTTTAATACAAAAGTTCAATACCTAGCTAGCTAGGTACTTGACCAAAATGTATGAAACAGCCGATTTCTTTTTCGTGATTTCAGTGTTGGTCCCATAGTGAAAGTTGTTCATATTCATGGGTAGAACACCCTGTAAAAATTTGGAATCGGTAAAAAAATGATGATGATCATGATCATCCTGTATATTATTGTTAATACAGATTTTGTTGAATTAATAAATTAAAAAAAAAGCTGCTCGCAAATTACTTGTTTTCCTGATCATAACTTTACTTAGGGATATTTTACGCAAAATTACACCCTATGCCAATGTGCCGTGTTAGCTATTTCATAACGTGCTATCCAACGCACGGAGGGGTCTCGAACTCTCGACTCGATACAGCGTGCAGCGGTGCTATTCTGTAAAAATCTCACCGTGAAAACTTAGGTGAAGTAAGCGTGGAGTGAGCTGTCAATAGTGTCAATTCCTAGCAAAAACAAACTCACTTCACCTAAGTTTTCACGGTGAGATTTTTACAAAATCGACCGGCAGTACCCGGCAAGCCGTCAATCGATCCGTGCGCTGTTACCATTTCAGTCATGAGCGTAATACATAGGTAATTTACGTAACAAAAATCCACAAAAATAAAATAAAACGTTAACAAAGTAAATTCAAATAAAAGCTATCGACTTTTTTGTCAGTTACCTAATGTTAACAGTAATAGATAGGTACGGAGTACGGACGTACGAAAAAAAAAAGATCGCGTTAGGTATGTCTTTCACTTAGACTATTGAATTGTTGGTGTACTTTAGAGCGGCTACCTATGTAGTTGGTATACCTGTGAAACTGTGTGCCTCGGAAAGATACGTTACGTTAAGGCTCCTACACACTATGCCGGCCGGTGGCCCAGCCGGCGGGCATGCAGCCAACAAGCCCGGCTATTAGAGCCGCCTATGAGAGCGGGCTTGCGAGAGGGTTGGGAGCCGGCGTCATTTAGTAAGAACTAGGAACACAAAATGTACACTACTAGCTTTCTATCCGGCTTTCACAACTGAAACGATGCTCTGCGGCCGCCAGCGGCAAGTGCCGGGCGGCATGATTATGCCTGCGGCATACCCGCGCGGCAATAACCCGCCGGCTGTGCCGCTGGCACAGTGTGTAGGAGCCTTTACGTTATGCCATTGTCATCATTTCATATAATATTATATTTACGCTCAACATTTTGCTAATTATGCGACGAAAAATATTTTTTTGAGCTCCGTTTTACGATGGGTTTTTGTCATAACTTTGAACATTTAACAGTCTACCTTTGGGCAGTGCCTTAATTTAATTAACGGCTGCTTAAACGGACATATTTTGACGTTTTAACTTCAAGCAACGTTTTTAAATACACCCTAAAGCCGGGTATCCACTAGGTTCGCGAACCTCTTGCGCTCCGCGGACCCGCAACTGCTCCACATAGCACGCTCTAGGAGCGCGAACGTATCCAATAGGTGGAATAGTTGCAGGAGCGCGGAGCGCAAGAGGTACACGAACATAGAAATGTAATATGTATGTTCGCGAACATAGTGGATACCCGGCTTTAGGTTTGCCTTGTAGGTCTACAAAACGAAACAGAAAAAAAAAATACCATCAAAAAACATTTTGCATAACGAATTAATTACTCTACCTACTTTTACAATATGTTATAAAAACGGCCTTATTCTTTTACGCTAATGCTACATAAAGAAAAAGATAGTATTAAAATACTAAACTGACAAACCAAACCCGGCCCGTTAATGTCACAGCGCTCGATAGATGGCGTTGTACTCTCCGGGCCAAATCCTGAATCTCGCTATGGTTTCGTTACGCGAGACAGTACTAGGGTTGTAGGGGAGTGTACAATCGGTACAACAAAACTTCGTCTAGTACTCAGCACTTCTTTGCCCGTGGTATGCGAGAAGAAGATGATGTCATAGAAGAACAAAATTTTTGAATAAATCAGTCTTAAAAAATACTGTAAAAGTCTGATTTTATTAAATATAGTGTGGATTATGAATATCTACATGCATGATCCTTATTTTCTAACTTATAAGGGTTATAATTGTGCGTGTTGATTTTAAGGTTAGAACTTAACGTAATATATATTCTTAATTTTTCTATTAGAAGTTTTAATAAGGTTTTAGTTTTTGAGTCGACTTGGCAGATTGTCGCGTTAATTACGAAGTAAGCAATATTTATTTTAGTTTCTTTTTATAACTTATTTTTAAATCTCATTTATTGAGCAAAATATTAAGACTTCAGTTTTTTTAAATCTCAGTTATTGAGCAAAATATTTGTTCAAAATTGCATTGTACTTCTGCTGCAATTTTGAACAAATATTTTGCTCAATATTATTGACCGTCATTGAAAATATGGACCATCGGATAGAGGTATACCACAGAAGCCGTGGAGAGCATTTGGCCGACATTTTGTATCACACACAATTTTCATAATAAAAAAAAATTAAGATAATTCTCTGAAAACTTTTTTTTTTTTTATAATTAACATCGTGCGGTATGGTTGGACCACCCTTTATAATATAATATAATTATATTATATACACCTAATTACGTATAAATATAAGCACAAATAAATATACTAAAAAGACAAATAATGAGAAAATATTACCGTTGTGATGATACTGCCAGCTTCTTGCGAATTTGCTCGCGGTAGATTTTGTCATTGTTTTGTTCCCTACATTTATGTTCGCACAACTCGTCAAAATGTAGGGAACAGCTGACTTTTTTTTCGCGATTTCATGTTATGTCCCATAGTAAAAGTAGTTCATAATGATGAGTACAATGACCTCTTAAGAGGTTGTTAATGTTTTACCAATAACCCTGTATAGTTACCACCTAGGTACACATTATGGTCAAGCAATAAATATTGAGTATTGAGTATATTATAATGTGTACCTTTTAGTCTGCGCTAAATAAATGTATTTTCTTTCTTCTTTCTTTCCTTTTACTACAGGTACAGTTTCTGCCTATCCCTAACGATGATTTCTTGGTTTCAACTACTCGTAAAACGTACCCTAGAGTCACCGCTTGACGGGCCGCCTGTAGCCGGTTTTTTTTTATGTCAAATTAAGGGTACGTACACGTAAGAGGGTCCCGTTTTTACCCTTTGGGTACGGAACCCTAATAAAAAACAAACAAATATCGTAATCTGTCCTACAAATATCAAGTGATATTTAATGAAAGAACGTAATTAACAACATACGAGAACTACAACAATACAATACAATAAAAGAAAACCGTCGCCCGTATTACAATAGAAAACCTATCCGAGTAAGAACGACACAGCACCACAAAAGACATGCGCTAGACTGAAACAGATATAGTTTGTCAGTGTCGCGTTCGACAGTGAAAGTGCAATCGACTCAAGCGCATGTAGAAAGCCTAAAATAGTTTAATTTTCTTCTTTTTTCCTTTTTTTGGCTGCGAAATGGTAAGAATGATTGGGTTTTTTAGTTTATTTATCGAAAACGAAAGTTATATTATTGATCGGTTACGTTGGTTGAAACAGTTTTAAGTAATATTGTGGCGTGAGTCACAAGTTATTTAAAGAACTCTTTGACGTGAATTGTGACGTGCAGTCAGGGGGGCTCGTGGCTAAATAATAACAGCCGCATGGCATTATTGAAGTGAACACTTCTTTAGACGCGTTGGGCATTTTTTGATGGGAAAAAACCATTGAACTCGCGACACTGTTATTTCAAGTTAAACAACAGTAACAGTCAAATCGCATTTAGCATATTTAATTGAGATATGGGGGGGGGGAGCCGCAGCAGTAACTAATTTAAATCCACTTCAAAGAATTCAAAATAAAATAATTAAAACTATAATTATCTCACTCTAACAAAGACCTTATACGAAAAAACTAAACTACCTATTAAATATTAGACAGCTATACATTTACTACACTTGCATTTTTATTAAAAACCTAACAACAAACTAAATACAAACTAACATACGAATAAAGAAGAAAACAATGTCATAGGTATAATCTAAGAAATATATATACAAACAAACTTGAAGTCATTAGTGCTGGCACTAATTACGGTAGAAAGACCATACCACAGTATAAAGATCATACAGTATTTCGACTTCATACAAATGGACGAAACGCGAGCTATACCTACGCACCTTGACCTCGGAATGCGCTCGGTATGCAGACAGTCGCGACTGTGCCGCAGTGACGAACGGACGGTGTGTTGTTTTTTTTTAACAATAACCGCGCGATTTTTTCACAAAAAATAAATTGAAGTACATATTTAATATGACGAGTAGGCTATATTGTGCTGTTTTTGGTTGCATGAATTCGTCAATAACGCATCCAGAGATAATTTTTTTTTAGATTACCTGGAAACTCTAAAAGGTAAGACTATAAAATAATTTTACTTACTAGTAGGTAGGTACATAATGTGTGTCTTTTTAATGGATAAGTATTTCCTTTTATCTCCCGAAAAAAAAGATGTAATGAAGGATTAATAAATAAAGTGAATAGAGTAAAGGAAAGTGATAGACACGAGTGAAATAGGTAGTTATAGGCGGTTCATGAATCATTATACGGTAGGTACGCTTGTGTTAAAACCACGGGGCATGTGTGTTTTGTTTTGTTAGTTTGTGTAATTCAAAGTAAAGACGTGGTTTTTAATATTAATATCTAGGTACACACAGTAAAATACAATAACAAAACTAAATGGAAACACAAAGTAGGCAAATATAATTAAAATGCTGGAAGCGGGCAGCCCTATCGCATGTTTACGTACGGCGCGGCTGTAGGCATTTATTTCAAGGTTACGGCCGAGTTACCATACTGTATGATCTTTATACTGTGACCATACTATTTGAAGGAGCACGGCTGTTCAACGAATTGCCAGACGATATAAAAGAGTGCGATAACGTGAATACATTTGAAAATAAGCTTAAGAAACATGTATGTACATACTTCTAATACTCTGGATCCCGAATTGTATTGTGATGATGATGATGATGCAATCCGACCGATTTCGGCCAGGGCGATCACTTCAACTCCGCAGTAGCTGCCGTTCGTGCGCCCGCATGTGGCTTATGTAGCCAATCTTCTTCAAGAAAATCCTCGCACAATGTGGGCACGTGAGCACACCATCTATGAAATTATAGTTAATTGCCGCAGGTGGTCGGGCTTTCAATCGGTCACGCTTGGCATCAAGCTCAAGACGCCGCCGTAGTTCAAAGTCATAAACTTTGGTTATACTTTGTATTGTACCTACTTTATTATCTTTGTATCTCATTAAAAGCGGACTGTAAGTTCTTATGAAAAATAAATTTCTTTAAAACAAGCAGTCTATAACGATACGAGTTCTGCTGGGTTATTGCGTAGCACACTAACAATAGCAATGGCTTTCATTTTAATATTGTAACAGCATTCATTGCTCTATTTACGTTGTCGAGCAGACAAATTTTTCAAACATATAAAGCAATGGATTAGCAAGTACAGTATTGCTATTCTGTAAAAATCTCACCGTGAAAACTTAGGTGAAGTAAGCTTAAAGTGGGCTCACTTCACATAAGGTGATCTTTTTACAGAATAGCATCGCTGATCTGTAACTGTACAAAAATATTAAAATAAAGTTATTAAAACCCTTTTTTATATATTTTTGCTAAACTTATGGCCCTTTCGCGACAATATTTCTCCACAGCCCTTTATTATTGACCGTCACTCTCACCGCATCCAAAAATAAATGAAAACAGTCAGCAAAGAAAATGTAGGTAATGTTATTTCACTATCTATAACACAGATGTACAGAGTATAGATGTGGCACGAGAAACAATGCCTTCTTTTGTGTCACCATAATTTATGAGGCTATATTGTGCATAAGCATGCATAATTAGCCTATAGTGTCTCCACTGCTGGACCTCCTCTCTTCGAGAGGGAGTGGGCTTATCTACACATTTCTTCGAATTTTTGTTTCTAGGACATGTCGGTTTCCACATGATGATTTCTTTCATCGGTTTGATGGCGAGGGTGATGAAATTATTTACAAAATATAAAGCGCCAGCTTGGATTTGAACCTACGACCTACGTCTCGTAAATCGGGGGCCGTTACTCCTGAGCAACCACTTCGTAGCCGAAAGTATGCTGCGACGCGCGATCTGCTCCGTCCGCCTGTGGTCGTATCCGAATTTTGCCATAAATCATCAATCTTTTTCTTTTCCTCTTCTGTGTTTTATGATTATTTTCTTCTTCTTATAATGCACTAACCAACAATACTACGTCTACTTACTAAAAAATTGGAATACGTCAACACGGTAAGAATGAAACTATTTGACTAGGCGCAAAAACGGATACGTTCGAAAGCGACGTACGGAGCCGATCGTATGCGTCGAAATCCTGCCGGACGCGATCGACCGCCGCCGCATCCGTTCGTATCCTTTCCGATCCGATGCGATGCGAGCCGTTTGGTGGAAATCATCCTTAAGGAGGAAGATGGTTTATTTATTTATTTGGGTTATCTAACAAGGGATAGATAAAATAGAAATAACAATAATAAAAAAGGTTATTTTACGTATGCTCCTTAAATTACAGGAGATCATAGCACATAATATGTAACTAGGTGAATACAGGATAATAATAAAAATATCCTACTATATAATATACTAAATGTGAAAGTTTGTGAAGATGTTTGGATGTTTGTTACTCAATCACGCATGCACCGGTAAACAGATTTGGATGAAAATTTGCACATAGATAGACCATTTACTTGATTAACACATAGGATACTTTTTATCCTGATATTCCCACGGGATCAAAAGTTACGCAGGCGAATCCGCGGGCGCTGCTCATTAATCATTGACCAGGCAGGGGCTACAGTATTTCCATAGTCCTAGACAACCAGTTCACTTTAGCCACCCAAATCCAGAATCCAATATATTTATTTCCATATCCTGCAGTAAGCTGACGGGCCTCTGCGAGTTGACTTCGATCCCTCGTATGTCTTCCAAAGGTCTGGCACCCCAGGGCCCCAAGAAATGTTAAGAAAAATATTGAAAATATGTTGAAATTGGAAAAAAATAATTCAAGACTGAGCATTTCCACATATTTTGTTTACCACTTCAGGGGAGAAACTTAGTTACATATTATGTTATTTTGCGGTGGTCAAATTCTTTTTGTATTTTTAAATAGGGTGAGACCTTCTTTCTAGTACACAAACAACAAAAAAACTCTAAAACTTGGAACTTTTATCCTCCAACCCCTTAAACTAGAGGATGGAAATTTATGGGAGGGACTAATAATAACATGTCATTTTTGACAGCATTCTTATGAAGGTATAGACTCTTAGCAAATTGAATTGCCACATCTAGCAACTCTACAGCTTTTTCCTCAAGTGCAAACCATTGTTTTATTTTTATTCGACAGCATTCAATGTCTTGCTCTTTATAAAAGAGTTATTCTGAAATTATTTGCATAGTGTCATATGTTTTCTTTTTATAATTATGTAAAGATTCGAAATAATTAGAAATGAAGGCTATTAAATCTATTCTAATTTGCTTAAAATACTAAGCATAGCATAATCAGCCTATAATGTTCCCACTGCTGGGACACAGGCCTCTTCACGGGCCGAGCGCGGGTTGGTAGATATCACATATCTCCGAATTTTTTATTCTAGGACAAGCCAGTCAAATACTTATATTAAATTAAAATTAAAAAACGCAAAAAGCAAATAAAAAACATTATTATCATATTATCTTATATTCATTAGTCATAGTCTACTAACTTTCAACAAAACTTGTTTTTAACAAAAACGTTTTTTATCTTATTCACAGAAAAATTTATAATTTTAAACAACACTGTAATTTATTATCTGCCTTCTTCATAATACCATTATAATAACAATAACAATACAATCAAAGTTTTATTTGATTTAAAATCTAGTTGTCACTTGAAAAGTGTCAAGAGCCAAGCAATTTAACACTTCGGGAGACATTATAATAACTATAATTTTATAGACAACCAGAGTGTGTAAATTTATGTGAACTAGTTGAATATACTGACTGTACTTGTGTTTTTATTGGGAAATATACTTACAAAATAGAAGCCCTCTTATTTATAAACATTGTTTAAAGTTAAAAAAGACGAATAAACGTAAAAAAAATATGGTTAAACAGTCGCTTATAATTACATAACATAATTGTAAGCAATGTTTATAAATAAGGTGAAAGATGTTTAGATATGCAAGGTGACTAATGGGACATAAATAATAATGATATCTGCTTAATTACAGTACCTAAAGTCTAAAATTAATTCACTGGAGTAAGCTGACAGATGCTAATGTCAAATAATGTTGCCATATTTATTGTAATAGTGATGCGTTCCGTTCGTTGTGATTCAGCTCATTCACACAATGTCAATAAGAACATTTATTCTAAAAAGTAATTAATTATAATATATAAGTTGCTCGGCGATTTTTTTATTTAGCCTACACTGTCCCACTACTGAGCAAAGGCCTCCTTCAAATTCTTCCAGGCATCCTTTTCCAGAGCCACCTCAATCCAACCTTTAGGGTACGCGTTTAGGCAAAACTTACGCAAAAAAAAACTGTCAAAGAAAACTTCCATATTTTCAAAGTATGTGTAATTTAACCAACAATTTGCGTGATTCAAAAGAAAAAAAAATAAGGTTACCACGCATACCATGTCTCATATACTAATGTTATGCTTCTGTTATAGCTGTTGGTTCTCCTATAAATAAATAAATAACTACTATTACCAGCGACTTTACTGACCATAGAAAACAAACAGACAAACAAAACGAAAACTTTCTTACAACAGATTGCAGAATCGCCACACTTTTTTGCCACTCACTGAGATAGCTTCAAAGAAATCGTTCGGTTTTACTTCTTATTTTTTTAACCAACTATATAAACCTTGCAGTCTCCCTTTCTCTCTTATTGCGCGAATCACCATCAGCGAAAATGTATCGAGAAGTGTCGGTTTTAGTCACCCTAGTTGGAATTACCTGCGCTTCGTTACTAGACGGTGACATCGACTTGGTGGAAGGAGTGCGGTTAGCAAGAATACCAGTGACAAATTCTTTGGAAGATGAAGGGAGATCCTTTGGAGAGAATTCGCCTTTGTTCCGGATGGCGAAGTTCTTGGAAGGACACGAGCTGCACGTGAAGTTACCAAATTTGATTGAAAAGGATCGCGTCACGCAGTTTCTGGCTGATTCGCTGAAGGTCGTCGATGACAGCTATAAAGAGAATTCTGGTAAGTTCTGTGTTTTGTTACAAGTGCTTTTTTGTGGTGAATATAGCAATCGTTTAGGAATTGCCGTACAATCATTTGGATATGTTCCAATAGTAATGAAGTGACTAAGTAATTTAATCGAAAAGTGCCACTGATAATGTATCAAACTTTCTTTATGATAATACTAGCTGACCCGGCGGAACTTCGTACCGCCTCAGATATTTTCTGTTATATTTTCCCATGTTTTAATGATTATTCTGCTATTCGAGGCGAAGACAAATCGAACAAATAAAAGATCATAAACATCGGTGCAGCCGTTCTTGAGTTATAAATGGTGTAACCAACCTGACTTTTTGTTTTATATACTAGCAGCGCCCCGCGGTTTCACCCGCGTAAGTGTCGATCCCGTGAGAATATCGGGAAAAAAATATCCTATGTTCTTTCCCGGGATGCAATCTATCTCTCTGCCAAATTTTATCGAAATCCGTTCAGTGGTTTAGGCGTGAAAAGGTAACATACAGACAGACAGTTACATTCGAATTTATAATGTTAGTATGGATTAATGATTGACTGCCTCGTAGTAGTCACAAGGACGACTGCGTTCGATTCTCGGGTCGGTCAAAGTGTTATTGTTTTCATCTATCTGGTTACATGGGACCTAAATATAACTGGGAATATGTGGTTGTACTGTAGGTAAAGTGCACCTGTCTAACGCTTTGGACAATACAGGCGTCATCAAAATCATATAGATACCTATCTTATGAGATAGGTATCTAGGTATGTTCGATATGATTTTACTACCCACGTTTTCAACCATGAGTTTGAGGGGACCTCACAGAGAATGTCTAAATAAATGGGCTCCTATTTAATCGCTGGGCGACCCCAACTTTGGCAAAAACCATCGTTTTTAGGATTCGGTAATTGAAAAGGAAAAAACGGAACCCTTATACGATCACTTTGTTGTCCGTCTGTCTGTCTGTCAAGACCCTTTATCTCGGGAACGCGTGGAGGTATCGAGTTGAAATTAAAACCATATACTCAGGTCTATGGTCCCTTGAAGCTGTTAAAAAATCAAACTTCTAAGTTAATGTAAAAAAAAGATACGGCCGTTTATGCCGCAAAAAACGCATATTTCGACACTCTCAAGGGAATCAAAATGTATACAGTACTTCTCGTTAACCTAGAATCATAAAATTTAGCAAGATGCAAGGTCATGTAGCACAAGTAAAGGAAAAAATCCGAAAACCGTAAATTTGTAGTTACATTAAAAATAAAAACCCGTGTTAAAATATTTACATACCTACAATATTGTACGGAACCCTCGGTGCACGAGTCCGACTCGCTCTTGACCGGTTTTTTATTAGTCATTTACCAATAAACATTGCGTCCATCCAATATTAGATTTATATTCGGATCAAAAGAGACCCATCTATGTTCTATGTTAGGGGTTTGGTTTCCGCACTTAGTCCTTCAGTGGACCATTGTACGGGGGCCATGGCGGCTGTCGGTGGTTATTCCAACCAGCCCACCTCCCTCCAGAAGCTGATCAAATCTCCTGGTCTGTTAAGAACATCTGTGTACGATCTGGGTGTCCCGAGGGTTTCTGACCTTATCTGGGTGACGCCTGTGCACTCAAAGAACACATGTGCAATGGTTTCATCAGCCTCCATGCAAGCCCTGCACAGAGGACTGTCTGTTATGCCTAATGTGTAAAAATGTTTATTTAGTGAGCAGTGTCCCGTGATGGTCCCCGTCACCAGGCGCAGGCCTTTCCTGTCCAGTCGTAGTAAGCGCCTGGTTAGCCTGCCATCCAATAACGGCATGGCTTCTTTGGACTGCCTGCATCCTGGTGACGACGTCCACCAGCTTTCTGCTTGTGTGTGAGTGTGCTCCTGTAGCCACCTGCGTAGTTGGTTGAAAGGGATGGGCACGATAGGTTCCGGTCCACAGACTGACATACTGGAAGCCCTTCTGGCCAGCTCGTCAGCTGCGTCGTTGCCTAGCGATCCACTGTGTCCTTTTATCCATTGTAGTGTCACTGTATTGCGGTTCGATACAGTTACCCGCTCGAGCGCATCGTGACATTCTAGTAAAAGAGACCCATATTTGGGACCTAAATAAAACCAGCATCAATTTTTCTTCATCATATTAATTTTTATTAATATATTCCCTAAAACATAAAACTTCAAACAACAAACTGTCACTTAAAACGTCCGCAAAGTATAGCTGAACCAATTTCCGGTGGAATGCAATTTCCGCTTTCCATCAACGTTCATTCAAGCAGGTTGACTGAAAGTAAAGTGATTGTACTTTTATAATGAACAGATTGCGGTAGGGAAATATTGTTTTTTTATCTATGGGGGACCAAAATTGGCCATTCTCTGCCCGGTAAACTTAGTAGACCATATTGTATAATCAGCCTATTGTTCCCACTGCTGGGACATAGGCGTCCTGTCTATGAGAGTGGAACATTCATTTATTTCAGGACAACCAACAAAGCATTACACCAAAAATACATGTTAAAATATACATTATTATTACATTTTATAGTGTAGCCTTAATTAAAGGCTGCCACGGCATGCGTTAAACATATGAGTAGGAAATGCAGTTACAAAGCATATTTAACTTATTTTTAGAGACTAAGTGAATGAGAAAGACAATAGAGACTATCTAATCTAACTAGCCTGAACTGTCCCACTGCAGGGCAAAGGTCTCCCTCTCCCTTTTCCACACAATTCTGTCTTTCCTTACGGTAGGAGTCAAGCTCGTCCCGCCATCTTCGTCTTGGCCTGCCGCGATGGCGTCGTGCGTTTAGTGGGACCCAATCGGTGGTTGCCAAATAGAAACTACAATATAAATATTTCATTTTTAAGATAAAGCCTTCTGCAAGGCAACCTTGACCATAATCCACCACGCAGGCGGCTCAGTGCGGGTTGGTAGATGCCACATACATGTCTTCGAATTTTTGGTTCTAGTACACGCCGGTTTTCTCACGATGTTTCCCTTCACCGTTTTGAGAGCAGTGGTGATAAAATTATTTACACAAAGTAAAGCGCCTGTCTTGGTTCGTACCCATGACCTACGACTCGTAAGTTGGGGTCGTTACCATTCGGCCACCACTGCTCTCATACAAGACCATATTTTGAATGGAGAATGATCGATATTTCCTGCGTGTATTTTACCAGACGGCCTAGTTAAAGTGACATTATTTAGTAGCGATAAGTCGATAACGATGGCTTTTTTGGAACTAGCAGGGGATCGAGGAGGGGACGTGGAGGGGGAGTTCAGGGGATCAGACCGGAATAACTCGAGAAAACGATATGTTCTAGATGACCGATGTGTTATGTCATTGACGACAGGCATCGCACGTGATGATGATTGTCATAAAAATCGAAAGAGAGGTCCCAAAAAAAAAATTGCTTCGTCTTAGCCTTTCCTTTAGTCACGCTACCTACGAACAGTAACCTGACTGCCTGAGTTGTGGTAGGTTCGTAAATCGCGCTGGACGTAAATCTTGGCGCTCATACACACGAGCGGCACGCTTTCACAGCATGCAGAGGCAACGCCGTCGACGCGTCTACGGCTGACGTCGACTAGTGTCGACGGCTGCAGTGGCAGTGCAGTGCCGTTGGCAACGTGCCGCTTGTATAGGTATACGAGCACTTAGTACGACGTACTTTAATTGCGCTTTCATCCATCTTCTCATTTTATTTGCACTTCTGTGAAGTAAACACAGGTCTCCCAATGACCGCAGCAATTAATGAAATTTTAAATTGCTACTCCCCGCACACGTACTGGTGTTGCCCGTTGACGCTGACGCAGCTTAGCCTGTTTCCACGCTTTTAACGGTATTTCTTGCCCGTTCTTCTCCATTGAGATCTACGTTTTGGAATGGACCACAAGGTTCAACTTTCTGACCAACTGACCGACTCCTTGATAATTCAAAAGTTTGCGTTCAGTTTGGATTTGAAACGCTTTCTCAATATTGGCCCTCTTAGGACAAAATAGAATGGCTTATGAAACACGAATAATCTTAGAGTGTCCGTTTTCAAATGCGCCCAGCATAATATCAAATTTCGATGGAAAATTTATAGGATTTAAACAGAAACTTGGCAAGCTAAACTTTGGGTCTTCGTGTATGAAGGTTGATATGAGATACGGTTCAGTTAATATTAGGTTAACTTATATATATAAAATACGCCTTACTTAGGTGCAAAATCATACCGCTTCAATTTTAAATTAATTAACCTGGTTAATAAAATGTTTAAATGTAGATTACAAGTTCTAATTGGTACGTGTTAGTGGTGCTAAATAATAGTAAGTGTCGACAAAGCAAGTGGTTTTGATTCGCTTATTTTAAAGAACAAGAGCATTGGTAGCCTTGTGGTGACGACTCCGACTAACGAGTGGAGGTGGTGGATTCGAACCTAGGCAGGCACTATACTTTGTGTAATTAATTTCATCACCACTGCTCTCAAAACGATGAAGGGAAACATCGTGAGGAAACCGGCATGTCCTAGAACCAAAAAATCGAAGACATGTGACATTACCCCGGCCCAGCGCAGATTGGTAATGTCACATGTCTCGCGGCGTGGTGGATTGCAGCCCACTTCCTCTCGAAGTGATGAGGCCTGTGTCCCAGCAGTGGGATATATCCCTATAGTGAGAACGATGTAAAAAAGACGTACGCGTTAAAAGCGTCCGAATAGAGAGTGCACCTGTGTTTACGTAAACACTTATGCACTATAATATCTCCTGCGGTTAATCTCCGTTAAGATTGGCCACCGTGATCTAAATCAGTCGGAAGGCCAACCAACCAACCAACTAGCAGCGCCCCGCGGTTTCACCCGCGTAAGTTTCGATCCCGTAAGATATCGGGATAAAAACTATCATAATATCATTATGTGTTAATACAGGAATTAATGGTCTATCTATGTGCCAATTTTCATCCAAATCTGTTCAACGGTGTACGCGTGATTGAGTAATAAACATCCAAACATCTTCACTGTCACATTTATAATATTACTAGCACCCCGCGGTTTCACCCGCATAAGTTTCGATCCCGTGGGAATTGCGGGATAAAATGTAGCCTATATTAATCCTGGGTGTCATACAAAATTTTAATTTTATCAAAATTGGTCCAGCCATTTCAGCGTGAAGAAGTAACAAATGTATAAACACACACACTCACAAACTTTCGCCTTTATGATATTAGTGTGATAGTAGGCTAATGTATTTTTTTTTCCCCGCAGTGACTGGAAGAGGCAAGGGCGGAGGCGGCGGAGGAACCGCGGCCCTGCTTGGTCTCATGTTTGCGAAGGCGCTTGGAGCCATTGGTATCGGTGGTCTGGGTCTACTGACAATGAAGGTAATACACTACTATACTAGTAATGAAGGTACAATACGACCGACGTAACTTGACGGGCCTGAACATAGGCACTAAGAACACATTTTCGCGCATGTTCTCTCACTCGCACTCGCGTCATGTCACCATTTGGTTCCTAAAAAATCTTACTGCGCAGCCTTCTGCGCAAAGTTCGGGCCCACCAAGTTACGTCGGTCGTATTGTATTAGTACCTAGCCTTGTGCAGGATGTTGTGAATGTTGTGATGGCACACTGTTTTGGTGGATACCCTTAACAGAGACGGCACGGTTGGTGCAGTGGCTTGCGTAAAGGCTGAATTACACATGCTTGCTTTTTGCCAACTATTATGTATGTGTGCATGTGTAATTGTGTATTCCAGGGCCCTTTTCCCACCAGGGCCAGAGTCCAGGGTCCAGGGTTCCAGGGTCCTTTTTTTTTTGAGACCCAGAGCGTGAGGGGTCATTTGATGATATCCCATCCCCAAAAAAAAGGGCCCTTTTCTTTTTTTCTTGGGTGGGAAATTATCAAATAACTTCTCCCGCTCTGGGCGGAGCGGGAGGGCGTGTCAGACTTCTACTGACTAAAACCCACTCGTGTTCCTTCAGTTGCCTGTGCCAGGGGCCACGGTATCTCTCTCGAACAACCCGTGACTCTGGCAGGCATTGGCTCTAGCGGACCCCGTCAGTTAGTGCTGACATCTCTTTGAGACGCGCGTGGAACACAACGCGCCGTCGAGCCGGGCGGACGGCGAGCTTGTATTCCAGGGCCATAATTCACTATGGTTACTTATCGGTTCCTTAATTCGAAAACACGGCAATTCTTTAGTTAATCACGCCATCTGCTATTAACGTATTCTCTATGAAACAATGGTGTGGTTTAAACTGCCGAAATACATGTTCTCCGTATGGTTGACATTTCGATTCCTTGCCGTTAACAAGACATGATATTGACGTTGTTTCCACGTGGTAAGATTTTGCAGGGAATAATACAGAATTGGGGCAGAATTGGGGATTGAGGGGCTTGTGGCTAAGTACCTAGTAACAGACGTACGGGTCGATCGATCAGGTTAAGCTATGTTTGCCGCCGTTGGTCCGTGGATGGGTGACCATCTTTACCTAAGACCCTTCCGTGCCTCGGAAAGCACGTTAAGCCCAGAGGGTTTTTGAGCAAACATAATATGCAGGGCGAAAAGTTGATAGCTGAGTAGGTGTGGCATGATGAGAGAACACCGAAAATATATTTGAAAAGTTTCTAATAGGAACCCCGTGGTCAGGAGTCCACTTTCAGATTTAAAAAAGGGCCAAAAATAAAATGATCTTTAGAGCCATTGATTTAGGTATGATCGTGTGCATTGCAGCTGCTCTAGTGGGAAAACACCAATTTTTCGAACAATTTTTTTTATTGCAAAACTGAAAGCGTTTATCAATCCGAGAGCGTTACAAAATTAAATTGCAGTTGAACGATGCGAAAACTTTCGCACAACCGCGCGATAATGTTCGCGTCACAAACTCATCCTCGGGGTGTCGGAAATATATTTTTTTTTCATTTTACATCGAAATAGCTTTAGTATTTGATTTTATGACGGGGCTTATGGCTAAGAAGTAACACCCGCACAGTTCGATGGATCAGGTTAAGTGACGCTTGCCACGGTTGGTCCGAGGATGGGTCGCCATCTTTACATACCAAGACCCCGCTGTACTTCGGAAATCCGTCTGTCATTCATGGATCCTTGACAGTCGTTACTTAGGTCGTCAAAAGCCCGAAATTCTGACAACCAGTCTTACCAAGGGGTATCGTATTACCCAATAACTGGCTTGTGGATGTCAGATAGGCACTCCATGAAAAATACTGGTATTCAGCTGCATCCGGTTAGACTGGAAGCAGACTACAACAGAGTTTCAAAAAGGCTAGGCAGATGATGATGATTTGGATTTATGACGTTCGTGTATGACCAGGGCCACTCCATAAGCTGGAAATCCATAGTATCGGCCGAAGTTACGGGCGTTTCTACTTCGTATCACTTACGGACGTAAGATTAGTTCGAGGGCCGAACTAATAATGAATGACAACACGATTTGACAGCGGTCCCGACTCCCAATGTGTTAGTGCCCGTCCGAAATATTGAGTTTGACACTTGTTTTGACGGATCATCTACTATCGGACGAACCTTTATCTCCGTTGATGTACTTAGAGAATGAACCTGATGAACGTCCAAAATTCAGGGGCAATTCTCGTAATTTTAGGAATAAATTACAGTCTGATCTCAGTCTCAATCTGTCAAAAATACCTCTAATTTCCCTACATTTTTGACAAGGTTTTGACATTAATTGTCGCTGAGATGAAATTGCGACTAGATTTTGAACGCTTTTAATGACGGAAATTGCCCTTTTGATACGTTTGACTCGTGAACAGCGTTTATAGGACTCCAACGATAACATTGATTGATGTTCGATACGGTACGGAAGCATATCGAGTGGATGCGAATAGCTATGCTGGTCTGTCATGCGTGAACAGACCCGAACGCGTGAGCGAGACTGCTGCACACATAACTACGTCTTGTTGAAATGTACGAAGCTCAGTCTCTGTTGCCTACCTTCTCTCGAGCCACCAAGCATGTATAGTATCTAGCACACGGACCGTCGGTTTTCTTCGTCACGCCGCGCGGACTGGCCCGCTTACCCGTAGTAATTACACACTTTTCCCAATTAAAATCACTGTGCAATCATTGTATTTTGTTACACTTATAAACACACTATATTTCCATGAACGTATTTCGAGTGGAAGTGTTGTGTTGAAGAGATTACAGAAAAAAACAATCTGCTGTCCCTTGTCCCATCTATGTTGAGGTCGGCTCTCAGTCTTACCGCATGGAGATAAATACCAGTATTTTTGGACGACTGCCTATCTGACCTCCACAACTCAGTTACTAGGTAACACAATACCCCGTGGTAAGACCGGTTGTCAGACTTTCGGGCTTCTGACTACCCGTAACGGCTGCCAAATATTTGCGAATGACACCGGGATCAACGGTTTAACGTACTTTCCGAGGCACGGAGGGGTCTCGGTATGTAAAGATGGTCACCCATCCACAGACCAACCGCGGCAAGCGTAGCTAACCTGATCGATCGACCTATGCAGCTGGTTAATTGGATAAAATAAATTATTTTACATTTTGTACATACCGTGACCCCTCCGTGCCTCGGAAAGCACGTTAAGCCATTGGTCCCGGCTATCATTCATGGATCTTTGACAGTAGTTACGGGTAGTCAGAAGCCCGAAAGTATGACAACCAGTCTTACCAAGGGGTATCGTATTACCCAGTAACTGGGTTGTGGAGGTCAGATAAGCAGTCGCTCTATGTAAAACACTGGTATTCAGCTGCATCCGGTTAGACTGGAAGCCGACCCCAACATAATTGGGAAAAGGCTAGGCAGATGATGATTTTGTAAATTTGAGAGCGTTATAGGCCTTGGAGACTATAGATTTGGACTACATTTTCCATTTTATTAAGTACCTACCTGGTACATGTTGACAGGCCTACATTGTCTTGAAAACATTCTAAAAGCGTATTATTTTTTAAAAAGACTAACCGTGGAGTTTCTTGCCGGCTCTTCTCCATAGGAAACGTCCAATTGGAACCGTGCACCTAGCTTCTGACGTTTCATAAGTGCCCGTCTAGGTTTATGTGAAATAAAACATTTTGTTTATTTATTTTTTGTATCTGTTTACCTTACCCACGGAAAAAGAAGGAAAGTTCTAGAAAGGTAAAATAATAAACATTTTTTTTTCCATCTCCAGGCTCTAGCCGCATCAGCTCTCGCCCTCATGCTGGCAGCCATCGTCGGAGTCAAGAAGCTCCACTCCCATGAAGGAGGAGAAGACCACCAGGTCATCTACGCAGGTCACCACGGTCACCATAGACGAAGGAGAGATGTCAGTGACGTCACACCACTCCCTTATAGGGGGTGGAGGCAGTATGAGGGTAGTTCGTAGGGTATAAGTATAAGTTATTTATTTGTGGGTGTGTATAATTTATTGAAATTATTTATTAAATTATTGTTTTTTTTTATATTGTGGTGTTTTATTTTGGTTTTCACAATTTAATAAACGTAAACAAAAATAGTTTTAGAAAATTATCTGCGACGTTTTATTTTTTAAATGTCGTAGCGTCTTGCTGAGATAGGAGCCTTTTGGCTTCGTATAGGACTTTCCGTTTCATTTTTCTTTTTGTTACTGTAAAAAAAAATGTAATTTGGTTTTTTATTAATATTGTGTTTAGTTTAGTTTGTGATCTTCCTGTACGAGTCTCAATAAATACTTCTTCTTTGTTCCATCTTCAAAATGAAGGACTGCCGTAATTTCCATCATAATACACTCAGGTTCCCAGTCACGTACCTACTATTCTTCTCTTCGTTGGAATGTAATCACGATTGCTAACACCCATTGGGGATAAATTGGTACAAATCGATGGATGCTCTGGGATTCACAAGTGGATGTTTTGATTGGTTATGCCCCGTTTACACGGAGATGACCAGTACGATATTTTACGATATTCAGTTGGTGCGTCGACATCCCATTATTCGTACTGAATACAAATGCAGTTTATCATGTCCATGTGATCCCAAAATGACCTATGTACAGTCACGAAAAAAAAGTATGTATACACTTGGCTTTATTCAAAGGCGATTTTCTCCATTATTTTTGAATGAAATTTTATAATATTAGGAAAATACTCGTAGTATTTTCGAACCAATAGGTTTATGTAAAGTGTCGTATTTCAACGTTGCATTCGTTATTTCGTGAAAAAATCGCAATTGAAAGTTGGCAAGTGTTGACATGTTAGTGCTCGTGACTGTACACAGTAAAATAACATACTTATCATCGCTGTGTCAACAGGGCCTTAGGCCCTTAATGTCAGACGCCAGCACATCAAGCTATCCGAAACTGTCAAATTTTCCCAATCAACTTTGAACCTTATACTCTAGCGATAAAGTTGAAAATCTATTAAATAAATTTGACAGATTGTAGTAGCTTGATGTGCTGGCGTCTGTACACGGCACGATTTCTTTACGGTACGGCGTATAAACTGCGCCGTAGAAAAAACGTGTCCTTCAACAAGCTTCCATAGTGATACATACAACACTGACGACCGTGACTACACACGGCGTATAAACCGTAGTTTTTCACGACAAAAAAAACGTGTGAGGGAGTCAACACAAAAATCTGATAAATGTATTTTGCTACCTCTTATAGAATGACGCAAACTTATGCAATATTATTATGTGCGTAACTGTGATAAAATGATAGATAGGTAATAATTAAGTTGTTAAAAGTGAGACTTCAGTTCAAATCTTTGAGAGCCGGAGACAAAAGTCGACGAAAGACTTGTGTCAGTAGATATACTTTTAACAGACGAGAAAGAGAGAGTCTTGTATCGACTTTCAAAGTGACTTCGAAAGTCAGTAGACTTTATCATAATTTCTTTACAAAGATCTTACTATAAAAAAAACTCAGCCTGGCGCAATCCACTACTGGACATAGGCCTCTCCCAGACTGCACCACACCGCCCTGTCCTCCGCCTTCCCCTTCCAGTCAGTCCCAGCCACACGGTCCATCTATCTGGGAGCGTCTCACACTACGCTTGCCGATACGCGGTCTCCACTCCAGGACTCATTTGCTCCACCGGCCATTTGACAAACAACCAGCCCACTGCCACTTTGGTTTGCTAACTCTGCAAGCTATGTCGGTTACTCCGGAGACCTTACTAAATAAGTAAAAAATGTATTATCTTGAATGAGTTCAGCAAAAATAAAGACCATCAATATAATAATGTATAAAGAACCACTAACTACGAGATGCGAAAGAAAAAAATAAAGCAGTATCTCGTTACTCTCTAAAGAATTTTATAATAAGCCAAACAAAAAACATAAAATAAGTAAATAAACAAAAAAGGTCTAAAACTTTTCTCTCGAACGGCCGATACACTTTCACATGTTTTAAACGATTTTCTTTTATTTTTAAAAGCCTTTCACCAGACAATTGTTACTGTCCGTTCACAGATCATTTACGTCTGATTTTGCATCACTGTCTGTGATCTTTATTCTCATTCTAATAAGGTTGCTGTTGCGTTGCTGCCACTGACAGATCTGTCAAAATCATTGTGATCTTTATACTCGTCACAATAAGGATTCTGTTAGGCTGCTGCTATCACAGGTAAAATAACTGCGAATGGATTGTACATACAAAATGAACAAGACTGAGTTATGTCAATGTAGTTGCGACATTTTGGGAACATAGTTAATTGATGCAATAGGTGGATTGCTAAGATGATGTCTTTTATGGTGGCTCGCCAATTTTAAACGATCCACCGACTAAGCTTTTCTCCTGTGTCGTGACTGTCGTTGATGTCATACTAAGTACTATTATATGAAGGCCAATCACCGTAATAAAACACGTTCAAAATCTGGTCGTAATCTGATCTTAGAGACAATCAGAGTCAAAAACTTGTCAAAGATGCAGGGAAAAATAGAGATTGAGTTCGTAAAATTACGAAAATGGGCCCTCTGGACTTGGATAAGGGGCCCATATTCTGTCTGGAAACTATCAAATAACTTCTCCCGCTCTGAGCAGAGCGGGAGGGCGTGTCAGACTTTTACTGACTAAAACCCACCCGTATTCCTTCAGTTGCGTATTCCTTTAGTATCTCTTTCGAACAATCCGCGAACCTGGCAGGCATCGGCCCTAGCGGACCCTGTCAGTTAATGCTGACATCTCTTTGAGGCCGTCGACCCGGGCCTGGTCCTTACCGTAGGTGCGGGCTTTCGGACGGCGAGCAATGGGCAGCTCGCCGTCCGAAAGCCCGCGCCTACGATGGCCGGGAATCGGCTGTCAACTCCTCTGTCTGTAGGCCTTTCCAATAGTTTCCCATTCGTGAGTTGAACTGTTGCAATTTGCAGTACAGAAGTCTATCTTTGAGGCAATGCGCCAACATGTGCAAATCACCGATTAGCATTGTGTTACAACCGGTCCTTTCTGGACACGGAAAAGGGCATATTCTTTTTGTTAGCCATAAGTACAAATAGTTTTCCGTCCGCTAATCGAACTGATTTTTATAAATACACACATCAAAAGTGTCTAGGGATCAAGCATTTTTATGCGGATTTCTTGAGATTGAGATGTGGCTTTGTAATAAATTTATGATTTTATAAATTTATATGGATCCTTTTTGGTGCATTTCATAATTTGAATCAGGAACTGTGAATCAAATTCGAGTAAAAGATGAAAATCAGCTGTCAATATTTTCCCTATAAAAACATACAACGCATTGAAGACATTATTAGTGCTACTGTTTCCCTACTACTGATTAAAACCAACGTTATTATGGAGCGGCGACGTCATTTAAGCAGGGAAGAAATGCTCAGAGCCGTGGGAATGATAGAAGCTGGTTCCCGGCAACGTACTGTGGCTTTAGCTCTGAATACAAGTCAGAGTGTTATCAGTCGACTTTGGACACGTTACCGAAGCACTGGTACCGTGGCTGAGCGCCATGGAGGACGGTATCGCTGCACCACACGGAGACAAGACCGATACATTCAAATCTTAACTCGAAGAGCTCCAACAATAACCGCCATGATGTTAGCCGTGAGGCTTCATCACTCTTCAGGGAACTTAATTAGCGACCAAACAGTCAGAAACCGCTTGCATGAAGTGAACCTTCATTCCCGAAGACCGCTACGGGTACCACCTATAGCAATGCACAATCGTAGGATTCGATATCAATGGGCTCTTGAACACAGAAATTGGGCAGAAGAACAATGGCGTTTCGTGTGCTTTTCTGATGAGTCTCGTTTTGGTATGAGACCGGATACAAGACGTATACGACACTGGAGAACCCCTGGACGCCAACAGCGATTAAAATCCTGCCAGGAAGTCCATCCTTATAGTGGTGGAACCATCATGGTATGGGCGGGTATTTGGATCGGCGGAAGAACTGAGTTGATTTGGATCAGAGCTCAAATTTATGCTGAGACGATTGTATCAGACGTCATCGTTCCTCTACAAGTGCAAATCGGTCCCGTATTTCAGTTAATGCATGATAATGCACGACCGCACACCGCAAGAGTTGTAAGACAGACTCTCGCCGCAGCTAACATCAATGTCCTGCCCTGGCCTGCTCAGTCGCCAGACTTGAACCCGATTGAGCATGCATGGGATATGCTACAGAGAAGAGCTCTGCCGAATATGGAGGGTATCCAGTCGCAAGAAGACCTTTTTTTGTTGTTGCAACGAACATGGGCGGCCATTCCACAGCGTGATTTGGATGAACTCATTTTGAGTATGCCAAACCGATGTTCTTGTGTTGTTAGTGTTCGCGGTAGAAACACGGATTATTAATTGTTTAAGTTACCCAATAAAATTTTAAAGAAAACTGTTATTTCAGTCTTTTTTTCGAACTTTTGTGTTAGTGGTTCAAATGTCAAAAATCCCTTTATTAGGAAAATGGCAAATTTCTTTATTAATGCAAAGGTGACTTGGTTTATCGTTGCTGTGACAAACGAAAACACTTTATTTGATGAATCCTTAAAGAAAATTTTAATTAATATCAATCAGGAGAAAAGTTATTGCAAAAATATATGTTGATCCCTAGACACTTTTGATGTGTGTATATATTTTTATTTTTACTTTTTTTTTATAATTAAGTAAGTACTACTATGGTATGGTCCTGGGGGCCTAAAAAGGCCACTTTGGCAGAATCATAAACGTATTTTGCTTTTTTTCGTTGCAAGAGATTGGGATTGGATTTGGATTGGTATTTAAGCACAGACAATAAAAAAATAACTGAAAAATCCTTCCCAATGGGATTTGATACGATTAACTTAACAGTTAACTGTCTATTATGATTTATAATGATTTGATGAATTCCTTTTATGATTCTGCAAAAGTGGCCTTTTTAGGCCCCCTGGTTCTGGCAGGCACGACTTTCATGAGAATTACCTAGGCACTTACAGCAATTATTTAATTTATATTTGGGGCATCAATAATGTTTTTTTTATTATTTATTCCAGTTAGAATTCAATATTCATAGTTAAGACTGGACATCGTCTGTCATGTCAGCTAGTTTAATACCTATAAATTTAATTATAGGTACTGGAAGCGGTTTTGTCTATCAAGCTCTAAAGCCTAATAGATAATGGTCACAGATACATAATATTTATCAAACAGCCCACTTAGGCCAGTCCAGTGTCAGATATAATATCAAAAGAGATTTTAAACTATCCCAATAAACCAAAAACTAAAATTTTAGCTAAATAAAAAAGTTGCACGCCATCTATTAGCGTTTAGATGTACTAAAACAACTGTATCTATAAGTAGAGTGTAGAACTTTCTCCTTTCTCGCACTTTCCTTGTGTCCCACTGGTTATACTTAACTTTTCAAAGATGGCGCTCTTACGACTTTCACTTTAGCAGTTTAGTAAGCATGCCATCTAGACATAACCGAGGAACGCACAAACTCTTCCACTGAACTTTCTATTCACGTACTTTCGAAATTATTTCATAGATGGCACTATGATAGTTTTTATCAGTTTGACGTCCTATTTTGTAGGTGCTACTCTCAAAGTGGACCATTCTGTAATGAATTAATGATGCAAGCATTATTAATTGTAGACAGTTTGTAGCGAAAATAAAAAATCACTTCACTGCACTGAATAAAAAAAGTAATTTAAAAAAATTAAACCGCCTTCAAAAAGAAATGAACTCAAAATTATGAAATAACTTTAATTTCGGAAGTCGGTGTCTTGGGATCTGTATTTTAGTTTTAGTTTTTTGCCACCGACTTCCGAAATTAAAGTTATTTCATAATTTTAAGTTCATTTCTTTTTGAAGTCGGTTTAATTTTTTTTAATTACTTTTTATTTGGTAATTTTTAGTCGTTGCACTAGAATTTGACCAAGGTTTTGAGATGTTTTCGCTTTGACACTACCGTAGCTCGTATCAATAAGCCAGGCCGTCACACTTTCACGTCTTAGTCCATATCTTGAAAATTACTGAATGATTTTGATGAAACTTGCACTGTTCCCTAAGTTGAAGTAAATGTAAGCCAATAAAAAAAGAATGGTCACGATCCGATTAATAGTTACGGAGATATGCGTGGACAAACATACATACATACATACATACATACATACGTCTATAAAATTTTGTATATTTGTTTGGAAGCCCTAATAGATTGTCATATGTGAATATAACGCAATTCCAATAATATTACATACATACGTATCGAATTGATAACCTCCTTTTTTTTGAAGTCGGTAAAAATGAATAATTTTGTAGGTAGACCAAATTTTAGGTAAATATAAAATGTAGGTATATTTAAATATTAAAAAAAATCTAGGTCACAGGCCTTAAGTGTGCTCTTATTAAGTGTCTATCTACACTAATAATAAAGATGATCCGTTTGTTTAAAAGCGCTAATCTTTTGAACTACCAGTGATATTTGTTTCTTTTTTTTGCACTTGATAGCCCAGTTCTTGAGGAAGGTTATAGGTTAGTTAACATTTCGCTATGACACTGAGGAGTTGATTAAAGAGGAAAAAGTAAAAAAGATCGCTAGCGCAGGCGGGCGATGTGATGCGACGCGGCGTGTCGGGGAAGCAAGCACGCGGACGAAGTCGCGGGCAGAAGCTAGTTATTAATAAGAAAGGTCGTTATGAGGGTTTCACAATCACATTGCATTAAACATAGGTACATAAAGACTTACTAACAAATGTTGTTTTTAGGGTTCCGTACCCAAAGGTTAAAAACGGGACCCTATTACTAAGACTCTATTGTCCGTCTGTCAGATATCTATGGTCTGTCACTAGGCTGTATCTCATGAACTGTGATAGCTAGCCAGTTGAAATTTTCACAGATGATGTATTTCTGTTGCCGCTATAACAGCAAATACTAAAAACAGAATAAAATTAATATATAAGGGGTGCTCCTGTACAACAAACGTATTTTTTTCAGCGTTTTTGCCTTGTAGCACGGAATCCTTCCGACTTCCCGTCCCGTCCGACTCGCACTTGGCCAATTTTTTTTTTTTAAATATCATAGATAAAGAATTCATATACACCATTGATATACACGTAGCACGCGTACAGTCCCGCCTGATATCAAAAGTGAAGCTTACATTCATCCCACATACATGGCGTAAAGCAGGTTACTGACGTGTAGTGATGCGTCTTACTCGATAGCTCGATAGACTTTACAACAAACTTAATTGTTTAGTCTAGCTTGGGGCTCACTGTCGAGCAATAGATACTTTGTAACCTAGTGGTGCCAAAACGTGGACACTGACAGTCGGGCTGGTCCACAAATTGAAGGTAGTTCAGCGCACTATGGAGCGGGTTATGCTCGGAGTTTCTCTAAAGGATAAATCAGAAACGAAGTTATCTGGAAAATAATCGGAGTTACCGATATAGCTTGCAGAGTAAGAGAGATGGGACTAAACCCTATCAATAAAAGTCTTGTATCGATATTTTTAGAGTTTTCTGCTGCACATCACTAGACAATACAGGAAGTAGGCATCGCTGCAGTATGTGAAACTATGTCACAAGGTGACAGATGTGATCGGATGATTCGACAAAAAATGCACATCCTCAACACACACACACATGCATAAAGAGTATTCTATTCTATACATAATATGTATAGAATAGAAATGGTGAACATAATAAAGAGTATTCTATTCTATACATATGTATAGAATAGATTACTCTTTATTATGTACACCATTTAGGTAAGTGTGTGTATGTTGAGGATGTGCATTTTTTGTCGAATCACCCGATCACATCACTTGTTAATACTGTGAAGTTCTATACATACTAATATTATACCTAAATTCGAAAGTAATTCTGTCTGTCTGCCTGTATGTTACCTTATCACGCCTAAACCACTGAACGGATTACAATAAGGTGCTGATTGCCCTTCTGGTTACCAATCCTGGGGGTCTACTCCGAAGCGGTTAACCACTGTATCGGCCGAATGTTCGGTCATTTTCTACTACCATTAATTTCCTATATTGACTATTGGTCCCGACCAAACTGTGCCAATCCGAACCTTTTTAGAACCCTTAACCCTTTTTTTACCTTTTTTTTTAAATTCGTAGTAGGACAACAATATTCGAATCAGAAAATGACCGAACATTCGGCCGATACAGTGGTTAACCGCTTCGGAGTAGACCCCCTGAATGTGATGTGTTTGCGGATGAATGGATTAAAATTATGCGTATAATGTCTAGTGTTCTGTAAGAGAAAGTATGCAAGGGAGTCCACGGTTCCATGTTAGTTTTAAATTATATTATTGTGAACGTAATTATTGTCTCTATGTTAATTAATGTAATTTGTTTTTTACCGTTTTAATTAACTATAAATAAATAAATAAAATTTTGCAGAAAGCATCCCGGGGAAGGACATAGGATAATTTTTATCCCGATATTTCCACGGGATCGACACTTATGCGGGTGAAACCGCGGGCGCTGCTAGTCCTTTATACATGGTCAAATTAACTAGATAAACTCCACAGACGTGATGGGTGCCCTAAACCTAAAAAAAAAAAATAT
Organism: Oligia strigilis; assembly: GCA_951800025.1. Classification (NCBI taxonomy): domain Eukaryota; kingdom Metazoa; phylum Arthropoda; class Insecta; order Lepidoptera; family Noctuidae; genus Oligia; species Oligia strigilis. Next base: position 1,649,337 of record OX637563.1, on the reverse strand, counting down.
TTTCTCAACTCATACTTCAAGTAACATGATTACAAGCGGTCGCTGACCCCAAAACAAAACCATCAAATCTTTTTAGGGTTACGGAACCATAAAAACAGAATAAAATAAAAATTTAAGGGGTAAACGTATTTTTTTTCGGCGTTATGCCTTGTAACAAGATTTTTCCGGTTTATTCGCTTTCCCTCCACAAAGTAGACCTAGATATTTACCCATGGAAGGTGAAGATTTCCCGACGGCCGGACATCCTGAAGTGGATAGAGGAAGCAGCCATTATGAGAGAAGCGGCGCACGCGGCTGCAGGCGATCTGCCCTGGTTGGTACAGGCGAGACAAAACCGCATAGGTATACGGAACTTGCCATGCAATACTGTAGGTATTTTATTTAGAGTCTCTTGCATAGGGACGTCATCATTTCAGCCGAAAGACGTCCACTGCTGGACGTAGGCCTCCCCCAAACATCTCCACTTCGACCGGTTCTGTGCTTCTCGCATCCAACGGGCTCCTGCGGCCTTCACAAGGTCGTCGGACCACCTTGTGGGAGACCTTCCGACGCTACGTGTTCCGGTACGCGGTCGCCACTCTATAGAGACGTAAATTAGGTAAAATAAGTTAAATGGAAATTATTTTATTTCGTTATCCTATATTTTGTCCCACTGCTGGGCAAACGCCTCCCCTTTTTCCTTCCCTGTACCCTCCCTGTCTGTACCTACCTTCCTGTCTTTTCGATCTCTGACCATGTAAGCCCTGCAAACCTCGTTAGATCTTCACAGCAGCTTCGCCGTGGTCTACCTCGAAGGCGAATTTTATTGGAGACAAAATTTGTTTAACGAATTGTATGTATTTAATACCATGATGACAATTTAGGAATAATTTGGTTAGTGACCTACGAGATTTTTCAGTAAGTTGTGTTACGCATAGTTTAGCGTTTAAAATTAACCGCTTTGTTCATAAACGTTACTTATAGTAAAGTAGTGATTAGCGACCGTTTAACCATATATTTTTGACGTTGGAACGTCACCCTAATCATCGTTTATAAATTTAATAAACTCCTAGATTATTAAATTGTCAGTAACGTCACTTCCGCAGGAAATTAGTTGTAGTACTTTCATGTTTGTTTGAAGTATTTAGGTTGTAATTACATAATTACAGACCCACGAGACATGTTAGCTCTCTCTGTGATGGCAATGCATGTGATGCCCATAGATATAAGATTACTAGCAGCGCCCCGCGGTTTCACCCGCATAAGTGTCGATCCTGTGGGCATATCGGGATAAAAGCTATCCTTTGTCCTTCCCCGGAATGTAATCTATGTCTCTGCCAAATTTTATCGAAATCCGTTTAATAGTTTTGACGTGGAATGGTAACATAGAAACAGACAGACCATTACTTTCGAAATTATAATATTACTAGCTGCGCCCCGCGGTTTCACCCGCATAAGTGTTGATCCCGTGGGAATATCGGGATAAAAAGCCGATATGTTAATCCAGGGTGTCAGCTACCTCCATACAAAATTTTATCAAAATTGGTCTAGCCGTTTGAGCGTGAAGAAGTAACAAACATATAAACACATGCACAGATAGTAATAGTATGGATATCTCTATGGTGATGCCACTAGTACTGCAGATGTATGCAGGAGGTCACCACGACTGTACCAAACTAGTATCGTCACTGGCCTTGTTGCGTTAGAAACTTAGCTCTATATACTTATAATAAGCTACTACACTACTAGGCTATAGCCACTACATAAGTAGTCGTAAACTTAGCTGGAATGTCGATTTCCTAGCCTGTAGGCTTCGTAGCTTTATTACTGGGTAGGCCTCCGTGAATCAAGTAAGTGATTTTGATGGTAGATTAATAGAAGGTCTATTACTATTGATTCTATGGAGTGCGAATACCCCAACTGGTGAAAAGAGTTCTTAAGGTGCCACTAGTCGATATTTTTTCCATAAAAAATTCGGTATTACTCCACCGTTTGACATTGTGCATCCAAAGTTAAACATGTTATCGTTTTGAATTATTATTAGTTTTGTCAGTACAAAAACAGAATAGTAAAATAAAAAGCCCTTATAAAGTTATGAGCCAACAAAGATTCGTTTTTCTTGCTATTTTTAACGTAACTTTGGGTGTAAATAAGTAACAAAAGAACTATAAAATCTTCAAAACCATGTCCGTACCGACAAAGCTCAGTTATCGAAGATTTCAAGAAACTTTACTTATAATTGATTTATGCAGTGGTTTTTACTTAAAACTCGTTTTTCCAAAGCAGTTTTCGATTTTTTTACGCGCCTATCAGTTCAGAACGGTGCTTTTGTGCGTGAGAACTAGACGTTATGCGTGTAGACTAGCATCTAACTGCTCATTACAGAACTAGCTCTGTCGGACACGAAGCCAGGTGAGACAGCGTGCTTTTTGGCCATGATCGCCAGTGAGTTCGAGCTCGCGACTAGTTTACTCTTAAGTTTGAAACTCACTCAAATCGATGCGCTATTATTGTGAACTTATGCACTATTAAAATAATATTTCGACTGGTCAGAGTTACAATACAAAATGGTTATTTGGCAAAAAAGGAAAGGTGTTGAACAGACGGTAAGCTGCGGTAAGATATTTAACGAAATTAAGTAAGAAGTTTCTAGGTACTCATCACGATGTTTTGTTTGATCGTTGACCCTCAAACTTAGCAAGGATTGTATCTATAAGTAAACAAAAAACTACAACAGGAGTCGTAGTAATAAAAAAAAAATGTTATTATGTGACTTTACAAAAATAGAAAATTAACTATGAACGCAATTCTTATTGTAACCCTTTCACTGGCACAGCACACGCATATAAGTCATCTAAATTCGGATAACACTTTCCACAAATCCGAAAACCGAAACACATGAATTACTATTCTACAATCGTTGCCTATCCTAAATAGGTGCCGTTTAGTTCGATCTATTGAATGTAAATTGGCTTATCCTAGGGCGGCATACCATCACATCTGAAAATAGAGATTTGAAGGTAAGTAAAAGGGTCATGGAGTTTCTTGCCCATTCCGCTCAACTTTTTTTTGATTTATTATTATTATTATCTCCTTTATTCAAATAAATTCTTATAAATTATATTTTTAAATATTAGTATAAAGAAATATAAAAACATTTAAAAATATAAAAAATAGTAACCCACCGGTATCGGGAACAGGGTCCAAGCTACCGGCGGTCAGGGCTCCAGAGAGAGGAACCTCCTAACTATTCGGGCCGTGTCCAAAAGTACCGCTTTCTGGATCAAGCCCTTGATCCAGCTGCCCAACGAGAGCCTCCTCAGGTGTTGGTCGAGGCTCTTGGCTATTAGACCATTGGCTGTCACGACTATCGGCACAATGATCGCTGAGTCCACATCCCACATGTCGACAACCTTATTATTATTATTATTATTTATTTATTATATCAGATAACAGCGATCCATTGGGTTAGTAACAATAGTCTTAACCTATGTTAGTACTTAACTAATAACACTGACAATGTACAAGTGACAAGTGACCTCACCAACGGGCTATCGTGTCTCCCGGCTATAGCGCGTAGAATGCTGTTGGGGCTGCCACGGAGTCTGTTTAGCAGCGAGGCCGCTCTTTTACGCCGTACAGCATTGAAGCAGTCTGTACGTGCCTCAGCGAACATAGATGACGCACTACAGAACCGAGGCAGACGCAGCAGCACTCTAAATGCGTTGTTATACTGGATGCGCAGAGCATTGTAGGCCTTTTGGGTGTAGCTGAACCACTGGCTCCCCGAGTACAGCGACATGCAATATGCTTTAAACAGCGTTAATTTATAATAATAGAAATTCAATAACCTACGGTTTGGAATGGACAACAACTGCTACTACAACAACTACAACTCTCTGACTCAACGACTTGGAAATTGTCTGTAAATGATTTAATTGAAATAAATGCTTTGAGTTTAAATTATATTATAACATAAACGGACATTTTAACAAATAATGTCGTTATATTTCAATAAAAATGCCGAACTAGTAGATGATTTAACTTGGGTTCTTTAAATTATTTTTTTTTTGCGATAATCAATCTCATTGAGAGACATCAGCTGTTATGTTTTTGAAAATAAAAGCCATGCAAATGCCATCTAATTTATTTACATACAAAATTAGAAGTGTAACAACCATGCGTAATTCAAATTCGTTACCATAATTTATGGTTACGCCATTACATTAATTCCACACGGTCCCAATTTTTTCAATTACTCCAGAAAAAAAAGAGATGATATCAAACCGACATCTAACAGTCATTACGGCACTCCATTTGATGCAGCATCACACACACGATATAAATGTGTAGGCAATTTACTTTGAAAGTGCGTCGTAGAGCGATTTACCTCGAAACATACAAACCGGACGCTGCGCGAGCTCGCGGATATTTATACGAGTCTATGTACGCGAGCATATGTATGTAGTGCTAACTTTTGAATTGAGAATGGAACGTGGTGTATGAGAGTTTGAGCTATCTGTCTTTCGGGTTCCGTGCACACAAGTCACAACTTGATAAAACGTTTTCATAGGGGTGAATGTCGTAATTTTAAAGTTCTTTTGAATAAATAAAAATTTGGCACTGGCAAAAACCGAACAAAATATTTTACATAAAATAAAATAAATTAGGAGGGATTTGATATTGTGCTTTCATAATTTCTATAAGTGAGCCTGTCATTTCTTATACTTAAATAAAATCATTTCTCTTTTTCGGGCTCTCGAAAAATATCTATACCGAAATCTGAAATATCTTATCAGTTTCGTATATTTGCAACAACTTTTTACATGTTTGACTTTTTCATCACCGTTATGAATGTCACTTTGTCTAAGTCTGGTCTACATTTTACTCATGCTTGCGGTTACTCAACCTTCTTAAGTAACATTCCACAGCCACCAACGTGCACCAACTGTGCCTAAAATCCATAAAAAACAAACGAACAACGAAAGTACACATAACTTTCAAAAACAAGTGAATGGTACGTAAACACATTGTGATTCGGAGACACGCGTGACGAACATATCAAGTTGATGTCGGTAATTTGACATAGATTTTATTCTTACACATTGACAACGTATAGAGGAATGCAGGTCAAGTTCGAAGCAAAAGTAAAGAATGTGCTGCAGGTTGAAGTGAACTGCCCCATTTTGTTCAGTTCGTAAGTTCGCTTTCACTGCATGCAGTTGCATGCATTAAAATAGCCTGCTTCCCGCGCGAGGGGCATTGTTATGCCCATACATTTTTTATTTTGGGCCGCGCCACTTATACACGACTCGTACAGAAAAAAAATCTATGGACCGCTGTTAAACTAATGGCTGTTTCTTCAAGTGGATAGACCAGGGTAGATTACAAAACTTGTTTCGTAACTTTAAGAGACTTTGATTTTTTTTAATAATTGCTTATTTTTAATGTTTGTTTACATTACGAAAATTAAAAATTAAAGTAATTTTCATTCAAAATCGAAAGCGATGACCCTATTTTTTTATTTACCTAAAAAATAGCCCCATTCATACCGAATCGAATGACATGTAATACATACCATTGTAGTTTCAAAGTTTATATAAACAATAACATTTATATCACGCGAGTATCCTATTACCGCACCCGTCATCGCCGTCATTTGTTTTTTTTTATGATTTTCAACTACAGATAACTAATTTCGTAATGCTGCTACGAACTCACGGTTTTTGGCACACATGTACTACATCTAACCACTCGACTAAAGAAAATGGAACGCAAGCAATACTCCCATAGACAAAATTACAAAAAAATAAATACTGAGGGCTTGCTGTCACAGTTTTATGATATGTGAGTTTTATCCAGATATCATTGCGGCGTATTTTAGGTTGCGTTAGTTTATGACGGCGTACGCGTGAGTGGAGTGGAGAAGAACGGGCAAGAAACTCCATGGACACTCTTTTAAATCAAGATATTACAAAATCCTGGGTACATTATTCTTGTTGCTTCTATATGTGAGAACAATGTAAAAAAGACAGAAATGAAGAAACAATTCAAGACATAAGATTAAAAATAAGCCTTGGCAGTTAAGAGATGACCAGTCTCAACCGACGGCGCCCGTTCACGAACATGACGCGTGGATCAGCACCATCCAGCTCAACCATTTTGTAGGGAACCGAATGATCCAACACACGCGCCACCATCGGTGAGACATTTAAGTGAGCATGACACGTTCTCAACTGCCATGCTATTTCAAGTCAACATCAAAAAATCATAATAAACGGAAACATGGTTCTTACATTTACAAAATTAAAAAAAATGCTTCTAAATTATACAAAACTACAGTTTGCAATTAAAGAGGTAAATAGAATTTTATTACCTACCAAACAGGAAGAGATATTTAATATTGAAGTATTCAACAATTAAAACTTGATTGAATAAATTAAAAAAAGTTATGTTCGTAATGTCAGAAACACAAAAAAAAGAAAAAGGGAAGCACCTCTTCCAAATATTGAAATTAACTACAAAGATAGTCTTACAATCTTCAGCAGCTCCAACAATACTTTCAAGTGTCAATCAATTAGTTGTGGTTGTGGAGCAGGACCAGCATTGAGCCAGGCATTTTTATCAGTGATGTAATCCCCTAACTTATAATATGCCTGACTGCATAGTGTGCGTTTTATACAAGACTTGAATTTTGTCTCATTCAGTTGAAGAATGTGGGGAGGTATTTTATTATAACATTTTAAACAGTACCCCATAAAAGATGAATCTACTTTAGCCAGTCTGAAACCTGGTTGAACTAATAGGTCCCTATTTCTAGTACTATAATTATGTCTTTCACCTCTTTTACTAAAAAGATGTAAGTTTTTCCTTACATACATGATGTTTTCGTAGATATATTGACAAGGCACCGTCATGATGTTAATTTCCTTAAACAGTTCCCTTAGAGAATCGCGCCTGCGGAGATTATGTATAGCTCTGATGGCTCTTTTCTGCAGAATAAAAATAGAATCGATGTCTGCAGCCCGTCCCCAAAGTAAAATACCGTAAGACATGATACTATGAAAGTAACTAAAATAGACTAGTCTCGCGGTATCTACATCAGTAAATTGACGGATTTTTCTGACAGCATAAGCTGCTGAACTTAGCCGTCCTGCAAGAGATGTTAAATGAGGACCCCATTGTAGCCTTGAGTCGAGCGTGATCCCCAGGAAAACAGTTTTATCGACGAATTCCAGTTTCTCTTGATTCAATATTATCTCACAATCACTACTCTTGACATTTGGTAAAGAAAATCTTATGCACTTAGTTTTATTTCCATTTAATACTAAATTATTAGCAGTGAACCAATTTTGAACCTGCAGTAGGGCATTATTTACGTCGTCAAAATTTGTAGCACGTCTATTTACCTTAAAAATTAAGGAAGTGTCATCAGCAAATAGCACCATTTGTGGTTGATTTTTTAATAAATGGAGTAGATCATTAATATACACTAAAAAGAGGAAAGGACCCAATATTGAGCCTTGTGGCACACCAATTTTTACTATTAAACCAAGTGAATTGACACCATTTATTTGAACTTGTTGTTGCCTATCATTTAAATAAGAACTAACTAAATTGAGCGCAAGTTTTCCAAGTCCGTAATGCTCAAGTTTCAAAAGCAAGGTTTCGTGATCGACGCAATCAAATGCCTTGGAGAGGTCACAAAAGATTCCTATTGCGTCTTGGGCCTCTTCCCACGCGTTAAAAATGTGTTTTAATAAAGTTACACCGGCGTCGGTCGTACAACGCCCTTTGGTGAAACCATACTGTTGATCGTGTAAGATTTTATTCGTGTTAAAATGATTGAGCATTTGATTAAGCATTATCTTTTCAAACACCTTGCTGAAAACCGGCAAAACGGATACGGGTCTATAATTATTCGTGTCTTTACTGTCCCCGGATTTGTAAAGTGGTATTACCTTACTGTATTTCATTAAATCGGGGAAGACTCCTTGATCCACGCACGAATTAAATACTAAGGCTAAGTAAGGCGCAATAGTCTCAATTATGGAGGTACAGACCTTAATGGACATTCCCCAAAGATCTTCTGTCAATTTGATCTTAATTTGCTTAAAAGCTTTAATTACTGTTAAGGGGTTAATATGCCTAAAGTTAAATTCAACCGGGCAGGCTGAAACGTTCGCCCTTACTAAATCCAAAGCGAGGGAGGGCGAGGAATTTAAAGTTTCAGTTGTTTTGAGTGGGATACTAGTAAAGAAATTTACAAATTCTTGAGCCACTTCTTTGTTATCGCAAATGAGACCGCTTGACGTCTGTAGTGTGTAATCAGAATTATGCTTTTTATTCCTGTTCGTTTCATTATTTATAATTTTCCAAACCGTCTTTATTTTATTGTCTGCTGATTTGACCTTGTTGCTAATGTATAAGGCTTTAGCTGCTTTACAAGCGTTCTTAAAAGTTCTAGAGTAAGTAGCAACATACTTATTAAAAGTTTCCGTGTTAATATAAGGCTTAAGGCCATACAGCTCGAAAAGTCTTTCCCTACTTTTCCTAAGTCCTTTAGTTGCCCAGTCACAAAATAAAAACTTAGGGCTGACACTTTTAGTGATCTTCTTAAAAGAATTATTGAACTCGGTTTGGACTACCGAAAAGAATTCATTATACATAATATTAACATTGTTCACTGTAAGGTTCTGATTACTTAATTTACAAGATAAAGTGCTATTAAATTTATTTAAATTACCTGATGATATTGGTCTGGATTGGATCTGCACTTTTTGTATTGGCATGTTGGACTCAAAACTTACAGTTTGACCACTGTGATCGGACGGGAGATAATTAACAACGGCTTTATCTAAATAGTCGCAGCAACAAAACACATTATCAATACATGTAGCAGTAGTCGTAGTTGTTCGGGTTGGTTCTACAAACACATTTGACAGATTGAACGATTTAAACAAATTTAATAATCTACTGGTATTTAAATTATTTTCTAAAATATTAATATTAAAGTCACCACAGATAATTACTGACCTATTACCAGTTGCAAGTTTTGCCAAAACATCTTCCATTACTGACTCAAATATAGAATAGTTTTGATAATGTGGGGGTCTGTAAACGCACACTATAACATGCTTATCTAGCTCAACACAAGACAGTTCAATGCTATGTTCAACTGATAGTTCAACTATGTCTTTACGAGGTTTGAATTTAATACAACTTTTAATTAGGATTAGTGAACCACCACGCAGCATTGACTTTCGATTAAAACAACTGGCCACACTATAATTGTCATAGTTAATTAACATTTCAGAATCTTTTAACCAATGCTCAGTTATACAAATAATGTCAAACTTTGTTTTTTCTAAAAACAACTCAATTTCCAATTGTTTGGAAGAAAAACCTTGAATATTTTGATGAAATAATTTCAAGGATTTCTGCTTAGCCCCTTTTCTACAGTTCACTATTTTATTGCTAGAAAATACCTTTTTGTTATTAAGTGTAACTATACTGTTATTGGTACCTTCTGTTGTCTTACAAACTAGTTTAAAATATCTGAGCTAACCACCTTAGCATTAGTACTATTACTAATTGTGGTGCTAATTATGGATGACTTCGACATACTAATTATGTCTGGGTTAATATTAAGTGCTAATAGCCTAGCTATTTTACGTCTAAAACTAATGGGCAGATACACAGTATCCCTAGTCGACCTTAACTTATCAACAAAAATGTTGGTATCAAAAAATATAAACTTGTCACTATGGTGACTAACTAAGAAATGCATGTAATTATTTAACATGTGAATGTATTTGTTTTGTCTGTTTGACAAGTGCTCAAAATATGGAAAAGCACACAAAATTATTTTCTTACAATTTAACTTCAATAGGTCGGTGACACTATCAGAGATATCATCTTTGATAACATTTAAACTATTACCTATAAGTACAGTAATAATGTCATTAGGATCATATTCATTCCTGGTTATTGAAGACATTATTTGTTTGTAGGAAGTCTGAGGCATGCAAAAGTTTTGTGAAGAATGACACAGGTTGTTGCTAAGTAATTTACCTAATCCTTTTCCAAAACTATCAGAAAACATAATAGAGCAGTAACAAACTTTACTACTACACGGGAGAGAACTAGCATCTGTCTGAAGTACTTGCAATGGACCTTGTTCAATATCTGGCGTATCTTGATGTGGAATAAAGACCTGAGCACTTCCTGACTGGGATGGGTCCTCCGTTCCCTCAGTTTGGAGAGTGCCAAGATTGGATGTGCTTTCCAATGAGCAATGAGGGCCGCTGAGAGTCAGCGGGTCCACTCTGTCTGCATTGGAGTTGCACATGTCCACTAACTCATTTGCCGCAAGGATATGCTCCTGAATTTGTTTTTCAGACCGCACATACTTAGTATAAAGTGAATGTATCGACTCTTCAAGTACCTGAATTTCAGACTGTAAGCGTTGTGTGTCAATCTCATAAATGTTCTTACTGTCTTCTAATTTAATTTGATAATTATTTAATTTATTTATAAGAAAAACACGTTCTTTTCTTAGTATAATATTATTAGAACTGTGTTTTTGTTGTTTTCTAAATTTGTTGCATTTATTTATGATTCTATTTAGTTTTGCATATTTTTTAATTTTATTTTGACTTACTTTATAGCAGCTATTGTTATGTTTCATAATGGAATCTTCAGTAAGATCTATTGTTATTAAGGGGTTGCAATTAGTGTTTAATAATTCATTATACAAGTTATTGGATTCCTTAGCCTGAGTACATTCTTTTTGTTTCTGTAATTTATTGATTCGAACATTTGCATGAATTAATTCTTCTTCTAGGTCCCTAACCCTACATAAAGCCTCCTCATATATATTACTGCAGTTGTTGAAACCATCCGTGACCACCCGCAGTTTGTCCCGTTCATCAACAACATCCAGGTATTGTTGATGTAGGTCTACCAGCTCTTGTTTTAAGCTAGTGTTTTTGAAAACGACCTTCTCGATTTCCTTCTCACTATCATCTATTTCCTGTAACAGCTGTTGACATTTGTTGTTTGAAACCTTAAGAGCTTCAGTGGTTGTTCTCAATTTAAGCTCCAACTCCTGAGCAGCAGCCTTACGGGTCATCACAGGCATGGTTTCAGGAATTAGTACTGAAAGTAGAATTAAAGGAACGGTGAGAACTAATAAGACAGACAAACAAAAAAGGAAAGCTAGAAATGAAAAGAAAAAAAAAAAATGGGAGAATTTAGTGTTGCTTTATAGAGAAATGAGGTAGGGAAGGCTCCTGAATCTAATCGAAATGCAACTAGATCAAATCAAGTACAAAGTTACATTTATTCTATTGACTTATAATTTTACTTTTCCTTAAGTGGGTAGGATGCCTAGATTAAAAAGTTTTTTTTCCTAATTTTAGTTTTACAAACAGTTAACAATGCAATAAACGATAATCAACGTTCTTGTTGTTAAGTATTCAAATATATTATACCTACTATGGATCAATAATATACGATATTTCACTACTTTATTTTCGTTAAATAATTATGTACTTATATGTATTTTAAGGTGCCAAATCCACCAAGAAAAGTGATTCAAGGACTCAATGAAAGCGTGTTACAGAGTCTAAGATACGACTATGTGGTAATTAAATAATAAAAGTAACAATACTCCCCGTTTAAATCCGTGAGTCGAACATCAGCTGTTCGTAATAGGTTACCGGTAACGGTGGGCAACCAAACACTGCGTTTTATGAATATTTGCAGGAAAACAATAATCCTGAGTAATTATGCACTTATTTTACATTTAGTTACATTAAATCACCTTAATTACACTTAAAAATAATTAAAATAAATTTTTAAAATACGGAACAAAATTTTGACATGTTAGTCAGGCAGTGTTGCCAGCAAAAAAATGATCACCTTACTCACTAATATTATTAGTGAAGAAGAAAAACTAAATGAAATAGCGTATTGTGAAGAAGCAACAATCAGAGACCACTTTTGTGAGAAAAGTTAAAATGAGCAAATGGAAAATGTCTGCCGCGTATCAGATAAGTTGTCGGCTATGAGAACCACAGAATGGGTCCCATAGAGCGGTAGGAGACACTGTGGTAGACCAAAGCAAAGATGGCGGGTCGATGCCTACCGAAAGCACTGGCCCAAAATTGGCAGACAACAGAATTGTGCTGACAACGGAAAAATGAGCTTTTGCTCTAAAGCGGCAAAACACAAGCTAGATAGTTTGACATAAAATAATCAAAAAGATTAAACCCACGTAATCTTACTATAAGGTTCTGTAAGAAGTAGATACAATTTGTTTCACGCATCTCGCAAAGAATTCGACAAAACCCCGCAACGCTCATAATCTAGTCGTTAAACTGCTTGCTAACCTCCACACACTAATGACATGAATCAAGTTCAAGAGAATCCGATGCCATCATTCTAATTCAAATGAATTAATAACAGAGCGTCTATTGTTTTACTTTTTATCTGACCTGACGAGCTCGAAGGTGACCTAGGCACAATGTAGTGTGGAGCACCTAATTACTGACAGACGAGTTCCCGTGACACAGTCTAGGTTGTGGTAATTGACTGTGAGAAATTATGTGCAGTCGAGGCGGAGGGAATTTCTTGTAGTAGATTCTGATGATTCATCATACTATTGAATTAAAAAAAAGACAATCTGTCTAGCCTTTGCCAAACTATGTCAGGTCGCTTCCAGTTTCCAAGTGACCCCAGGGAAGACGGTGGCACAGTGGTCACGTGCTGTCGTGCATAGCGAGGCTCAGGGGAGGCCCCTATACAGTCTCCCCAGCGATGTGCCTTACAGGCGTTGCACGGGGGGGTTCCGGAATTGGTCTTTTAACACCGGGGTGGTTTTAGTGAGGTAAAAATCCCACACTCTCCGACCTTCCTCCCCGGAGTTCGGGTGCCTTTTTTGAAGGTTTCCCCCCGACAACAAAAAAAAGGTCGCTTCCAGTTTAACCGGATGCAGCTGAAGTATCTTACATGGAGCGACTGCCTATCTGACGTCCACAACCCAGTAACACGATACCCCTTGGTAACACTGGTTTTCAGACTTTTGGGCTTCTGACTACCCGATAATAGGTGGATTGTGTTTTCGAACCCACATGTTGTTCGTCACCAATCCAGCATCGAACCGCGAAGCCACAATGACTGGTTGTAAGTATTGCCGTGTTACTTAAAAGCTTTTCAACTTTAACGATAAGAAGATAATGATTAAAATGGCTTATCAAGATATGCCGGTGGGTCAGGCAATGTTGGTCACCGACTTTACCTAAGCACTTTTGTATTCAAAGGCTTACAAACAAAGCTAAGATTTATGCAATAAATTACCGTTAGGTTGTCTGTGGTTAGGGATTGTATCTTGGCCTTGGCATCCGTTACTTACAACAAAGTCCGCACTTTATCTTGTTTTCTTAAGCTTTTTTGAAGGCTTCGTGTAAACTTTGCTATAGATCCCAAGGTAAACCAACTAATACAAATACAAAAAAATCAAATACAAAATCGTTTATTGTCACAAATTTTAGCCTATTATACATTATGACGTGTTTGGAGCCTATTTAGGCAAAAAATGCCTGTATTATGAGACTTCGCTCTTCCATATCATTGCCGTATTATACTTATACTAACTGTGATGTGACCCTTGAGACTTAAATATTAAAAAAATAACTAGGTACTTCTAAAAAAAATAGTAATTAAAACGTGAAAAATCAAATTAATAAACAAGTGTCAATCCATGTCATAAGAAGTGGTACCTATTGACGTAATTATCCACCATCTTGCTGGATGCTGCAGCATCTTTTTATAAGCTTTCTTTACTCAAAAATTACATGTTAGCCTTCGGTTTTTTGAAAGGAAGGCGTTTGTGATTGTTTGTTGTAATTTCGTTTAATTAATTATTGTTACAGCCAACATTTGACGGCAAATCTGAGGGGCAATTCCCGTATTCTTACAAACATTGGCATTCAAACCTCAGTCTCAATCTGTCAAACATATCATCAGCCGAAAGACGTCCACTGCTGGACATAGGCGTCCCCCAAGCACCTCCACTTCGACCGGTTCTGTGCTTCTCGCATCCAACGGGTTCCTGCAGCCTTCACAAAGTCGTCGGACCACCTAATAGTTGTGTCAAACATATTTTAATAGTTTCTAAGTTCTCTACATTTTTTTACAAGTTTTTGACATTGATAGTCGTTGATATGAGATTGTGACTAGATTTTGTAGGTTTTTTTTTATTTATTTTTTTATTGTTGAATGGGCTCTCTCTTGACCCCGATTACGCCTTACGGAAAGCAATGGATGAGGTCTATGATGGAACGAGCGTGCCCAGAAGATGCCTATGGCAATGGAACTCCCACGCATCTACGAAACACAGCAGGCTGCTTGACTCCGGTGGGAGGGTGGTCGCAAACCACGCGGGCGTTAGCCCTATCACCGAAGGGAAGAATTGGCCAGTCAAATAAGGTGTTGGGTGTGACTGTCCAGGTTGCACCGAGCGCTCGGTTCAGTTGAGTAACTGGCGGAACAAACTGCGCTACACGAGGAGGTGTCTTTATGCGTCCCAAAAAGTTTCTAAGTAACTACTAGAATTGAACTTCAGATGAGAGACTGCTTCTTCTATTGATTCCTAAATATTTGAAATATTTGACGAGACTCTTTAACAATCCCATCGATACAATTCAATACTTTCATAAAATACTTTTAAAGTTTCCATTTCTAGTAATCACTTTCAAACAAGAGTAGTTAATTAAGAAGTGAAATACCTACTAAGTATTTAATGAGCAAGAAGATGACATTACAATAGGTTACACTTTCATTTGTGGATGCTGTTCAAATGATGTATGGATGAAAAGTTTAGAGTCATGTGTTTGTTATTTGTCAAGTCGTTTTCTCGGTTTATTGTGTGGTGATGGTATATTACTATGTGTTGTGATATTATCTTCTTTAGCACCTGTTTTTACGATAAAAAAATAATGTATAGAAGCGGTTATTTTTAGTACGGATACTTTTATTTTTTTATTTTAAATGGGTTTGCTCTTGACTCTAGTGTAGGTCAGACACAGGCCTCCCCTCGGTGAAAGGGAGTGGTCCGTACTCCACCACGCGGGCCCAGTGCGGATTGGAAGATGTCACATGTCTTCGAATTTTTGGTTCTAGGACATGCCGGTTTCCTTACGATGTTTTCCTTCACCGTTTTGAGAGTAGAGGTGATGAAATAATTGACACAAAGTAAAGCGCCTGTCTGGGTTCGAACCTACGACCTGCAACTCGTAAGTCGCAGCCGTTACCACTTGGCCACCACTGCTCTCCCATTTGATGCTAAGGATTATCTCACTTCAACTAAGTCCAGGCCAGTTCTCATTTCATTGAATGCTTTAATTCTGGAAAACAAAAAACAACATTACAATGACTTGTTGTGGCGCCAAAAAAACTTCACTTCCACGACAAATGACTATAATATCACGAAATTTCATCTCTGCGTAACAATAAGAGATGAGTTTCAACATGTTGCGTGTGAACTTGTTTGTAAAAATATAACTTTCTAGTTCGTAATGTCATGTAATCTGATCGATGGGGCGTGAGGCAGTGAGAGCGGGGAGCGAAGTTCAACCGAGGTACTGAGCTCGTCCACAATTATAGGGGACTAGCTTCTGCTCGCGGCTTCGTTCGCGTGGATGTCGCAAGACACCAATATACTACAATAACAGCCACTATTTTTTTTTAAACTTCCCTATGTAGGTACCTACTGACGCCAGCACATCAAGCTACCCAAAACTGTCAAATTTTCCCAATCCACTTTGAACCTTATGCTCTAGCGACAAAGTTGAAAATCTATTAAAGAAATTTGACAGATTGTAGTAGCTTGATGTGCTGGCGGCTGGCTACTTCTGTTATACTAAATCTATGACTAAGCAGATCTGTATAGTAACAACTATACAAAATCAAAATCAAAATATTTTATTTCACATAAGCATACATGGGCACTTATGAAACGTCAGAAGCTAGGTGCACGGTTCCAATTGGTCGTTTCCTATGGAGAAGAACCGGCAAGAAACTCCACGGTTACTCTTTTTAAAAATAATTGGCTTTTACAATATTTTCAAATTACAGTAGGTATGGGAGGACAGCGTAGGCCTGTCAACAAGTACCAGATACTTGATAAAATAAAAAATGGTCTACAGATCTAAAGTCTACAAGCCCTACAAAGTCGTCACATTTACAAAATAAGAATCTATCAAAAGGATAAATAAAAAATAAAAACGTACTAAAACCAAGTGATATGATTCCCATTACAACCACTAATAAAGAGATGAAAAATTGGAAACGTCTGTATAAAATGTCAAATAATAAAGAGATTATGTCAAAAAAGCATGTAAAAAAATAAATAAAAAATAAACGTACTTTGAGAGCAGTTAATAGACATTTAAATAGTTATAGACCTGCTTATCCTTTCGGGGAATATTAGGCGTGCTGTTTTATGATGCTATCTGCTTGATCGATGGGGCGTGAGGCAGTGAGAGCGGAGAGCGGAGTTCAACTAAGGTAAAAGGGCGTAGTCGACAATAAAGCAATGCCATCATAAAAAGTAATTTTAAAAAATTAAACCGACTTCAAAAAGAAATGAACTCAAAATTATGAAATAACTTTAATTTCGGAAGTCGGTGTCTTGGGATCTGTATTTTAGTTTTAGTTTTTTGCCACCGACTTCCGAAATTAAAGTTATTTCATAATTTTGAGTTCATTTCTTTTTGAAGTCGGTTTAATTTTTTTAAATTACTTTTTATTTGGTAATTTTTAGTTGTTGCACTAGAATTTGACCAAGGTTTTGAGATGTTTTCGCTTTGACACTACACCCGTAGCTCGTATCAATAAGCCAGGCCGTCACACTTTCACGTCTTAGTCCATATCTTGAAAATTACTCAATCGATTTTAATGAAACTTGCACTGTTCCCTAAGTTGAAGTAAATGTAAGCCAATAAAAAAAGAATGGTCACGATCTGATTAATAGTTACGGAGATATGCGTGGACAAACATACATACATACATACATACATACATACATACATACATACATACATACATACATACGTCTATAGGAATCCAGGAATTTTAATTGACAGTCAGCTGACATGGAAGCCACAGGCTGAAGCAATCTGCAAAAAACTCAGCGCATCTGCATATGCACTTTATAATCTTAGGAAAAAAGTTAATATCAAAACAGTATTACTAGCATATCATGGTCTTGTCGTTTCCATTCTAAGGTTTGGAATTATATTCTGGGGCAACTGTACCGAAAGGGAGAGTATTTTTAAAGCCCAAAAACGCTGTTTGCGAGCAATATTTGGTTTGAAAGTTACTGACAGCTGTGTTCCAATTTTTAAAAACTATAATTTATTGACTTTTCCCTGCCTTTACATTTTGGAAATTGCTCTTTTTGTTAAACGTAACAGAAACCTATTTTTATCTATATCGGAAAGCAGATTCCGAGATGTAACTTTACGATCTCAATACCGAAACTTGTTACGCACTGGGAAATATAGAACAGCTTTATTGAGGAAAAGTGTTTTTGGTACGGCACCCACTATCTTTAACCACATTCCTGATTCTATAAAAGAGGAACCAGTAACAAGTTTCAAAAAGAAACTAACTGTACTTTTATTGAATAAGTGTTACTACTCCGTATCGGACTTTCTAGCTGATACTTTTTAGTTGTGTTTGTAGATATGTGTAATGAACTAATGATGAACTGCATCAATGTTTGCATGCCAAAATGGTAGAATGTACAAGGCATCTTCAACATTTCTGTAACCACCTTATTGTAAATACCTACATTCCGAGCAAATAAATGATTATTGTTATTATTATAAAATTTTGTATATTTGTTTGGAAGCCCTAATAGATTGTCATATGTGAATATAATGCAATTCCAATAATATTACATACATACGTATCGAATTGAGCTGACCGCCACTTGTTATAATGTGTGGAAATGAGGCGAGGGTTAGGTACTTGTGGGTAAGCTTGTAGTACCTACCTAGTGATGAGGATGCAGAGTAGTTATTGATAGGAAAACTTGTGGGAAACTGGCTTACTATCTATACTCTTGGCAGGCTTTTCAGATTATTCACAAATTTTAAATCCAGGAAAGTAATTAAAGGTATATGATGATGAAAAAATCACAGTAATCACAGTAATATTATAAAGGCGAAAGTTTGTGAGGGGGTGTGTGTGGGTGTTTATATGTTTGTTACTTCTTCACGCACAAATGGCTGAACGGATTGGAACTAAATTTGGCACATAAATAGTTTATAACCGGGATTAACACATAGGCTACTTTTTATCCCGATATTCCCGCGGTTTCACCCGCATAAGTGTCGATCCCGTAGTAATATGGGGATAAAAAGCTACCTTTATATTAATCCAGATTGTCAGCTACGTCCACACAAAATTTTATCAAAATTGGTCCAGCTGTTTGAGCGTGAAGAAGTAACAAACATATAAACACACTCACAAACTTTCGCCTTTATAATATTAGTGTGATGATTTAAAGAGTCATCGTACGAACGGCTCCATATCAAAAGCTAGTATCATCAGCTTTACATAAAACTACTTACACCTGTATCACATACCTCATTACACAGAAGTAGGTAAGCAGTAAGCACGGACTCTACCGTAAGTGCTCTACTAACATAGAGCACGTAAGTATGATGGCGCTATATTGTTGTCGTGTGAACTCTACAGTAGAGCAGACGATGGGTTAAGTTGACTGTTTTTAGGGTTCCGTACCCCAAGGGTAAAAATAAGATTCCACTGCCCGTCTGTCCGTCTGTCACGACGCTGTATCTCATGAACCGTGATAGCTAGACAGTTGAAATTTTCACAGATGATGTATTTCTGTTGCCGCTATAATAACAAATAAAACAGATTAAAATAAATATTTAAGGGGGCTCCCATACAACAAACGTGTGTTTTTCGGCGTTTTTGCCTTGTGGTACGGAACCCTTCGTGTGCGAGTCCGACTCGCACTTGGCCAGTTTTTATGGTAGTTTATAATTAGCAGGGTCACGACTATTGAGAGGGCCTCTAACTATAATTATTGACATAGCATTTTAAACGACCACATAGAAAGAAAAAAACTTTCTTATCCCATGAAAAGTCACTATAACTCAAGTTCTCTTGTATAATTTCCTTTCTGAGTTAGATTGAATTGAATTTATTTTGTGAACATAGGTGATTACAGGTGTTTTTCAATATAATGTCAAGTGCACAAACCATGTTCCGCCGATAGGCATACAAAATCCGAGTTAAAGTGTTATTAAACTGTTTGATGGATGGATGTTTGTTACTCTTTCATGCAAAAACTACTGAACAGATTTAAATGAAATTCGGCACACGTAAAGTTTATAACCAGAATTAACACATGATCCTTTTTATCCCGATATTTCCACGGGATCGAAACTTATGCGGGTGAAACCGCGGGGCGCAGCTAGTAAACAATATAGTTTCATTTCATTTCTATTATTTACCTACCAACCAAATAAATAAACAAAAGAAAACCCACTTACAGTGACGTCACCACCAGTATTACGTATTCCTCGTCAAAGCAGTATAACTTGTCAAACCAACCGTTAAATGTTACATGGTTACGCGTAACGTGAAGGTCAACGTATGATAATCTGTTCGAGAGATTCCTGTGCTGTTAGAATGGAGGTGTTAATTTTGTCTCGGTGTTCAAGGTTTAAAGTTCAAATGAAAGACAATAATGGTCAAGTTCAAGATGGTTCATTATCGTTCCGTACCCAAAGGGTAATAAAAACGGGACCCTATTACTAAGACTTCGCTGTCTGTCCGTCCGTCCGTCTGACTGTCACCAGGCTGTATCTCAAGAACCGCGATAGCTAGACAGTTGAAATTTTCACAAATTATGTATTTCTGTTGCCGCTATAACAACAAATACTAAAAACAAAACAAAATAAATATTTAAGGGGGCTCTCATACAACAAACGTTTTTGCCTTGTGGTACGGAACCCTTCATGTGCGAGTCCGACTCGCACTTGGCCAGTTTTTTTTTTATTTGTTTTTTTTTTTATTTATTTACCTGTTTTCCTGATCGGGTATGCGGATAGGTACAGTCACGTGCAAAAGTATGTATACACTTGGCTTTATTCAAAGGCGATTTTCTCCTTAATTTTTTAATGAAATTTTATATTAGTAGGAACATAGTATTTTGGAACCCATATCTATATGTAAAGTGTCGTATTTCAACGTTGCCTTCGTTATTTCGTGAAAAAATCGCGATTTAAAGTTGCCAAGTGTTGACATATTGGCGCTCGACGACATGTCAATATATCATGTTATATATTTCCAGCATTGTATTTGCTTTTCGTACAATGAGAAGTCTAAAATCAATTGTACTGAGCATGCTGTAATGGCTGACCACAATAATACTTTCAACCTAAGAATTGGAAACAGGATCTCATGCTCGCCTATGTTCTCTAGACTAACGTTACTATATAGTAGATTGTAGGGATTCAAATTGCGTCACTCGAGCTTAAAATAGTGTTGCTCCCGAGGTGGACACTCTACTTTTTATCACCCTCTATGAAAAAATAATTAACTGCAACTTATGAATAAGAATAGTACGTTTATTTATAAACATACAATTTTGAGTAAACAATTACGAACGAAGGCAGAATGCAGAATGTTTTTATTTTTTCACATAAGTACTTGTACATCAATGTTCGTGAGTGATATCTTTGGTGATTGAAACTTTTGTTATAAATATCCACATTCTGAATTCAAATCACTTTGAGTGCCAAGGGATTAAAGAGCTATTTTAGTCCCTGTTTACGAAGAATATAATTACTAGCTCTTTTTGAATATGATAAAAAGTTGTTTTTTATTATTTTTTATGTAAGCACGTCAAAATAGCAGGAAATCGACATCTTTTGAGTAGGTAAACCATCGTTTCAGCCCGGAATCATCCATGCTAGGTATATGCCTCTCCTTTTTTCTGCCATACTTCTCAGTTCCGTGCGTCCCTCAGGTGTTTCCCGCGACTTTGACGATATCGGCAACACAGCGCGATTTTGGGCGGCCCTGGTTTCTTTAGCCTTGGCCACCATTCAGTCAGAGGTTTACTCCATCGGCCATCTCTTTTTTTTTTTTTTAACGTGGAGAAATGCTCATGCATTCTGCACTACCACGGGGAGATAGTGCAGTTATGTGGGACTCTAACCCACTAAAACTCCACGGTGTCCTCCTCTGCCGCTTATGGCGGGAACACTGGCACGCGTTAGCACTCATCCGTGAACCCGCCGCGGCTGTCCGTTACCGGACCCTCCTCCGGGGAGTACTCCCCATCACCGGCGCACCAGAACACATAGCACGCCGTGACCACCCCAGGGAACAAACCAGAACATGGGCGCCAGACGACCCTGTGTCTGCCACCCTTGGTCCCCCTGCGACGGGTCAGGTCATTGGCCCCGCCGCCTGCCAATTTTCGGCCGCAGAGGATAGGGAGAGTGGCCAACGTCATACCAACACTCCTCTTCCCCTGCGGCCCCACCGCGTCCGCCATCGGACGGTAGCGACCCATCAAGGCCGCGGAAGGTAGGGCTAGCGGCGCACCGCAATACCGGCACTCTTCTCCAGCCGCGGCCTCCAACCCTCAGCCGCGATGCCTCCAATACGACATCGCGGCCCGCCTCAGTTGCGATGTCGCCCAAGCGGCACCGCAACCTACATGTTGGCCGCTACGTCGTCGGCTTGTCGGCAAAAGCCCTGACGAGCGGCCCCTCCTCCGGTTCCTCTTCGCTTCACCGTGGGTGTCCAAGCCACGGCTACTGAGCCCCCCCGCCTCGACAATGCGGGAACCCACTGGGGGGGGTCGGTCATCTCCTCGTCTAACTAGATGGCCTGCCCAACTCCACTTGAGGCACATCGCCCTGTCCCCGACGCGCGACGTCGTAGACTTTCGACCGACGCGACGACGGAGTAGCTACAAAGATACTGCTTATTTCTACTAATTATTTTAATACGTTCAAAATTATCTCAATCTTGGACCTCGGTTAGTATTCAGACTTTAAGACGATCTTCTCGATTGGTTACAGCTTCTATGAAAGCTTAAAATTTAACAAAAATGAAAGTATAGTTCTTCCGACACGAAATATCAATAAAATTGAATATAATTAGTTGTAGGAAATGTAAAG
Organism: Oligia strigilis; assembly: GCA_951800025.1. Classification (NCBI taxonomy): domain Eukaryota; kingdom Metazoa; phylum Arthropoda; class Insecta; order Lepidoptera; family Noctuidae; genus Oligia; species Oligia strigilis. Next base: position 1,627,117 of record OX637563.1, on the reverse strand, counting down.
CACCTTAAATTGAAGATGATGGCAGTCGGATTTAATTGTTATTGACGCCATTATTACGAGTACATGAACGTCGTTAATATCTATGGTTTTGATCGCAAGGCGTCAGTGCAAGCGGTTAGCGATTTGAAATTAAACAAAGGGATAATTTTTCAATCGACAGGTAATTTTTATTCGTAGAATAAAATTGACGTCTGACAGATTTTGTATGGAAGAACTGTCAAAAATTCATAATTATTCCTCGGACAAAATTATCTGGCGTTGGAAAAATCTGCTCTAATTTACATAATATTCAGTTTCAAGCTTGTACTCATCTTATGTTTGGTAATTATGTGTTAATTGATGAGACGTTACCAGTAACTCAAATTCCTACACATAAATCTGTAATATACAAGGTGCACATAATAAATAATATTCTATTCTAACTGGGTTGTGGAGGTCACATGGCCAATCAGTTCATTGTACAATACTGGTATTCAGGTGCATCCGGTTAGTCTGGAAGCCGACCCCAACATAGTTGGGAAAACAGATCATTTAAGACGATAAAAACTCAGACAATTCAAACAGACTTACAGTGTTTTTATCTCATGAAGCGACACGCGATTTACTTGTGATAACTAAGTGTACAAACGCGCTATTTGCGTGAAGACGAGTAGCGTCAGCACACACACACACACGCTTCCGACTTCGCCATTGTCTCGGACGGTACCGAGAGTTGCTCCTGCGCTTACACACACATTCACAGCCTATACCTTGGTAAAAACAAGTAAAGCGCGGGTCGCTTCTTGAGATAAAAATACTGTGAATATATTTGAATTGTAGCTTCTGCGTTTTTTAAACACCAAATACAAATTCGGAAAGGAAGTCATTAAAATTATGTGAATTTTGCATAAATACCAGTACGTACACCCGCTATAAGTATGACCACCTCTCGCTCTTCAGAATAATATTTCGACTATAGTGACTTTTGAATACCAAACACTTTACTTTCTCCCATACAAGTTAATTTGTGAAGCATTCTTTATGGGCTATATGGTGAAGTACCATAATGTTTCATTTTGTTATTGTGGCTAAGAAAGATAACGTCAATATTATAATATCGAATTTACTTTTACTAAAACAAGTATGTTTCTTTTCCTTACCAATAATGGGGGTGCTTCATCCATTAGCTCAGTTTCCCTTATAAATAAAATTCATTTATTTCAGATAACTAATTGATCCATACAGTACAATTTAAAATGGGCCCGTGGCTAATTAATAATAAACACAGAGGTCGATCGATCAGTTTAAGCTACGCTTGCCGCAGTTGGTCTGTAGATGGTTGGTCTTTACATACCGTGACCCCTCCGTGCCTCCGTATTCGTGGATCTTTGACAGTCGTTACGGGTAGTCAGAAGCCCGAAAGTCTGACAACCAGTCTTACCAAGGAGTATCGTATTACCCAGTAACTGGGTTGTGGAGGTCAGATAGGCAGTCGCTCCATGTAAAATACTGGTATTCAGCTGCATCCGGTTAGACTGGAAGCCGACCCCAACATATTTGGGAAAAGGCTAGGCAGATGATGACAGTCCGATTTAAAATTAAAATGAAATAGAAATTAAAAATAGAACCCGGTCTTACCAACCACATTAAGTACCAACCTCTCAAACCTCTACTATCATAACAAAAAAAAAGTAATTTAAAAAAATTAAACCGACTTCAAAAAGAAATTAACTCAAAATTATGAAATAACTTTAATTTCGGAAGTCGGTGTCTTGGGATCTGTATTTTAGTTTTATGCCACCGACTTCCGAAATTAAAGTTATTTCATAATTTTGAGTTAATTTCTTTTTGAAGTCGGTTTAATTTTTTTAAATTACTTTTTATTTCGTAATTTTTAGTGTTTGCACTAGTATTTGACCAAGGTTTTGAGATGTTTTCCCTTTGACACTACACCCGTAGCTCTTATCAATAAGCCAGGCCGTCACACTTACACGTATTAGTCCATATCTTGAAAATTACTGAATCGATCTTGATGAAACTTGCACTGTTTCCTAAGTTGAAGAAAATGTAAGCTAATAAAAAAAAATGGTCACGATCCGATTTATAGTTCCGGAGATATGCGTGGACAAACATACATACATACGTCTATGAAATTTTGTATATTTGTTTGGAAGCCATATTAGATCATCATATGTGAATATAATGCAATTCCAATAATATTACATACATACGTGTCGAATTGATAACCTCCTTTTTTTTGAAGTCGGTAAAAATACCGAAGCCTAAGCATTATTAGCATGTCAAGCACATTATTATAGCATTTCTCTTGTATGACACTAAGCATCACTATGACAAGCAATTCGTACATCACACACAAACTCGTACGCATTAGAATAACATACATTATACAGGCTGTGCAATTTGGAGTGAAGCCAAAATGAGCGGATGATGTTTGCGTTTTTAATCAGGTATACTCCATTTGAAATAAGATTAGACATTTAAATAAACCTTTTTTACAGCCCGTTCAAACGATTTTGAATTCTATTGCGTTGCTTCCATGACATATGGCAGCTGCAGTAACCAATTTTTTGCTATTAATACCATCTTTATGCGTACGGTATAGAAGTCAATATACAAAAAAGGTTTATTGAAATGTCTAATCATATTTCAAATGGAGTAATATACTTATTACTCCATTTAAATGGCTGCCAATTTAAATGGCTTGTTTCGCGTTGTTACTAGTATAGGATCAGTTTGAACGTTTCCTATCAGGTGCATTTTATGGCTGTAAGGAAACTTATGTTTGAAGGTAGCCACAACACACAGGACGATTTACTTGCGTAAGTGTAGACTTGCACAAGTCTGCGTGACGCCGTTGTGCACACAATTGGCTCAGATGGTCGCTCTAATTCATCCCAGACACTGCTTTGCATACTTGTGCAAGTCCTTCGCAAGTATATCGTTAGGTATGAGGTCTGCATTATGTCAGGAGGAACAAATTCCATTTGGCTGAGCCATATTTTACAAATGGATCTCCACAAACTAATTACCAAAAGCTACAAATATTCTATAGTATATCTGCTGTTAATCTTTCAAAGCTTTTTCTTACGACTTTCGTTGATATTTTCTTGATAACCAGAATATACATTACAAAGATTGTAAGCTAACCTACCTTAAATATCACAACCTAAACTTGACAACCAGTCTTACCAAGGGGTATCGTATTACCCAGTAACTGGGTTGTGGAGGTCAGATAGGCAGTCGCTCCATGTAAAATACTGGTATTCAGCTGCATCCGGTTAGACTGGAAGCCGACCCCAACATAGTTGGGAAAAGGCTAGGCAGATGAAGATGATGATCACAACCTATACTTGCAGAGTCAAAGACCCACATAAAAAAAAAACAGCCTGTATCTGAACGCACAACACAAGCGCATACGCAAAGTATAATCATAATCACATTCATTCATTTCAAAAATACTTTTACTTTACAAACTACAAAAGTAAAAATATACATACTTACCTACTCAATACTCATACTGTGAAGTCGACGAACTTATAAAAAAAAAGTGAAAGGGTTCTCGGGTATTCGAGATGCACTATTCGGGTTCCGGATATAAAAAACATAAATACTTAATTGGAGGTTAGCGATTGCGTGATGTGATGTGGATGAAACACTGGTATAAATGGTTTGATATTTGTTATGATACGTGAAATATGAGTCTTGGGAAAAAAAACAAGTGAATTAATATGAGACTGAGGAACGTCTTTTGTTTTTTTTTTGTCCGGTGGCCAGTATTTATAATTTGGGAGCTTTTATTACCCACGACGACGACGACGGTACGGAGACGGTATAATTATGCGTTTGCCTTCCGCTCCGCCCAGAGCGGAAGGGTTATTTGAAGATCGCATGTGGCGTTGTAGATACCGCTACATCACTCCCCCCCGGAGACCGGAGGTCGATAGTGGGCTGAGTCTTGTATCTTGCGATGCTTGCCAGGCCAGCTGAGGTTCCAGTGAGTCGGAACCGGTTGCCGCATAGTTCACGGTGAGTCGGAACTGTCTGCGGAGATGTCCCCAGTGAGTCGGGGTGGCGCTGCGTTATGCTCCAGTGCGTCGGATGTGGTACAGCGCCGGGTTGAGGCTGACTGCTGGCGTCGACCAGGAGAGCGTATTTCAAGGGCTCTGCTTGTGGGCCGGCCGAAAGTGCAGTGTGCTGTGCCGAGGTTGCTGATGAGGCTGAGGGTGATGACCAGGAATGCGCGGTCGCTGCATGCTGGTGGTCAGGATACCCGTTGAAGCCGTGGAAGCTGGCTGGCTGGGTGACTCGCCGCTCTAAAGCTTGCGGGAGTGATGATGATGACGTCACGCTGTAGTATTTGCACGAAGGCTGCGCTGACGTCCATGTTCGGGGTCACCAGTATAGAGGTATGAGGAACAGGGTGTAAAGTTCACTCATACTCTATAGAAAAGGGAGGATCCTCCGACCAGACGGGTGTTATGTCTGGCGGGCAACTGCCCAATGATTCATGTCGGGGCCGTTGTATCTATGCTAATTGCGCGGTAAACTCTGCTTGCGCGATGTAGGATTTGCGTGACGTAGTATGACGCGTTGTTTTGCATGTGGCGCTGTAGATACCGCTACACGTGCACCAACTGTGCCTAAAATCCATAAAAAACAAACGAACAACGAAAGTACACATAACTTTCAAAAACAAGTGAATGGTACGTAAACACATTGTGATTCGGAGACACGCGTGACGAACATATCAAGTTGATGTCGGTAATTTGACATAGATTTTATTCTTACACATTGACAACGTATGGAGGAATGCAGGTCAAGTTCGAAGCAAAAGTAAAGAATGTGCTGCAGGTTGAAGTGAACTGCCCCATTTTGTTCAGTTCGTAAGTTCGCTTTCACTGCATGCAATTGCATGCATTAAAATAGCCTGCACGAGAGGCGATACTTAAATATACATTCGGCATTCCCCGGGCAGTCAACTCTGATGTCACCTTACTCACTAATATTATTAGTGAAGAAGAAAAACTACATGAAATAGCGTATTGTGAAGAAGCAACAATCAGACCACTTTTGTGAGAAAAGTTAAAATGAGCAAATGGAAAATGTCTGCCGCGTATCAGATAAGTTGTCGGCTATGAGAACCACAGAATGGGTCCCATTGAGCGGTAGGAGACACTGTGATAGACCAAAGCAAAGATGGCGGGTCAATGCCTACCGAAAGCACTGGCCCAGAATTGGCAGACAACAGAATTGTGCGGACAACGGAAAAATGAGCTTTTGCTCTAAAGCGGCAAAACACAAGCTAGATAGTTTGACATAAAATAATCAAAAAGATTAAACCCACGTAATCTTACTATAAGGTTCTGTAAGAAGTAGATACAATTTGTTTCACGCATCTCGCAAAGAATTCGACAAAACCCCGCAACGCTCATAATCTAGTCGTTAAACTGCTTGCTAACCTCCACACACTAATGACATGAATCAAGTTCAAGAGAATCCGATGCCATCATTCTCATTCGAATGAATTAATAACAGAGCGTCTATTGTTTTACTTTTTATCTGACCTGACGAGCTCGAAGGTGACCTAGGCACAATGTAGTGTGGAGCACCTAATTACTGACAGACGAGTTCCCGTGACACAGTCTAGGTTGTGGTAATTGACTGTGAGAAATTATGTGCAGTCGAGGCGGAGGGAATTTCTTGTAGTAGATTCTGATGATTCATCATACTATTGAATTAAAAAAAAGACAATCTGCCTAGCCTTTGCCAAACTATGTCAGGTCGCTTCCAGTTTCCAAGTGACCCCAGGGAAGACGGTGGCACAGTGGTCACGTGCTGTCGTGCATAGCGAGGCTCAGGGGAGGCCTATACAGTCTCCCCAGCGATGTGCCTTACAGGCGTTGCACGGGGGGTTCCGGAATTGGTCTTTTAACACCGGGGTGGTTTTAGCCCGGAGGTCGGGTGCTTTTTTTGAAGGTTTCCCCCCGACAACAAAAAAAAGGTCGCTTCCAGTTTAACCGAATGCAGCTGAAGTATCTTACATGGAGCGACTGCCTATCTGACGTCCACAACCCACTAACACGATACCCCTTGGTAACACTGGTTGTCAGACTTTTGGGCTTCTGACTACCCGATAATCAAGAAATTGATAATAGGTGGATTGTGTTTTCGAACCCACATGTTGTTCGTCACCAATCCAGCATCGAACCGCGAAGCCACAATTACTGGTTGTAAGTATTGCCGTGTTACTTAAAAGCTTTTCAACTTTAACGATAAGAAGATAATGATTAAAATGGCTTATCAAGATATGCCGGTGGGTCAGGCAATGTTGGTCACCGACTTTACCTAAGCATTTTTATATTCAAAGGCTTACAAACAAAGCTAAGATTTATGCAATAAATTACCGTTAGGTTGTCTGTGGTTAGGGATTGTATCTTGGCCTTGGCATCCGTTACTTACAACAAAGTCCGCACTTTATCTTGTTTTCTTAAGCTTTTTTGAAGGCTTCGTGTAAACTTTGCTATAGATCCCAATGTAAACCAACTAATACAAATACAAAAAAATCAAATACAAAATCGTTTATTGTCACAATTATTAGCCTATTATACATTATGACGTGTTTGGAGCCTATTTAGGCAAAAATTGCCTATATTATGAGACTTCGCTCTTCCATATCATTGCCGTATTATACTTATACTAACTGTGATGTGACCCTTGAGACTTAAATATTAAAAAAATAACTAGGTACTTCTAAAAAAAATAGTAATTAAAACGTGAAAAATCAAATTAATAAACAAGTGTCAATCCATGTCATAAGAAGTGGTACCTATTGACGTAATTATCCACCATCTTGCTGGATGCTGCAGCATCTTTTTATAAGCTTTCTTTACTCAAAAATTACATGTTAGCCTTCGGTTTTTTGAAAGGAATGCGTTTGTGATTGTTTGTTGTAATTTCGTTTAATTAATTATTGTTACAGCCAACATTTGACGGCAAATCTGAGGGGCAATTCCCGTATTCTTACAAACATTGGCATTCAAACCTCAGTCTCAATCTGTCAAACATATCATCAGCCGAAAGACGTCCACTGCTGGACATAGGCGTCCCCCAAGCACCTCCACTTCGACCGGTTCTGTGCTTCTCGCATCCAACGGGTTCCTGCAGCCTTCACAAAGTCGTCGGACCACCTAATAGTTGTGTCAAACATATTTTAATAGTTTCTAAGTTCTCTACATTTTTTTACAAGTTTTTGACATTGATAGTCGTTGATATGAGATTGTGACTAGATTTTGTAGGTTTTTTTTTATTTATTTTTTTATTGTTGAATGGGCTCTCTCTTGACCCCGATTACGCCTTACGGAAAGCAATGGATGAGGTCTATGATGGAACGAGCGTGCCCAGAAGATGCCTATGGCAATGGAACTCCCACGCATCTACGAAACACAGCAGGCTGCTTGACTCCGGTGGGAGGGTGGTCGCAAACCACGCGGGCGTTAGCCCTATCACCGAAGGGAAGAATTGGCCAGTCAAATAAGGTGTTGGGTGTGACTGTCCAGGTTGCACCGAGCGCTCGGTTCAGTTGAGTAACTGGCGGAACAAACTGCGCTACACGAGGAGGTGTCTTTATGCGTCCCAAAAAGTTTCTAAGTAACTACTAGAATTGACCTTCAGATGAGAGACTGCTTCTTCTATTGATTCCTAAATATTTGAAATATTTGACGAGACTCTTTAACAATCCCATCGATACAATTCAATACTTTCATAAAATACTTTTAAAGTTTCCATTTCTAGTAATCACTTTCAAACAAGAGTAGTTAATTAAGAAGTGAAATACCTACTAAGTATTTAATGAGCAAGAAGATGACATTACAATAGGTTACACTTTCATTTGTGGATGCTGTTCAAATGATGTATGGATGAAAAGTTTAGAGTCATGTGTTTGTTATTTGTCAAGTCGTTTTCTCGGTTTATTGTGTGGTGATGGTATATTACTATGTGTTGTGATATTATCTTCTTTAGCACCTGTTTTTACGATAAAAAAATAATGTATAGAAGCGGTTATTTTTAGTACGGATACTTTTATTTTTTTATTTTAAATGGGTTTGCTCTTGACTCTAGTGTAGGTCAGACACAGGCCTCCCCTCGGTGAAAGGGAGTGGTCCGTACTCCACCACGCGGGCCCAGTGCGGATTGGAAGATGTCACATGTCTTCGAATTTTTGGTTCTAGGACATGCCGGTTTCCTTACGATGTTTTCCTTCACCGTTTTGAGAGTAGAGGTGATGAAATAATTGACACAAAGTAAAGCGCCTGTCTGGGTTCGAACCTACGACCTGCAACTCGTAAGTCGCAGCCGTTACCACTTGGCCACCACTGCTCTCCCATTTGATGCTAAGGATTATCTCACTTCAACTAAGTCTTCAAGTTAAGATTTTAACAGAATAGCCAGTTCTCATTTCATTGAATGCTTTAATTCTGGAAAACAAAAAACAACATTACAATGACTTGTTGTGGCGCCAAAAAAACTTAACTTCCACGACAAATGACTATAATATCACGAAATTTCATCTCTGCGTAACAATAAGAGATGAGTTTCAACATGTTGCGTGTGAATTTGTTTGTAAAAATATAACTTTCTAGTTCGTAATGTCATGTAATCTGATCGATGGGGCGTGAGGCAGTGAGAGCGGGGAGCGAAGTTCAACCGAGGTACTGAGCTCGTCCACAATTATAGGGGACTAGCTTCTGCTCGCGACTTCGTTCGCGTGGATGTCGCAAGACACCAATATAACAGCCACTATCCTACTGACGCCTGCACATCAAGCTACCCAAAACTGTCAAATTTTCCCAATCCACTTTGAACCTTATGCTCTAGCGACAAAGTTGAAAATCTATTAAAGAAATTTGACAGATTGTAGTAGCTTGATGTGCTGGCGGCTGGCTACTTCTGTTATACTAAATCTATGGCTAAGCAGATCTGTATAGTAACAACTATACAAAATCAAAATCAAAATATTTTATTTCACATAAGCCTACATGGGCACTTATGAAACGTCAGAAGCTAGGTGCATGGTTCCAATTGGTCGTTTCCTATGGAGAAGAACCGGCACGAAACTCCACGGTTACTCTTTTTAAAAATAATTGGCTTTTACAATATTTTCAAATTACAGTAGGTATGGGAGGACAGCGTAGGCCTGTCAACAAGTACCAGATACTTGATAAAATAAAAAATGGTCTACAGATCTAAAGTCTACAAGCCCTACAAAGTCCTCACATTTACAAAATAAGAATCTATCAAAAGGATAAATAAAAAATAAAAACGTACTAAAACCAAGTGATATGATTCCCATTACAACCACTAATAAAGAGATGAAAAATAAAATAAAAAATAAACATCGTAATTTGAGAGCATTAAATAGTTACAGACCTGCTTATCCTTTCGAGGAATATTAGGCGTGCTGTTTTATAATTCTATCTGCTTGATCGGTGGGGCGTGCGGCAGTGAGAGCGGAGAGCGGAGTTCAACTGAGGTAAAAGGGCGTAGTCGACAATAAAGCAATGCCATCAAAAACATGACTTGTTAAAAAAATCTTCTACCGTAAAAAGTTGTGAGATCCATGTAATACCAAGTCGGTTAATTTATTCAGTCCCTACTAAAGGGACCTTCTGTCTTAAGTTATTACGTAATTAGCTAACCTAACAACATCTCATAATGACCATAACAATATTAAAAATATTTTATGTTTTATACAGGGTTAAAAGTTGTTCATAATGATGAGTACAATGACCTCTTAAGAGGTTGTTAATGTTTTACCAATAACCCTGTATAAATAGATTGACTTGGCCATACCTACACAGAACTGACACATTAACACAATCCGCAGACCCTGCTCCTGTACTTGTGTATTATTTAACACGCGCGTGCTTTCACCCACTCTCGCTTCTTTGCTCGGCTGACCGCCACTTGTTATAATGTGTGGAAATGAGGCGAGGGTTAGGTACTTGTGGGTAAGCTTGTAGTACCTACCTAGTGATGAGAATGAGAAGTTATTGATAGAAAAACTTGTGGGAAACTGGCTTACTATCTATACTCTTGGCAGGCTTTTCAGATTATTCACAAATTTTAAATCCAGGAAAGTAATTAAAGGTATATGATGATGAAAAAATCACAGTAATCACAGTAATATTATAAAGGCGAAAGTTTGTGAGTGTGTGGGGGTGTGTACGCGTGTTTAGATTGATATGTCGTCGTGTGTACGCGTGTTTAGCTTGATATGTCGTCGTGTGTTTATATGTTTGTTACTTCTTCACGCACAAACGGCTGAACGGATTGGAACTAAATTTGGCACATAAATAGTTTATAACCGGGATTAACACATAGGTTACTTTTTATCCCGATATTCCCGCGGTTTCACCCGCATAAGTGTCAATCCCGTAGTAATATGGGGATAAAAAGCTACCTTTATATTAATCTAGATTGTCAGCTACGTCCACACAAAATTTTATCAAAATTGGTCCAGCTGTTTGAGCGTGAAGAAGTAACAAACATATAAACACACTCACAAACTTTCGCCTTTATAATATTAGTGTGATGATTTAAAGAGTCATCGTACGAACGGCTCCATATCAAAAGCTAGTATCATCAGCTTTACATAAAACTACTTACACCTGTATCACATACCTCATTACACAGAAGTAGGTAAGCAGTAAGCACGGACTCTACCGTAAGTGCTCTACTAACATAGAGCACGTAAGTATGATGGCGCTATATTGTTGTCGTGTGAACTCTACAGTAGAGCAGACGATGGGTTAAGTTGACTGTTTTTAGGGTTCCGTACCCCAAGGGTAAAAATAAGATTCCACTGCCCGTATGTCCGTAACCGTGATAGCTAGACAGTTGAAATTTACACAGATGATGTATTTCTGTTGCCGCTATAACAACAAATACTAAAAACAGATTAAAATAAATATTTAAGGGGGGCTCCCATACAACAAACGTGTGTTTTTCGGCGTTTTTGCCTCATGGAACGGAACCCTTCGTGTGCGAGTCCGACTCGCACTTGGCCAGTTTTTATGGTAGTTTATAATTAGCAGGGCACGACTATTGAGAGGGCCTCTAACTATAATTATTGACATAGCATTTTAAACGACCACATAGAAAGAAAAAAACTTTCTTATCCCATGAAAAGTCACTATAACTCAAGTTCTCTTGTATAATTTCCTTTCTGAGTTAGATTGAATTGAATTTATTTTGTGAACATAGGTGATTACAGGTGTTTTTCAATATAATGTCAAGTGCACAAACCATGTTCCGCCGATAGGCATACAAAATCCGAGTTAAAGTGTTATTAAACTTATTAGATTATGGATGGATGGATGTGTGTTACTCTTTCACGCAAAAACTACTGAACAGATTTAAATGAAATTCGACACACGTAAAGTCTATAACCAGAATTAACACATGATACTTTTTATCCCGATATTCCCACGGGATCGATACTTATGCGGGTGAAACTGCGGGGCGCAGCTAGTAAACAATATAGTTTCATTTCATTTCTATTATTTACCTACCAACCAAATAAATAAACAAAAGAAAACCCACTTACAGTGACGTCACCACCAGTATTACGTATTCTTCGTCAAAGCAGTATAACTTGTCAAACCAACCGTTAAATGTTACATGGTTACGCGTAACGTGAAGGTCAACGTATGACAACTGTTCGAGAGATTCCTGTGCTGTTAGCATGGAGGTGTTAATTTTGTCTCGGTGTTCAAGGTTTAAAGTTCAAATGAAAGACAATAATGGTCAAGTTCAAGATGGTTCATTAAGGTTCCGTACCCAAAGGGTAATAAAAACGGGACCCTATTACTAAGACTTCGCTGTCTGTCTGTCCGTCCGTCCGTCTGACTGTCACCAGGCTGTATCTCAAGAACCGCGATAGCTAGACAGTTGAAATTTTCACAAATTATGTATTTCTGTTGCCGCTATAACAACAAATACTAAAAACAAAACAAAATAAATATTTAAGGGGGCTTTCATACAACAAACGTGTTTTTTTTCGGTGTTTTTGCCTTGTGGTACGGAACCCTTCATGTGCGAGTCCGACTCGCACTTGGCCAGTATTTTTTATTTGTTTTTTTTATTTTTATTTACCTGTTTTCCTGATCGGGTATGCGGATAGGTACAGTCACGTGCAAAAGTATGTATACACTTGGCTTTATTCAAAGGCGATTTTCTCCTTTATTTTTTTATGAAATTTTATATTAGTAGGAACATAGTATTTTGGAACCCATAGGTATATGTAAAGTGTCGTATTTCAACGTTGCCTTCGTTATTTCGTGAAAAAATCGCGATTTAAAGTTGCCAAGTGTTGACATATTGGCGCTCGACGACATGTCAATATATCATGTTATATATTTCCAGCATTGTATTTGCTTTTCGTACAATGAGAAGTCTAAAATCAATTGTACTGAGAATGCTGTAATGGCTGACCACAATAATACTTTCAACCTAAGAATTGAACCTGATTGATTGATGGCCGATGGGGCCGAAAGGTTCTGGAGTGGCGATCGCGTACCGGAAGACGTAGCGTTGGAAGGCCTCCCACAAGGTGGTCCGACGACCTTGTGAAGGCCGCAGGAACCCGTTGGATGCGAGAAGCACAGAACCGGTCGAAGTGGAGGTGCTTGGGGGAGGCCTATGTCCAGCAGTGGACGTCTTTCGGTTGAAATGATGAATGATGAAGAATTGAACCTAGGATCTCATGCTCGCTAATGTTCTCTAGACTAACGTTACTAAATAGTAGATTGTAGGGATTCAAAGTACGTCACCAGATCTTAAAATAGTATTGCTCCCGAGGTGGACACTCTACTTTTTAGCACCCTCTATGAAGAAATAAGTAGGTAACTGCAACTTATGAATAAGAATAGTACGTTTATTTATTTACATAGGTACAATTTTGAGTAAACAATTACGAACGAAGGCAGAATGCTTTTCGCGCGTTTTTTTATTTTTTCACATTTTTTTTTTATTTGGTTCGCGCTCATTTTACTTGTTCACAGCGTGTTACTTGTAAATCAATGTTCGTGAGTGATCTCTTTGGTGATTGACACTTTTATTATCAATATCCACATTCTGAATTCAAATCACGTTTAGTCCCTAGGAATTAAAGAGCTATTTTAGTCCCTCTTTACGAAGAATATAATTACTAGCTCTTTTTGAATATGATAAAAAGTTGTTTTTTATTATTTTTTATGTAAGCACGTCAAAATAGCAGGAAATCGACATCTTTTGAGTAGGTAAACCATCGTTTCAACCCGGAATCATCCATGCTAGGTATATGCCTCTCCTTTTTTCTGCCATACTTCTCGGTTCCGTGCGTCCCTAAGGTGTTTCCCGCGACTTCAACGATATCGTCAACCCAGCGCGATTTTGGACAGCATTGGTTTCTTTAGCCTAACCTTGGCCACCATTCAGTCAGAGGTTTACTCCATCGGCCATCTCCTTTTTTTTTTGTTTAACGTGGAGAAATGCTCATGCATTCTGCACTACCACGGGGAGATAGTACAGTTATGTGGGACTCTAACCCACTAAAACTCCACGGTGTCCTCCTCTGCCGCTTATGGCGGGAACACGGGCACGCGTTAGCACTCATCCGTGAACCCGCCGCGGCTGTCCGTCACCGGACCCTCCTCCGGGGAGTACTCCCCATCACCGGCGCACCAGAACACAGCACGCCGTGTCCACCCCAGGGACCAAACCAGCACATGGGCGCCAGACGACCCCGTGTCTGCCACCCTTGGTCCGACGGGTCAGGTCATTGGCCCCGCCCCCTGCCAATTTTCGGCCGCAGAGGATAGGGAGAGTGGCCAACGTCATACCAACACTCCTCTTCCCCTGCGGCCCCACCGCGTCCGCCATCGGACGGTGGCGACCCCATCAAGGCCGCGGAAGGTAGGGAGAGCGGCGCACCGCAATACCGGCACTCCTCTCCAGCCGCGGCCTCCAACCCTCAGCCGCGATGCCTCCAATACGACATCGCGGCCCGCCTCAGTTCCGATGTCGCCCAAGCGGCACCGCAACCTACATGTTGGCCGCTACGTCGTCGGCTTGTCGGCAAAAGCCCTGACGAGCGGCCCCTCCTCGGGTTCCTCTTCGCTTCACCGTGGCTGTCCAAGCCACGGCTACTGAGCCCCCCCGCCTCGACAATGCGGGAACCCACTGGGGGGGGTCGGCCATCTCCTCGTCTAACTAGATGGCCTGCCCAACTCCACTTGAGGCACATCGCCCTGTCCCCGACGTCGTAGACTTTCGACCGACGCGACGACGGAGTACTTACAAAGTTACTGCTCATTTCTACTGATTATTTTAATACGATCAAAATTATCTCAATCTATCCAAGATTCGGTAAGCATTCAGACTTGGAGAGGATCTTCTCGATTGGTTACAGCTTCTATGAAAGCTTAAAATTTAACAAAAATGAAAGTAAAGTTCTTCCGACACGAATTATCGATAAAATTGAATATAATTAATTGTAGGAAATGTAAAGCACCTTAAATTGAACATGATGGCAGTCGGATTTAATTGTTATTGACGCCATTATTACGAGTAGATGAACGTCGTTAATATCTATGGTTTTGAAAGCGAGGCGTCAGTGCAAGCGGTTAGCGATTTAAAATTAAACTAAGAGCAAATTTTTCAATCGACAGGTAATTTTAATTCGTAGAATAAAATTGGCGTGTGACAGATTTTGTATGGAAGAACTGTCAAAAATTCAAAATTATTCCTCGGACAAAATTATCTAGCGTTGGAAAAATCTGCTCTAAATCACTTGTGTGTCTTGCATTTACTTAATATTCAGTTTCAAGCTTGTACTCATCTTATGGTTGGTAATTATGTGTTAATTGATGAGACGTTACCAGTAACTCAAATTCCTACACATAAATCTGTAATATATAAGGTGTACATAATAATTAATATTCTATTCTATTCTAACTGGGTTGTGGAGGTCAGATGGCCAATCCCTTCATGTAATAATACTAGTATTCAGCTGCATCCGGTTAGTCTGGAAGCCGACCCTAACATAGTTGGGAAAACAGATCATTTAAAACGACAAAAACTTAGACAATTCAATTGGACTTACAGTATTTTTATCTCACAAAGCGACACGCGTTTTACTAAGTGTACAAACACGCTGTTTGCGTGAAGATGAGTAGCGTCAACAAATAACACACACACACACGCTTCCGACTTCGCCATTGTTTCGGACGGTACCGAGGAGAGCTGCTCCTGCGCTTACACACACATTCACAGCCTATACCTTGGTAAAAACAAGTAAAGCGCGGGTCGCTTCTTGAGATAAAAATACTGTGAATATATTTGAATTGTAGCTTTTGCGTTTTTTAAACACCAAATACAAATTCGGAAAGGAAGTCATTAAAATTATGTGAATTTTGCATAAATACCAGTACGTACACCCGCTATAAGTATGACCACCTCTCGCTCTTCAGAATAATATTTCGACTATAGTGACTTTTGAATACCAAACACTTTACTTTCTCCCATACAAGTTAATTTGTGAAGCATTCTTTATGGGCTGTGTGAAGTACCATAATGTTTCATTTTGTTATTGTGGCTAAGAAAGATAACGTCAATATTATAATATCGAATTTCCTTTTACTAAAACAAGTATATTTCTTTTCCTTACCAATAATGGGGGTGCTTCATCCATTAGCTCAGTTTCCCTTGTAAATAAAATTCATTTATTTCAGATAACTAATTGATCCATACAGTACAATTTAAAATGGGCCTGTGGCTAAATAATAATAACCGCACAGGTCGATCGATCAGGTTAAGCTACGCTTGCCGCAGTTGGTCTGTGGATGGGTGACCATCTTTACATACCGTGACCCCTCCGTGCCTCCGTATTCGTGGATCTTTGACAGTCGTTATGGGTAGTCAGAAGCCCGAAAGTCTGACAACCAGTCTTACCAAGGAGTATCGTATTACCCAGTAACTGGGTTGTGGAGGTCAGATAGGCAGTCGCTCCATGTAAAATACTGGTATTCAGCTGCATCCGGTTAGACTGGAAGCCGACCCCAACATATTTGGGAAAAGGCTAGGCAGATGATGACAGTCCGATTTAAAATTAAAATGAAATAGAAATTAAAAATAGATCCCGGTCCTACCAACCACATTAAGTACCAACCTCTCAAACCTCTACTATCATAACAAAAAAAAGTAATTTAAAAAAATTAAACCGACTTCAAAATGAAATTAACTCAAAATTATGAAATAACTTTAATTTCGGAAGTCGGTGTCTTGGGATCTGTATTTTAGTTTTATGCCACCGACTTCCGAAATTAAAGTTATTTCATAATTTTGAGTTAATTTCTTTTTGAAGTCGGTTTAATTTTTTTAAATTACTTTTTATTTCGTAATTTTTAGTGTTTGCACAAGTATTTGACCAAGGTTTTGAGATGTTTTCCCTTTGACAATACACCAAGGGGTATCGTATTACCCAGTAACTGGTTTGTGGAGGTCAGATAGGCAGTCGCTCCATGTAAAATACTGTTAATTAGCTGCATCCGGTTAGACTGGCAGCCGACCCCAACATAGTTGGGAAAAGGCTAGGGAGATGATGATGATGATGATCACAACCTATACTTGCAGAGTCAAAGACCCACATAAAAAAAAAACAGCCTGTATCTGAACGCACAACACAAGCGCATACGCAAAGTATAATCATAATCACATTCATTCATTTCAAAAATACTTTTACTTTACAAACTACAAAAGTAAAAATATACATACTTACCTACTCAATACTCATACTGTGAAGTCGACGAACTTATAAAAAAAAAAGTGAAAGGGTTCTCGGGTATTCGAGATGCACTATTCGGGTTCCGGATATAAAAAACATAAATACTTAATTGGAGGTTAGCGATTGCGTGATGTGATGTGGATGAAACACTGGTATAAATGGTTTGATATTTGTTATGATACGTGAAATATGAGTCTTGGGAAAAAAACAAGTGAAATAATGAGGCTGAGGAACGTCTTTTGTTTTTTTTTTGTCCGGTGGCCAGTATTTGTGATTTGGGAGCTTTTATTACCCACGAAGACGGTACGGAGACGGTAATGCGTTTGGGGTGAGAGGATGTGTGTGCAAACCAATGTTGGCATTTATCTCCAAAACTACTAGTCCGATTTTGATGCGGTTTTCAGTGATGGTTTTGAATTTGATTGGTGCATGTTCTTAGATAGGTGTTAAACAACAGAGGGCGCTGCAGTAACATTTTTTTGTACAAACCAATGTTGCCATTTATCTCCCAAACCACTAGTCCGATTTTGATGCGGTTTTCATATCTTCTCTTCTCTTTATGTGTATAATGAATCTATGCTCTTTGAAAAGTTTGAAATAAACCCTTCTAACTTCTAATTTCAGACAATTTTCAACGCAGATATGTAATATCTACAAAAAAACAGTCAACAAAAGAGTATGCAGGATCGTCGGATATAGTTGAAGTTTAGTAAGAAACCGATAGATGTTGTCTATCAAAGAAATTTTACAGATTGTTGAAGCTTGTTGTGCTGGCGTCTGTACCTAGTTTATCTTTCTCGTGTCGCTCAGCGCTTGGAAATCGGAGTTTTCATCCGTCTTGATTCGTGCAGATATTTTTGTGACTAAGCTTGAAGAAAGTTATATACTTGTGTGACTCAGGCAATGGGTTCGTGAGCTTTGTGTACGCACCCTAAACGCAATAAACGCAAGTTTTAGAAACAATGAAAGTATATGATCGACGACAGTAAACAAAATCAGAAAAATATATGATATTCTTCAGGATATATGCTAGGTAGATAGTGTGTTGAAAACATAATACAACTTCATCAAGAGGAGGCTTGTGTCCTATCAGTGAGAAAATTATAGGCTGAATATGCTTATGCTAAGATGATGGTGACTGTCCAGAGTGTGTCTATCTCCTAGGTTCAGTCGTATTAACACCTGAACCTTTGAACCTGAACTATGAGCCTTTTTGGTGCAGCCGTGAGGCACACACTATTGTTGTTGAAACACTGTTTTTATTTTGTTAATTTTTTATTTTTTTTTAAACGATGCCCCACTCTAGGAATTTCTCCTGTATTGTGGGTGCGTTTACAAACATTGAAACTCACATACACAAACAGCCAGACCCGGAACAACTACTTGTAGGTACAAATATTTGTTCCGTGCGGGAATCGAACCCGCGACACGCAGCGCAGCAGTCAATCGCCTAACCACTGCGCCAACCGTGCCTGACGGCACGGTTGGCGCAGTGGTTAGGCGACTTTGTGGCGATTTTGTGTTCCAAATAAACTTTTTTTCTTTCTTAACATGACCTATATCATTAGTAGGTATAGCTCATGCCCTGGTCAAAATTAGCTAATAGTAAGGTGGTAGCGATGCGAAAGGGTGTGCTGTACGTACATTGTGTCGCCATTCCTGGAAGCAATTATTGTAATCACACTAATATTATAAAGGCGAAAATTTGTGAGTGTGTTTGTATGTTTATTACTTCTTCACGCACAAACCGCTGAACAGATTTCGATGAAATTTGGCACGCAGATAGTTTATAACCAGGATTAACACATAAGATACTTTTTATCCCGATATTCCCACGGGATCGACATTTACGCGGGTGAAACCGTGTGGCAAATGAATTCTTGTCATTTATACGTATTTAAGTGCCTATATGGCTGACTGTACTTATGAACATTAGCACTTTCCTATGACCTTTCAACTATGTATGGGTCATAAATCTGCTAGTGATGTTCTTAGAGTTATTTACATAATAATGTACAGGATAAATATCTCAGCTTTATAGTGGCACTGACCCCTGTTTATTTTATTTTATTTATTTAAAAGGTACACCAACGACCTATTCACTGGAAATATAGACATAATAATAAATAACATGCATTGAATTATGGTGAATTAGTCACTTACAGGCGTACACAGCCCTTACATAAAAATAAATTCTTAAATACAATAGAAAAATTAATTAGAAGCAAAGCACAAAACATAAAATAAAAACAAAATCATAATCAATATTAGAATTAGTATATAAACCAAAATTATCATTAGAATCAGAATTGAAATTAAAATTAAAGCAGATTAAATTAAAAATAAATAAAAATAATAATAATAAACGTTATATTAATAATTATTATTTTTACGTTGTTCTCACAAATACAGCATGCCGCTCTAATGTCGACATTAATTTATCACACGGATGCAGTTTCGCGTTTTCATTTTATGAACATATTTTAATTTCAGTAAACATCATCATCTGCCTAACCTTTTCCCAACCATGTTGTGGGTCGGCTTCCAGTCTAACCGGATGCAGCTGAATACCAATATTTTACATGGAGCGACTGCCTATCTGACCTCCACAACCCAGTTACTAGGTAATACGATACCCCTTGCTAAGACTGGTTGTCAGACTTTCGAGCTTCAGACTATCCGTAACGACTGTTAAAGATCGACGAATGACAGCCGGGACCAACGGCTTAACGTGCTTTCTGAGGTACGGAGGGGTCTCGGTATATAAAGATGGTCACCCATCCAAAGACAAACCGCGGCAAGCGTAGCTTAACCTGATTGATCGACCTGTGCGGCTGTTATTATTTAGCCACTTAATTTCAGTACCTAAACGTTACTTTTTATTTATTTATTTCCAATTTTCTAAAATATCATCTTTGAGCAACCTGTAGGTACATAAAGAACTGTAGCGCAGGGGTCATTTGTCGGAGTCATGGATCATAACATCGCATCAATGAAATTAAAATGAATAACGTGCAAAGAGTAGGCGATTTGAATGAAAGAGAGAGCCCTATGTCAGGGAGCAGCGCAGGCGAGTTATTCCGGTCTGATCCCCTGAACCCCCCTCCACCCCCCCTCCATGATCCCATGATTGTTCGTCTTCTGTTTTAATCTCTGTCTTATCCACTATAAACTTTCTTATCCACTATAAACTTTCTCATTCCCGGTAGTTTTCAAATTAGGAATTATTATGTTGTTATATTTTTTATTACTGGCCACCATTCCTACAATGTCACTATGATAGCTGCACGTTGTAGAAGCAACAAGAGTAATATACCCAGGATTTTGTAATATCTTGATTTAAAAGAGTGTCCCTGGAATTTCCTGGTCGTTCTTCTCTATAGAGATCTACGTTTTGGAATGGGCTTCATCAATGCTTCATCTTTCTGACTTCCCACCCACTCTTTGATTCAAAAGTACCTGTAAAACATGTTTTGAGTTTGAAAACACGAACACCTTTTCAACAACAGTAGTCTTTAGAAACGAAGTTAGCCGATTTCTGGGTTAACAATGACCGACATGCCGGTCGACCTTGAAACCGGAAAAACGAGTTTATCAAAATAAACATTATGATAATAAATGGTAAACAGTTTTGTTTAGCTTGCAAACTCTTTTATAAATTTTTGTAATAAGTTACCAACGCAATTTGAAATAGATTAGATATGGTCAATTTTTTGCGGTAAAGGTACAAGTAAACAAGTAAGGGTTATGATTTTTGAGAGCAATGGTGGCCTAGCGGCACCTATCTGCCCCGACTTAAGACTTGTAGGTCGTGAGTTTGAACTCAGGCAGGCACTTTGTGTATTTAATTTCATCACCACGGCTCTCAAAACTGTGAAGGAAAACATGCAACGTGAGGAAACCAACATGTCCTAGAACCAATTTGAAGGCATGTGACATCTACCAACCCGCACTGGGCTCACGTGGTGAACGATGGCCCACTGCCTCTCACAGAGCAAAGGCCTGTGTCCCAGCAGTGGAAACAATGTAGGTTAATTATGCTGATGATTCTCACAGTCAACAAGTCATTTTTTTTTAATTTGAGATGGCTTCACAGGATACTTAAAATGGCGAATGCACATACTTTTGTGCATATACCTTTCACGTCATTTTTTGTTTTGTAAATTATTCTTGACAAGATTTAACTTTTTATCATAAATTAAGAACAAGTATTGATTAAGTGAATGCAATCCTAATTAATATCGTAAAGACGATATAATAAAATTTATTTAAATACCAGACATATTTAGACAGAAAGTTTATAAGTCTAGCTTCAACTGATAGATTGTTATGTAGTATGTAGCAAAAGTGATATTCCAAAAGACTATTATATCAGTTTGAAAAGCCGTAAGCCAACCATTAACTTTCATAATAATTTGTTATTAATGTTTTTTTTTTGAGAAATGGTGGGTCAGTGGTAACTTACTTACGAATTGTAGTTCGTCGGTTTGAACCCAGACAGGCTTTCCTTTGTGTAAATAATTTCATCACCACTGCTCTCAAAACGGTGAAGGAAAACATCGTGAGGAAATCAGCATGTCCTAGAATAAAAAATTCGTAGACATGTGACATCTACCATCCCGCACTGGGCCCGCGTGGTAGATTACGGCCCACTCCCTCTCACCGAGAGGAGGCCTGTGTCCCAGCAGTGAATAATAAAGGAATAATAAAGGCTAATTGTGCTTATTTTATTTTTGCTATGATTTATTTTGCTGACTCGAGGGAAATCTTCTAACCATAATGTCAAACTCAAACTCAAAGCATTTATTTCAATGACTTTTGTATTGTCAAAGAGTTATTCAGAAAGTTGAAGCTAGTTGCCCATTCCATTTTAAATAGGCATATAAAAGGCAATTTTGAACGGCAAAATTTGCAAGAAAATAGAAATTATTCCAAAACGTAGATCACTATGGAGAAACTTTGGAGTTTCTTGCCCATTCTTTTTTTATATATTGATTTAAAAAATCCTTGTTTTTTAATTCTGAGTACTTACATTATTCTAGTTGCTTTACTATGTATTTATTAAGTTGCTTTATTATTTTTTATGTGAGAACAATTTTAAATCCATTTGTAAAGGTGGTTTTATAACAAAATAATGAAGACTTCAATATAGTTATGCACGCAACGACTTATTAACGGAAACTTACATATTATATTAACAAACACATACACAATACACTGATATAATTGTATAACAGTATTTTAATGTTATCATGACAGCCGTTTTGTTTCCGAGAAGGTTTTAATTCAAGACATAAGGCTGAAAATATGTGGATCATACTGTAAATAAGCCGCTATTCATTTTAATGTCACACTTTTGGGATAAAGAAATTTTAAAGCTTTTAAAGTGTAAATTATAGCGGTGTTAAAATTAACTGTAAACGGAGTAAATCATTAAGAGCATACTTGTAAAACTGTAATATAAATAAACAACTTCTTTTAAAATCGTAAAGGTTTATAATGGAAGCATGATATACAGAGCACACAACCACCAACCATAGCATAACCATAAACAGTTATCCATAAACTAATTCCCATCAAACAATTAAAAACGGAATGAACTTTCGCACTACACTAACCTACTGAAAACTAGTCCAAAGTTAAAACCTTACCTACCTAGAAACCCAAAACATTCGCAAAAACCAACCCAAGTTCATGACCCCCACAATGACCGCACAAACCTTTCGTTACGAAACCTGGATGTTACTTTTACTTCCAGGCTGAGAAAGTCCAATTCGGTGGTTGCCATACTTGAGGGAGGCTATATAGGAGCGACGCGACTGCCGGCGCGCAGACGTAGCTAACTCTCACAATGAGGCGGTCGACAGTCTTGCTCTTATTCGCGGTCGCACACGCGCTTCCCGCCCAAGACTCCGGCCACACAGACAACGACATAGACGGCCTAACAGACTGCCTCAAAAAAGAATCAACAACATGTCTCAAATACAAATTCTTCTCGTTCGTCGACAAGATGATCGGACAAAAGGAATCGTTCTCCCTCACCGATGGAGTGACCGTCGTCAAATCCGGTGACGTACCGACCGACACTGGAGCACCGAGGGCCTTAGATCCTGTTTCGCGGTTGAAGAACTACTTCGAAACGCATTCCTTGAGAATAGAAGTGAAAGGTTCCGATGTGATTGACGCGGTGTCGAGTGCAGGGCGCGCGTTTGAAGATACAGTGTCATCATTTACCGAAGATAATGAAATTAGTGAAGGACGTGGGAAAAAGAAGAAGGCTGCTAAAATCCTGGGACCTTTAATAGCGGCAGTGGCTTTGAAGCTGATGGCGTTAATGCCACTAGCTATTGGAGCGATTGCATTGATTGCAGGAAAGGCGTTGCTGATCGGAAAGCTTGCCCTAGTTTTGTCGGCAATTATAGGGTTGAAGAAGTTGCTGTCTCAGCAGAAGCATGTGACTTATGAAGTGATAGCTCATCCTCATCATACATCGAGCCATGATTACAGCAGCAGCAGTGGAGGGACGAGTGGTTACGGTGGTGACTCTGGAGGCTCTTCATATAGTAGCAGCGGGAGTGGAGGCGGCGGTGGTCACGGCGGCGGCGGCTGGGGACGCTCGTTCGAAGCTCAAAACTTAGCGTATTCTGCGCAGAAACCTTAGCGACCCGGTTCCGTGGCACCTTTTCCACTGATTTCTCCGATCTTCAATGTATTTAAGTATTATTTACCTTGTACGGATGTGTGTGTGTCTGTTATTTATTGAGTGATTTATTTTTTAAATTATAAACGTCATGCCATGACCTGTGAAATGTTATTTGATGACGTTGTTTGCCGTTTTATTTCTTAGTCACTTCAAGTCATATTGTTATTTTATTTTTTTTCGAAATGTTTCTCTATTTATTTCTTTGTATATATTTCGTTTATGTTAGTATTTTAGTTGGTAATGTATATTTTTATTTAAAACTCAGTACCTGGCTTTAATATTGTTAAGTATTAATTATTTAAGACTGTGTATGTATTTCGTTATTTATGTATATTTCCCCACGAGTATGTTAGGTATCAAAGGTTTTATTTATTTCGTATATAATGTTATGTAGCTAATTCTTCCTAAATACATATAATTTAAATAATGATCGTTGTAATAATGTAATTAACGATACAAAGATATTTAATTGTTATAATTATTACAAATAAAAATATGCAATTTTGTTCTGTGTTTTATTGACGTAACAATGTTTTGTGTCTTCGTTAACTAATAAATAAATAAAGAGAGCTTTCAAATGCTTAAAGAGAGAAAAACATCCCTAGTACAGTATTTAATTGACAATATGATTATTTAGGTCTTTATAAATCGTAGCTGACTGCATCAGTCATTTAAATGTTACAACAGTGAGAAAGCGTATACGATAAGCTAGATTTGTAAAATTGAATTTTAATAGGAAGTTCCTAATTCTTATTTTCCTAAAATATTTTTACAATTTCCTCAGAATTCGTATGTATGATCATCATGTTTCGTATCCTGCCAGTCAATGAAAGTCACTCTACTTGAACTGCATTATTATTTAATTTTAACATCATTTTGTTCCGATGAACTATCTGAAGTTACACTTAATAAATTCCTTTGCATCTATAGTAATTATAGGAACGTTATTTTACTATAATTTGTGACCTAAAATGCTGTTTTATTTTCATGATAAGTACTTCACTTCTGGAGATTTCAACCATGAGTTTCTGGAAGATTTATCAAGCTTACGTAATCAATTCTCGTGACATGTAATATCATTATTAGCACCTAAATGTTACTTTTATCAAGAATCACAAAAGCTAAAATATTATGACATTTTTGACTTCAGATTCACGGTCAGAGCTTGTATCAGAATTTCAGAAACATGGGTTTAGTTATGTAACTGGCAGGTATTCTGTTTCAGAGGTGGGGCAAAGTGTTACATTGGGTTTCTCCATCAAGAATTTCTCAGAAGCAGCCCGGAGTCTGGATTCCTGCCCAGTTGATGGCAATAGGCTCGCTTCCTATTACATGTGCCATCCATACTAATACTAATATTATAAATGCAAAAGTGTGTCTGTCTGTTACCTCGTCACGCTTAAACCGCTGAACCGATTTAGATGAAATGTTGTGTAGAGATAGTTTGAGTCCCAGGAAAGGACTTAGGACAGTTTTTATCCCGATATTCCCACGGGATGGAAACTTATGCGGGCGAAACCGCGGGGCGCTGCTAGTAAACATATAAACATAACTGGTGAAAACCGACATTTTGCCGATAACTATTAGGTACACATCTGCCTAACCCTTCTGGAAATACAAGCGTGATGTTATTTGTTGATATTTGAATAATAGGTTACACTAGCTGAGCCCCGCGTTTTCAGCCACATCAGTGTCGATCCCGCGGGAATATCGGGATAAAAATTATCATATCTGTTAATCCTGGTTATAAACTATCTGCGTGCCAAATTTCATCCAAATCCGTTCAGCCGTTTGTGCGTGAAGAAGTATTAAACATACAAATACACTCACAAACTTTCGCCTTTATAATATTAGTGTGATTACAATAATTGCTTCCAGGAATGACGACACAATGTACGTACAGCACACCCTTTCGCATCGCTACCACCTTACTACTAGCTAATTTTGACCAGGGCATGAGCTATCCTAATGATATAGAAAGAAAAAAGTTTATTTGGAACACAAAATACAAAATTAACAAAATAAAAATAATGTTTTAACAACAATAGTGTGTGCCTCACGGTTGAGCCAAAAAGATTCATAGTTCAGGTTCAAAGGTCCAGGTGTCAATACGACAGAACCTAGAAGATATGTAGTGACCTACACACTTAAGTCTAATTAAATTGTTAAACCTAAAAGAAAACCAAATTATATATAAATTATGTATTTCTTAAATAAAATTAATTATAATTTATATATACACATATTTACAAAATAACTTAATACTAGACTTATTTATAATCAACATTTAAAATAAAACTATTTACAATCACTAACATAATAATATTCAACAAACAAACAGACAAGTACAAACATTGTATTAGTAGCTAATTACTTATCAGTGGGCCGGCCATAGCTATGACGCGTCTATTGTCCTAGCGACGATCGGGCGCTCGCGCACGCTACGTCACGCGAGCCGTGTGCATGAGCGGGACAGCATTATCGTGCGTTGCGCTCATGCACCCGCGCTGGGCAGCGCGCGCGCGCCGCCGTGACTTGCAAGATAGTATGCTCACTGCGCGCGTAGCTTTATAATCAAGAATCCTAGTTTCGCCGCGCTAACTAATAACAGTTGCGATCGTCTTGTGTTTATGTTTTTAATACCTATCCGTGCTATTCTCTACTGTCTACATTTCTTCCACTCCTTCTTAACTAAGTGTAACTCTTGTGTGTGTGAACTGAAACCTGTGTCTGTGCAATAAACTTTCTTCCTTCTTATTGTGTACTTCGGACTTTTCTTTATTCCTTCATTCATTCGTCTTCACACACGCCTACCTACTCTACATTGGTGACCCCGTTAAAGAGCACGAAGATGGCTGAGGACAAATCATGCACGAGTCAAGATGTGTCGGCAACGGAAGCATTCCGCGTGGGTGTGCGCATACCGCCGTTCTACCCAGAAAAGCCAAGTCTCTGGTTTAACCAGATGGAGGCACAATTCATCCTGGCAAGCATCAAGTCGGACGAAACTAAATTTTATTATATAACCGGCAACCTAGATCCGCAGTACGCTGCCGAAGTCGAGGATATTATCGGCAACCCTCCACCTACCGGGAAATATGAGAAGCTAAAGGGTGAGCTCATTAAACGGCTGTCGGCATCGCGTGAGAAGAAGGTGAAGCAGCTTCTCATGCACGAGGAACTGGGTGACCGGAAGCCGTCACAGTTTTATCGCCACCTTCTCAACCTCGCCGGCCCAGGTGTACCGGAGGAGTTTTTGCGAAGCATATGGACGAGCCGCCTACCCGCAAACACACAGGCCATCGTAGCGTCGCAGTTGAGGATGGACCTGGCTGAACTGGCAGAGCTGGCGGACCGGATCCACGACGTCGTCGGTACCCAGGTGGCATCAACAGCTGCCATATCTACTGCTGCATCGGCGAGTACTGCAGGTACCAGTGTATGCTCGGAAGTCGCCGCTCTGACCAAGCAGATGGAGAAGCTGGCGGATAAGGTGGAGCGACTGTCTCGCTCCAGAGGACGGTCCCATAGTCGCACGCGACATCGGTCAGGCTCATCCCGATCAGAGTCCAGTTACAGGAAGTTCCCGCAGTGCTGGTACCACAATAATTTCGGTGACCGAGCCAAGAAGTGCGTGAAGCCGTGCGACTACCCTACATCGGGAAATGCGCGGGGCAATCAGTAATGGCGACCGATGATTGTCCGAGTGCTGGTCGCTTATTTGTCACCGATCAAAGGTCGAAGATGCAGTTTTTAGTCGACACCGGCAGCGACCTCTGCGTCTACCCCCGATCGGCAATTACAAGACGACTAGAAAAAACAAATTACCAGCTGTGTGCGGCTAACGGGACATCGATTACCACGTATGGGTTTATAAATGTAACTCTGAACCTAGGGTTGCGCCGTGACTTCGCTTGGCGATTTATCGTCGCCGATGTAACAAAGGCGATAATAGGCGTGGATTTCTTATCTTTTTATAATTTGGTTGTTGATTGCAGGAACCAACGCCTCATCGACAATCATACAACTCTCCACACCCCGGCGACGCCTGTCCGTCGTTCTGATGTCGTCTCTTCGGTGAAAGTAAGTCTAGGTGATTCCGCATACATTCACATACTACGGGAATTTCCCGACATCACTCGCCCACATGGTATACACCGCACTCCCAAACACAATACAGTACATCATATCCGGACTACACCGGGGCCGCCAGTATCGTGTTCACCACGCAGGTTAGCCCCTGACAAATTAAAAATCGCCAGGGAGGAATTCGAGGCAATGTTGCAGTGTGGCACCTGTCGCTTGTCAGAGTCACCGTGGTCGTCGCCTCTCCACCTGGCACCCAAAAAAGACGATGGTTGGCGCCCCTGTGGCGATTACAGGATGCTGAACGCACGAACCATCCCTGACCAATACCCCATCCGGCACATCCAGGACTTCGCTCATAGCCTGTCTGGCTGTGCTGTGTTCTCAAAAATCGATCTAGTAAAAGCGTATAACCAGATTCCTGTGCATCCAGATGACATCCCGAAGACTGCAATCACAACGCCGTTCGGTCTTTTCGAATTCCCGTACATGACGTTCGGTCTGCGAAATGCCGGACAGACGTTTCAGCGCTTCGTGGATGAAATGCTCAGGGGTCTGGACTTTACGTACGCATATTTAGACGATTTTTTGGTCTTCTCGAAAGACCAGAAGACCCACGAGCACCACTTGCGCCAGCTTTTTTCCAGGCTCCAAGACTACGGGATGGTCATCAACAGCTCTAAGTGCGTCTTTGGAGTGTCTGAAGTACACTTTTTGGGCTACCACATTTCAATCAATGGCACAAGACCACTGCCTTCCAAGGTCGAAGCCGTGCAGAACTTCCCAGCGCCTAAGACCGTGAGAGAACTGCGCAGATTCCTTGGGATGCTCAACTTTTACAGGAGGTTTATTCCAGGTGCAGCTAGCATCCAGGCACCCCTGAACGCCCTGCTAACTGGATCGGTTAAGGGTTCACATCCAGTCAACTTATCACCCGGGGAGGACGAGGCATTCCAGAACTGCAAGAATAGCCTTTGTCAGGCAGCACTGTTGGCTCATCCTGACTGCAACGCTAAGTTGGCGTTGGTCACGGATGCGTCTGATAAAGCCATGGGCGCGGTCTTGCAGCAACTAAACGCAGGAGCTTGGGAGCCCCTTGCCTTCTTTTCGCGGAAGCTGAGCTCGGCACAGGTTAAGTACTCACCTTACGACCGCGAGCTGCTCGCCATTTACGAAAGTGTGAAGTATTTTCGGCACATGCTGGAGGCTCGTGACTTTGTGATTTACACAGACCACAAGCCTCTGACGTTCGCCTTCCACTCTCGTAAAGAGAATTGTTCCCCACGACAGTTCCGTCACCTGGATCTCATAGCCCAATTTACGACAGACATCCGGCATATATCTGGGAAAAACAACGTCGTGGCGGATACCCTTTCCCGCGTTGAGGAGATTACTCAACCTGTGCCCGCTGAAAGGATCGCTGCAGCACAACTGGAGGACCAGGAGCTGAAGCAACTGCTTACTGGGGAAAACGCATTACGCCTGCAACAAGTTAGCGTACCAGGATCGCGGACACAGCTATACTGCGACGTCAGCACCCCTACGCCAAGACCTTTTGTGCCCAAGGAGTTGCGCAGACCAATTTTTACAAGCCTGCACTCCTTGAGTCATCCAGGTACCAAGGCATCCGCAAGGTTGGTCGCTGACCGATATGTTTGGCCTGGCGTCAGGAAAGACTGCCGTGATTGGGTACGTTCCTGCCTGGCCTGTCAGCGCTCAAAAACCACACGGCACATCTTTGC
Source organism: Oligia strigilis (assembly GCA_951800025.1). Classification (NCBI taxonomy): domain Eukaryota; kingdom Metazoa; phylum Arthropoda; class Insecta; order Lepidoptera; family Noctuidae; genus Oligia; species Oligia strigilis. The sequence continues at coordinate 1,597,764 of OX637563.1, read as the reverse complement.
ACCAGTAGGTACTTTCAAACTACCAAAATCGAGGTTCGCATTCATCCACATTGACCTCGTCGGACCTTTACCGTTGTGCCAAGGTTTCCGTTATTGTCTCACAGCCGTCGATCGCTTTACGCGATGGCCTGAGGCAATACCGTTGGCAGACATGACTGCAGAAACAGTGGCAAAGGCCTTACTTAGTGGCTGGATCGCTCGTTTCGGCTGCCCATCGGATATCGTAACCGATAGAGGTGGGCAGTTCGAATCAGCACTCTTCAAATGCCTATCTGCCATCGCTGGGTTCCAACATCGCAGAACAACTGCGTACCACCCTGCCTGTAACGGACTGGTGGAAAGATTCCACCGTCAACTCAAGGCTGCGATCACTTGCCACGCAAATGACAGTTGGGTGGAATCTCTTCCACTAGTCCTGTTAGGTGTGCGCAGCGCTTACAAAGAAGACGCTCAGGCTTCTGCCGCTGAATTAGTCTACGGCCAGCCAATGCGCCTACCTGGCGAATTCTTTGACCCTCAGGCTGACGAGACCGTCGACATGACTACCTACTTGTCAAGGCTTCGGAGTATTTTCCGGAATCTGCAACCATCACCAGCGGCCAGGCACAACAGCAACTTCAAAACTTTTGTTCACAAGGATTTATCCTCATCAACTCATGTGTTCCTCAGGGACTGCACCGCTGGTGGTCTGAAACCGGCATACACAGGTCCTCATGAGGTCATAGAAAGAGGTGACAAGGTGTTCAGAATACTGGTAAATGGTAAACAGGTTACCGTATCGATAGACCGCATAAAGCCGGCCTTCATACTGCGTGACCCCGGCAACACACCATACTCACCACATACCACTAACATGCACCACAACACACCACAGTCACCACTCAACACTAACGCTCATCACTACTCACCCGACGCGGATAACCGAAACTTACCTTCCGCTGACGATGACGTCATCAGAACGACCCGGTCAGGACGTCGCGTGAGATTTCCCGACTATTATCGCCCTTGACGGTCTCTGGAGGGGGGTGATGTAGTGACCTACACACTTAAGTCTAATTAAATTGTTAAACCTAAAAGAAAACCAAATTATATATAAATTATGTATTTCTTAAATAAAATTAATTATAATTTATATATACACATATTTACAAAATAACTTAATACTAGACTTATTTATAATCAACATTTAAAATAAAACTATTTACAATCACTAACATAATAATATTCAACAAACAAACAGACAAGTACAAACATTGTATTAGTAGCTAATTACTTATCAGTGGGCCGGCCATAGCTATGACGCGTCTATTGTCCTAGCGACGATCGGGCGCTCGCGCACGCTACGTCACGCGAGCCGTGTGCATGAGCGGGACAGCATTATCGTGCGTTGCGCTCATGCACCCGCGCTGGGCAGCGCGCGCGCGCCGCCGTGACTTGCAAGATAGTATGCTCACTGCGCGCGTAGCTTTATAATCAAGAATCCTAGTTTCGCCGCGCTAACTAATAACAGTTGCGATCGTCTTGTGTTTATGTTTTTAATACCTATCCGTGCTATTCTCTACTGTCTACATTTCTTCCACTCCTTCTTAACTAAGTGTAACTCTTGTGTGTGTGAACTGAAACCTGTGTCTGTGCAATAAACTTTCTTCCTTCTTATTGTGTACTTCGGACTTTTCTTTATTCCTTCATTCATTCGTCTTCACACACGCCTACCTACGCTACAGATAGACACACTCTGGACAGTCACCATCACATCATCTTGGCATAAGCATTATGCTTATAAATTTCCCACTGCTGGGACACAAGCCTCCTCTTGACGAGAGAGGTTCGTAATCCACCACACGCCAACTACGTTGATAGATGTCACATATCTTAAAATGTTTGGCTCTAGAACATGCCGGTTTCCTCATGCTATTTTCCTCCACCGTTTTGAGAGTAACGGTGATTAAATAATTTACACAAAGCAAACCACCTGTCTGGGTTCGAAGCTACGACCTACAAATCGTAAGTCGCGGCCGTTACCACTGAGCCGACACTGCTCCCTAACCATCATCTTCATGACTAAATTAATGAATAATTAAATGAGCTACTCACATTAAAAACGCTGATAAATAGAAGTCTCGTGCACCCAGGATATTACCTTCATGTGATTCCATTGAACTTACCTACAAACTTGCCGCCATAACTTTTCTATCTCAGATTTAAAATGGCGCTTTACCCCTAATGGTAGCTCTACTTTAAATATAATGTGCTCATAAAGGAAATAGAAATGATACTTACAAATAATGTGCACATAAATGTCATATGTATGACTGTACATCTATTTCTCGTTAGGTCGAGAGAACTGGAGTTAAGACCACTCTAAATTTTATATGTATGTTATTGAGTTGGTATTAAAACTATGTGTTACTTTTATGGAATACAAAATAAAATAACTGGTTCAAAGATTATGTCGAGGATGCACAAAAAATATAATTACTGTAAAAACTGACACCTTTGCAAAAGCTCATAAAACGAATGCATCACTTAATTAACTGGTCTTTTAAGACCAGTTACAGTTTTTTGATCACATGTTTTTTTTTTTTTTTTGTTTTTTTTTTTTTTTTTTAGTGTCAGACTCTTACTGACTAAAACCCACCCGTGTTCCTTCCTTAGCGCTTTATGTTCCGGCCCAGCGGTAACCCTTTCGGACAATCCCGCTGACCCTCCTGTGTCACCCTCATGCAGGTTTTGCCCGTGATGGTAACAATGTCGTCTGTCCATCTCGCCGCCATAGAATTTAAAGAAAAAAGACAAAATCTATTCGAATCAAAGATGATTCTAGACTATAAGCAATGTCCGTCTAAAAGAGGAAGCTCATTACTCCTACATTAAAATTTCACTTTAATTTCATTCAAAACTCGGGCTTTCTCACCAAATCCATGGGAAATAGGAGATCTTTTTCTAATTACAAAGTAATTTGTTTTTATCACGTCTCCATCATTGTTAGAATGTAAGTACATACAAGTTATTCCTTCCATAAATTTCTTTTTTCTTTCTTTCCCACAATTATTTTGGAGTTAGAGTCAAGTATAACAAGGTTTTGATCATCGGAGGGGTGTGATTACGGCCCAAATAAATGAGATTTTCAAAACAACTTGCTTCCAAGCAATAGTATCTATACAATTACCACAAGCAGCCTTTTGTTTTTAATCAATCATCTAATCCTATCGCAGTTCACTACTTATAGAAAACAAAGATAAAATTAAATAGTCACAATTTAATTTTTCAGAAAGTGTGTATATTGCGGTTATAACATCAAATAATTGCCAGGACCAACCTTCTCGTCAAAACACCATTGACCCGCGCTATTCGGGTTATTAATAACGAACTTCACGTGAAGATCGATGTATTTACATGCCTTTTATGTGAACTCGCAAAAATACTGATGTTCTTTTTATGTTATACTTATAATGTAGATTAGAGTAGGCTCTAATTTTTGTTTTTATTTTACTTTATTTTATTTAGGCAATTTAGTACATAATATTCTTTTTAGATGTTAATACTTGTACTGTGTGTTGTTTTGAGATGTTAATGCTTGTTTTAAGTGTACCTAGTTTTTCATAGTTTTAAATTGTAATTACTTAAGTTAATTTTAAGACCACGCTATCGCATTAGGTATACTCCTGTAATGATAGTGGTAGGGAGATTTTGATAAATAAACATAATAAATAAATAAATAAAATAATTGTACGGTGGTACGGAACCCATCGTGTGCGAGTCCGACCTGGACATAAGATTGTTGGAAATGGTACATACCACAACGCTAGAAAACTCGCAACATTTCAACTTTCTTTGAATATTTACACTATGCAAGGTACCTGTCAATTGTTGTTACTAATATTAATTAGTCTTATATTATATTCAGTTTAAAATCTTAAACGTACGTCAATTCATGCAAATCAATTTATTGAATCTACATCGTGTTTGAAAATTAAGTTCTTGTGTTAGGAAAACATTTGACGGCTCCTAGGAAAATGAGAAAAAAATAAATAAAATGAAACCTGAAGAGGATTTTAAATAAATATATTATTTATTTTTATTCAGTTAAGCTAGGCCTTTGCCCAAAAGTAAGACAGCGTGATAAAAAAAATAAAAAAAAACAGTGGGACTCCGGGAATGCCAACAGAAGTGAAAGCAAAACACAAACAGAATACTTTGCCATCACTCACTCACATTTTTTTTTTTTTTATATACATATCGGATATACATTAAAACCGAGTACATCCCGAGGACAGCGGAACACATCCGAAGCAGGTATTTTTTTAATCGTCTTATAAACAAACACGCGCGGTGTCACAGTGGCGCGAGTTCAATGGTTTTTTGAGTCTTCGGTCAGCTGGACCCGGTCGCTTCTGGACCCGTGGGTCCAGTTGGCCACATCATTTATTTCCCATCCCAAAAAATCACCTAAAGAAGCGCCAGAAGTCTTCACTTCAAAAAGCTAGAAAGTAGTTCAGAAATAGACTATAAGCCCTATAGGAATTCTCTGCCACCTACTGGACCTTAAGGCGATGCAGATACTAACAATTGCTCCGTCAAAAATAGGCAAGTTACATACGCCTAGACCAGCATGCAAATTCGTTGTTATTTAACCTAGGTACTCAAACTAAGTGGCCGAAAATTGAAGTATACTTACAGATAAGTATTTGTGTTATGTTCCCACGTACGGAGATAGTGTGCTATTATAATCTCCTTGTACAAATATTATGTGTTAACTTTAATTGGCGTGGACCAAGTGATGCGATTTGGGCGATAACTTTTTGTATTTAAAACTTTTTATAATACTTATCTACCAATGCTTTATCCATACTAATATTATAAATTCGAAAGTAACTCTGGCAGTCTGTCTGTCTGACCTTTTCACGCCTAAACCACTGAACGGATTTCGATAAAATTTGGCACAGAGATAGATTGCATCCCGGGGAAGGACATATGATAGTTTAAATCGATATAACTGGCGGGTGAAGCCGCGGGCGGAAGCTAGTCAAGTATATTTATTTATAAACCTATCTCAGGCTCCAGTCTCTCACAAAATTAGCTCCTTGTTCGTGCACTAGTGTCAAAGTCTAGCATTTTCTCTACACAAGTTATCAGTTCATAACTTGTGTAGAGAAAATAAACGTTTTAATATTACTATTATATTGTCGTTAAAATAATAGTAATTATTATTATTTTGATTAAATCAACTCTTTCTAGCTTTCTTTTTGATTTATTCTTCGTTCGTTCTGAAGTTTTGCCCCCACATTCGAAAAATTCTTACTTTGTCCCATATCACTATTGAACTCATGCTTCGTCCCAAATAACATGTACTTTAAAGGTACAGTCAACAAAATTTTCTTTTATATTGAATCTTCTATATAGAAAACCTCTACCCAATCCTTAGGGAAAACAAGGATTTATTTACAAGGGATTTTACGTTATATTGAATGAAAAAAAAAAAGGTTTTTGCAATAGCAAACACTATGCAATGCGTATGCATTTTTTCTTCAAATAAGAAAGTCATTACACTTGACAAATGATCCTAGAAACTTTTTAATGTCTCACCTGCAGCCCGCAGGCACGCTTTAGGTATAAATATAACTAGCCACTTGTGAACGACGTGATTTAGACTAATGGCCGCGGTGAACCAGTGGATTTATAACACTGCTATTTGCGGTCAGTACTTCAGACCTCTTTATTATAGATAAAGATATAATGTTTGTACTACTACCTTCCGCCCGCGGATTCACCTGCGAGGTATGTCAATAAAAACTATCCTATGTGCTCCCTGGGATGCAATCTATCTCTCTGCCAAATTTTATCGAAATCCGTTTAGTGGTTTAGGCGTGAAAAGGTAAACATACAGACAGACAGACAGAGTTACTTTCGAATTTATAATATTAGTATGTTTAAGGATGGTATTGAATTAAATAGAAGGTAAATAAAGAAATTTAGTTTTGTATCAAACGTGACCGAGAAACGTAGGGTTGTGAGTTCAATTCCTGCTTGTTGCAATATTTACTTTAGTTAACTAGTAAGAAATTTTTAGAAATCTAAAATAGAGTAAAATATTCTATATTATGTACAGCATTCGAATTTTACATAATATAAATGTAGCATCTAGATAAGTTACAAATAATCTATTCAAATGATCCAATTAAAAAAAAAACTATTTATATTTATTTTAAAAAGAAACCATGATTTTCATCCAGGATGATGATTCTTTCAAATTATTTAAACAGTGTGCAAAAAGACATCCAAGGCAAAAAGATGAACAACCTTAAAATAAAATAAATTGGTGCAAAAAATAAGAAATAAAAGACCGGTGTGGTGGACAGTAAGTTTTAATCCGATCGCTACCTCTTATGCCTGCCCCGCTACCGCTTATAACACGCACCACACAGCTTTCCTTATATCCAGGTCGGACATTTGCCCCTAACAGAGAAAGGTGTACTGACTACGGTGAAATCACTCATTGCGCACGTTCGTATTGCGATAAAAGTAAAATTTACTTGTATCATCTTGCTTATAGTATGTTTATGACAGTTAACATAGGTCGTTAATGCTACTATCGCAGTAGATAGGACTAAAAACGTATAGGATACACCGTTTGAAAGTCAAATGGGCTGCTATTATTTATTTATTTATCCATTTATTTCAGGCATCAAGGCCCATATAAACACATACAATACAATATTAATATAACTTACAAATAATATAAATACATACAACATTATATTAACACTAACTAACGTACACGAAGTGTCGGCGTCGTGTTTCGCTGACTGGTGTCATGTAGCCAGCCACGAAACCGGCGGTACACGACACCCTTCGGCCAGAACTCTTCCTTGAGGAACTTCTCGAGATGCTGTGTCGGAACACGCACCACGAACGACTTGAAGTTCGTGTTGTGACGCGACTCCAACTTCTCGACCCTCAAAGTCCAGTTGGTCTTGACACGCATGTACTCCACAATCTCCTCAACCTTCGTGGAGTGGTGCAGTCTGGACACGTACAGCTGCGTCGACGGGATTGCGGGATTACTGATGCTGTCAGCCTGAATCATCCCACTGCTGGGCAAAGGCCTCTCCCCATGATTTCCAGCTCGTTCGATCCAGGGCTAAAGACCACTGGTCGTTTGTTTTGTCCAGCTCGTCCCACCATCTTCTATGGGGTCTGCCGCAACGTTGCTATTATTTGTTTTTTTACACATAACTATTTACTTAAAATTGTTGTCAAACAACTTCTAGATATCCTACATAGGATTTAGGATCCAAGATAATGCGGTGTTTTAATCTGGTCGATATTTTGCTCCATTTATTCTAGAATTATGGGTTTCCCCACGGATTTTTTTTTTTTTATGTACATTTTCCACACTAGGAATTTCTCCTGTATTGTGGGTGCGCTTACAAACATTTAAATTTACATACACAAACAGCCAGACCCGGAACAACTACTTGTAGTTCAAAATATTTGTTCCGTGCGGGAATCGGATCTGCGACACATAGCGCAGCAGTCAATCGCTTAACCACTGCGCCTACCGTGCCGTCAAATTTCCTTAAAGAACTCCACATGCTGACCAAAAAGCTTACTGCATACTATGTATTAACTATCACTATTATGTCCGCTATTTCTAAATGTTTTGTGACATCTGCGGTGCTATTCTGTAAAAATCTCACCGTGAAAACTTAGGTGAAGTGAGCGTGGAGTGAGCTGTCAATAATGTCAATCTCTAGCAAAAACAAACTCACTTCACCTAAGTTTTCACGGTGAGATTTTTACAGAATCGACCGGCAGGGCCAGAAACTCAGCAGCTGATGGAACAAGTATATTCATGTAGTTGAAGATTATTTATTTATATTTTTTTGTTACCGACTTTTTGTTTTTACAATTTTACTCGCCAAACTTTCGAGTTTGATGGCGAGAAGCGCCATTTGTAGGTTGTCTGTGTCTGTTGCTCCGATAACTTCCTCCTAAGGTCACGTACACGCATGCGTAGTCCGCATCTCTAAGAGAAACTCGTTAACAAAACTCTTAATTTAATTATGATGCATTAATTTCTAAATAAAACATGAGTTTGGGAACCTTTATGATCACGTTTAAGAACTTTCTCTTAGTAATTATATTGGCCTGTACATTACCGTAATTAATTCAAAATTTTACGAAGTACTGGCCACTTATCTTTATAGTTGTAAAAGCCTGATGATGATGGCTCGGTTAGTGCATTTGGCTTGCTGCGCTTCAGATCGCAGGCTTAAATTCAACAAAGATCACCATATTTTGAATTGTTCACATAACGGAGAGTAGAAGAAACGTAGTTTTTGGTGCTTGGCTTCACGGGTCGTGAAAATATTGATCCAGATCCACAAGTTGTTTCAAATCAGGGTGTTTGAAAACTTTGAAGATGATGCCGGGGAGTCTGTAGTTATATGGTAGTATCACCCAGCTTTGCAAAAGGATTGATGATCGCAGTGTTATGATTGTTTTCTATAATAATTATGTTTTTAATTCCGCAAAGAAGGATGACGCTCAAATCATAATATCAAAATATTTTATTAACAATAAACTGAAACTCTTAAAAAAAGTTACTTTCACAATGTTTTCAAATTACAGTGTTAACACAGTGTGAGGACAGTGTAGGCCTGTCAACAAGTACAAACAAAATAGAAAACGCAAATAAAAATAAAAAAAACAGTGGCACTCCAGGAGTGCCGACAGAAGTGAAAACTTGAAAAACTCACACGAAGGGTTCCGTACCACAAGGCAAAAACACCGAAAAAAAAACACGTTTGTTGTATAGGAGCCCCCCTTAAATATTTATTTTGTTTTGTTTTTAGTATTTTTTGTTATAGCGGCAACAGAAATGCATAATTTCTGAAAATTTCAGCTATCGCGGTTCTTGAGATACAGCTTGGTGACAGGCAGACGGACGGACAGACAGCGAAGTCTTAGTAATAGGGTCCCGTTTTTACCCTTGGGGTACGGAACCCTAAAAAGCATAGTAATTTTATAAATATGTTTGAAGGTCATTCTTCCCAAAGAAAATGTACCGCGCGTTGGTGTCTTTATAAAGGCCCAAACCTAAAACAGAGGTGTCGGTTACGATAGCAGTGTCGCGAGTTCAATGGTTTTACCCATAGATATCCGGTTTATCCCATCTCAAAAAATACCCAACGCGTCTAAAGAAGTTTTCACTTCAATAATATAAAAAAAACCTATTTAGACCGAACTACATCATTGACATTACAACTGTAACAAATATTAATTAATATCCTTTATACGCTGCCCTTACTACCCAACAATAATATAATTCCTTACATTCATCATAGAGTTCCTTACATTCATAGAGCAGTGGTGGCCAAGTGATAACGGCCGCGACTTACGAGCTGTAGGTCGTAGGTTCGAACCCAGCCAGGCGCTTTACTTTGTGTAAATTATTTCATCACCACTGCTCTCAAAACGGTGAAGGAAAACATCGTGAGGAAACCGGCATGTCCTAGAACCAAAAATTCGAAGACATGTGACATCTGCCAACCCGCACTGGGACCGCGCGGTGGATTACGGCCCACTCCCTCTCACCGAGAGGAGGCCTGTGTCCCAGCAGTGGGAACATTATAGGCTGATTATGTTACATTCATCAGATTCTTTAGAGAGTAATTTAAAAGATCAATCAAACGGGAAAACTTACTTCAATGATCATTGGTAAATCCCCAATACGAAGAGAGATATTTATAACCTAGACACAATCTTTCCAATCTATAGGATACGACGATTATAGAGAGAAAATACCTGAAACCACTAATAGATTATATACACTTGCCGAAAGGAAAAAATTGTGTGACTTTGAAATCTGTCACTATCGCAAACCTACATGTGGAATATTGACAATACTTGAACAAATTGAAAGTAAAGTACAAAACTTTACACACTCAGACTTTTGTGTTATTTATATAGGCGAGGAAGACTTTCGGAAAACTCAAAACTATTTACTGCTTGTTATGTTTATTAGAGACAAATTGCTGCCACTAAATCACACAAACATTATTATTTGTTTACCAACCTATAAATATATGACAGATTCAAATATTATGTTCAACAGCCGCATAGAAACTTTTAATAACCTTCTTTACTTAGACATAAATACATGTAACTATGCGTATTTGCTAGACTCCAATCTTAATCTTCCATATGATTATGAAACTTATAATAAAAGATATGAGACCTTGAATAATCGTGGTTTGGAGATTGTTGTAGCAGATTTACGAGACCTTATATTTAGTCTGGGCAATCCGACTACTACGCACTCAGAAGTTGACTGCCTCCAACAACGTAAAAATAGTTTTTGTTCAGAATCACAAGTTAATTCTCAGTTTTTTCTTTAAATTCCTAAATATTCTACATCAGAACATAGCAGGCCTAATAAATAAGTCGGATAATCTGACTGTAAAGCTAGTGGAATTATCTGACAAAGGAACCATTATTGATGTTATTTGTGTTACAGAACATTTTATAAAAGAGGGTTATGAGGATTTATTGCACATTCCAAATTTTTGTCCAGCCGCTTTCTTTTCTAGAAATACAAAGAGAGGAGGAGTATGTATATTTGTTAGAGCAGGATTACAATTTAAAGAAATATCGGACATAGCAAAACAATCGGTTGCGGGTATTTTTGAATGCTGCGCTGTAGAGATCTTATCTTCTAAAGTTATTATTATCTGTATATATAGAATTCCCAGACCAAACTATGAAGTATTTTATGAAAAATTTGATAATATTTTGACTAAAGTTTGTATATCCTCAAATAAAAAAATTGTCGTATGTGGTGATTTTAATATTGATGTTTTGAAAAGAAACAAAACGACATTAGAATTAGAGTATTTTCTTATGAAGTACAATCTAAAACTAGCACTTTATACTCCTACAAGGCTAAGCAGTCAAACTTGTATTGACAATTTTGCGCACAATTTTAGGAAAAACTGCAAAGCTGAGGTTAAAGATCTGGTCCTTTCCGATCATACGTGTCAAATACTTAAAGTACCTATTAATAAAACTTGTAAACTACAGTATTGGAAAACTAAAAAACAGGACATAAGCTTGAATAATTTAAAAACATTTAAAACGCATCTTAGCTCTCTATCTTTTACACAGGTTTTTGATTCTATGGACGCTAACAAAGCTTTTGACAATTTCATGGACGATTTCTCTTTTTTATACAGATTATGTTTTCCGGAAAAAATTATAACCATCAAAACAAACAAGGAAACGAAATGGATATCTCGAGGAATAAAAACATGTAGTAAGAAACAAAGGCAGTTACTTTGGGAATATAGATTAAATTCTAACTCAACAAATAAAAATATTCTTAAAAACTATACAAAACTTTACAGGAAAATTATCAAGCTGACACAGAAAGCACAAAATTATCATTATATAAACACTGCCCAAAATAAATCAAAAGCTACCTGGCAAATAATAAATAAAACCAAATTATGTTTGCCACAGGAGCCAATTATGTCCATTAATAGAGATGATTTGTTGTTTACACACCCCGTAGACATTGCAAATGAATTTAACAATTATTTTATCGATGACATTGAAAAAAATATAAAAACTGACATCTCAATGAATAATATTAATTTAAAAAATCAGACATTAAATTCCTTATTTATGCAACCAGTTATAATTGATGACATCATAAAAATAATTTCCACTCTAAAAAACACAAGTACTGTTGGATACGATGGCATTTCTACTAAAGTCATAAAATTCACTAAAGAGGTAATAGCACCTCCATTGGTGCATATAATTAACTTGTGTATTACTGATGGCATATTTCCAGAAGGACTAAAAAAAGTTATAATAAAACCCTTGTATAAAAAAGATGACAAAACAGATTTAAAAAACTATAGACCGATTGCAAAAATCCCAATTTTTTCAAAAATTATTGAGAAAGTTATTTATAATTCTCTTTACGCGTATTTCGAAAAATATGAATTATTTTGTAAAGAGCAAAAGGGATTCCGTAAAAATACTACAGTTAATATGGCACTCTTTGACCTATTAACTACCATCATGTCATCTGTAGATAAAAGAAACCCAGTATGTGCAATTTATACAGATATGTCCAAGGCTTTTGATTATGTGGACCATAAAATTTTGTTACACAAGCTACATAGTTACGGTGTAAGAGGAAACATTGTAAAGTTGATAGAATCGTACTTGAAAGATAGACTGCAATGCGTAGAAGTTACTAGAATTTGTCCAAAGACTAAGTTAGAGACAATATATGTATCTGAACCAAGGAATACAAAATATGGTGTTCCTCAAGGTAGTGTACTTGGACCGCCACTTTTTTTGATATACATCAACGATCTCCCAAAAGTAACAACAAACAATATGGTTCTTTTTGCGGACGACAGTACAGCTGTAATTAAATGTACAAATAAAAATGATTACGAGCAAGACATTAATACTGCTTTACAAAATATAATTGATTGGTTACATAATAATAATTTAGTAATAAACCTAAATAAAACAAAAATAATGCACTTTCATCAACGTAGTGAATACCCGAATGTTCGTATTGATTACCATGGCTGTAATATTGAGGAAGCAAGTGAGGCTAAGTTTTTAGGCATAGTGATCGACAGCAAACTCACTTGGAAACCTCATATTGAAGTTCTTTGCAAAAAGCTTAGCAAATCTGCATATGCTCTCCTACAACTTTCAAAAAAAGTCAACAGTCAGGCTCTTTTAACAGCCTACCATGGACTAGTTGCCTCTGTTCTGCGTTATGGTATTATTTTCTGGGGGCAGTCTACCGACAGGGAACTAGTATTTAGAATGCAAAAGAGATGTATACGGTCAATGTTGGGTCTAAAAACAACAGATAGCTGTCTTCCCTACTTCAAATCTCTAAAAATTTTAACTTTTCCTTGCTTATATATTTTGGAAACAGCTTTGTTTGTAAAAAACAATCCACAATTATTTAAGAAACTATCGGAAGTCAGAATTAATCCAATTCGGACTCAGTATTTAAACAAGATATGTCATGTAAAATGTAAAACAGCGCTAGTAAAGAAAAGTTTTTTTGGTATTGCCCCGCTCATTTATAATAAAGTACCTGATGTAATAAAAAATATGACTGTAATAAAATTTAAAAGGGCGCTGAATGAAATATTACTCGAAAAAAGTTATTACACGATTGACGAGTTCCTCAATGATGAATCGCTGACTGATTGACTTATCTTGTAATTTTTATAATTGCTATTAGGTACATAACTTAATTGACATACCTATTTCCATTTGACATACTTATTATTTTATCTTTTTGACATACCTATTTCCAATTATCATTATTTTATTTTGTTTTTGACATCATTATGATAATTTACCAGCGTAAACATTGTAACATTTATTTAACTTTGACATTTATAATTTTTATGATTTGATTTGACATTTATGATTAGTAGTGCAATCAGTCCGACATTTTTTCAGATATTTTAAAAAAAAAAAACGATATTTATTTAACAATTGTAATTACTATTTAATACTTTTTATTGCAACCTTAATTTGTGACTAAATTTGACATTTATAATTTCTGCAATCGTAATTTGTATTGTTATTTTTTATTTTGTTTGATTTTAATTTGAGAATACGTACTATATTATTTGCATGCCCTTGCGACGGTAAAATATGGAGGACTATAACTATGTAAAAAAGAACATCTTTGTACCAATACCCATGTTTGCAAATAAATAAATGATTGATTGATTGATTGACTGATATTTGTAAACTAGGTTGGAAAAGCAGGAACTAACCGGTTGTAAACAAGTTCTGTGCGTGTAAGAAAAACGGACGACACATACAGAGAAATTATATTCATGCTGCGTTTATACGGGTGGGCAGATGTTAAGGTTGGATTTTAAGCTGAGGGGCTCGTCTTTTGAACCTTAAAAAGTAGCCCCTAACAGTCCTTCTTCAGGTCTCAGAGTATCTGTCAAATTTCATAACGATCGGTTCATTGATTTAGACGTTAAAAGGGAACTCATACTCATAATCAGCCTATAATGTTCCCACTGCTGGGACACAGGCCTCCTCCCGGTGAGAGGGAGTGGGCCGTAATCCACCACGCGGGCCCATTGCGGGTTGGTAGATGTCACATGTCTTCGAATTTATGGTTCTAGGACATGCCGGTTTCCTCACGATGTTTTCCTTCACCGTTTTGAGAGCAGTGGTGATGAAATAATTTACACAAAGTAATGCGTCTGTCTGGTTCGAACCTACGACCTACAACTCGTGAGTCGCAGCCGTTACCACTTGGACACCACTGCTCTCAGAAGGGAACAGACAGACAAAAATACTTTCGCATTTATATTATTAGTATGGATTGGACCTTATTTTCTTCGACTGGTATGGTAGTGTCAAAAATATTGAGATGTCATTTCTTGTCGTGTCACAGAAAATTCAGAAGACAGAGTTTTCATTGTGGTTTTGCAAAGAGTGGTATCTCGGGTGTCACGCGTAGGTTAATTATTCTACATGCTGGAACAGCCATTCAGAAAAAAAAATTAAGTCTATTTACACCTTAGTACACTTTAAAGTTTATTTTAGAGTTTCTTTACAACAACACAGCCACTACTTGTCTATTTTGTCTATTTTCAAACGGGGATGCATTTATATTTAGGTACTGCTTCCAAACTGCAAAAATCAGTTAGGTTACAATTTTTTTTTTATTTAAGTACCTAGATAGTATATCACTCCATTATCATAATTGTATTCACCCAACTAAAGTTATCTAACCTCCTCCGAACAAAGCAACCGTAATTACAAAATAACCTCAAAGACTAAAAACAAACAAAAGATGTTCCATGTTCCAACGAACAAAACAAGAAACTCTATTAAATAACTGCTTACCTCACAACATAAATAAAAATAAGACGACAGTCACTGTAAATGCACTGCCACAGTAACCGAGTTTTACAAAGAAAAAAACAAAAAACAACGCCATCTAGACGTCGACGGTTGCAACAAAAAGACGATGGCAATCATGGCCGACTATTTCATTCAATCCACGTGCACGTAACCTTGGCATTGGTTTTATGAATGAAAACGTAGTTTATTGATAAAACCTGATACGGTACCTATTGTAAAATTACAATAAGAAATAAAATGTTGTTATTATTGTTTGGTTTCTGTCTGTTGGCTTTGTGTGACTTATCAAGGTGACTTTGTTTTGGCTGTGTTCAAAAGGGCAAATATTGACCTTTTCAGTTTTTTTACCATCAATAACTGCAGGCCTAACCTCAGCTAGATTTCACAGATTAAATATGTGTGCGTGAGGGTCTTCAAAAATATTTACTTCATCATCTGATATAGCCCGACATTCATTCATAAAGCCATTAAAAAACGAAACTAGATAATATAATCCAAACATCATGTTACTCAACAAACTCATTCACTACAATACTAGCACAAAATCCAACAAAAGTGCAGCAATCTAGATAAAAAACAAACAAATAAAATAATTAATTCGAGTCGAGTTCGTCGACTCATGATTGCGCCCGCGTTGCGGTAGAGCCTTGAACTTTTGTTCTCTTTGCAAACCTGCAGATGTAAACAAACGTGGCCGTGAAAATAGTTCTGCATTGCAATAAGAGATGGCGCTATTTGAAAAAATAATATTAGAAAGACTGGTAAACTGGGCTAGTTTATTTTTAATAATATTTAAGGTGGAATGTGTGTGTTATTAACATTGTTTTTTTTTTGTGTTTCATATTTTACAATTAGCTATGATTTATCAATTTTAAAGCTCTAGTTTTGATTGGCAGCAGTTCTACACATACCTACGTTTGGAAGTTGCGAAATTACTATCATTTACGAAGAAAGCCTTTCATTTAAATATTAGCAAATTTTGCTAGATGGCGTTATTTTTTATTTTGATAATTTTTGGACTCTGCATTTACTTATCATTTATCATTTAAAATGATCCAGATTGAGATAGATAGTATTTAATAGGGCTATCTATACAAATAAATAAAATTGAGGGTCTGCTGTAATGTTAAAATAACAACTTTTTGCTAAATGTTTATAAAAGTTATAATACGGTACTAATAACATTTTTTTTTGTGTGTCTATCTGTTTGTTCCAGCTAATCTCCGAAACGGGTGGACCGATTTTGACGGCACTTTTACTGGCAGATAGCTGATGTTTTAAGGAGTAAAGAAAAATAATTAGGGCTCCGCGCAAAAAAACCCATGACATCCAATTAGTTTTGTGACATACTCGCGAACGAAGACGCGGGCGCAGCTAGCATTTCCATAAGAGGTAAGAAAGGTTGGTCCTCTGCCCAACCCTTCCGAGGTCAGCATAAAGAAAATGAGACTCTATAAGGCCAATAACCGGCCTCTACACCCCTAAAGTATCTGATACTTTAGATAGTTACTTTATTTATTTTAGAACTATCTACAGTCATAAGTTTGTTACAAGCATCTGTATAATCAAGGTCAAGGAAATACGTTAGCAATTCTAGTTGAAAACTATGATGACCCACGCGCATTTGAAACGCACCAGGTTTGAAGAAATAACAATTCTTGTTCAAAATCCTTATCGAATTCAGTCACAGTATTAAAAACGGTTTTCTAAGCTTTGCATGATTGCCATTTTCGTATTGTTTGGTAAAAAGTATATAATAATACCGTCCATGGCTCGTGGGATACACCCATATAAAATGAATGGATGCAGCATCTCTAAAACACAACACACAACATCACATTGAGAAACCACGATTTCCCAAAGGGTTGTAGAGGTCAGACGCTAGTGCTTCGCGTCGAACTAGAAACTTACCGTGAGCCCATAGTTAAGTAGACAATTAGATATAACTACTGTCTATGGCATGTGTATAGTGATCCTACGCACTAATAAAGATGGAGTCTCTAGCTAAGATAAGAAGTTAGGTCCCCATTTTTATTACTTGTTGATTAAACTTGTAATCATAATATGTACAAGTATGTAAAAAGGAGGGGAAATGATAAAGGGCATCAAAAAATTCGTCCGCATCGTTGTCAACAAGAAAAGTGTCCAATGTGTCCTGATTCTTTGGACAAAAAATAGGCCAGCCCTCTGGTCACTCGAAAAGTCGACCAACTGCTTGGCGATGTCTCGAAAAACTAAGTGGGCACTGGGACCCCATGGCTGATGATTACACGATCAAAAAGAGGCCCATGCATCAGTCAGACTGGTGAGCAAGAACTTGTGATTTCGAACCCCATTCAAGATCAAATTACAATACAATTTTACTAAAGTGTTTATTGGCTGCAGCCAATAAACACTTTGCGGTTCAATTCGAAGTTTTGCTTTAGTTATTCGAAGCCCATTGCAGCACACGTTTATGGGCTAATAATAAAGTGGAATCAACTTTGATTGTTATATTAACACTTTCATTGGAACTTCTGTTTTCATGAAGGTTTTAAGGTGTCGCATACATTTCGCGACAAATACGTGGCTAAATAATAATAGCCGCACGAGTCGATAGAAGGTTAAGCTGTGTATGCCGCGGTCGGTTCGAGGATAGGTGACCATCTATTAACTATCTAGACCCCTCCGTGCCTCGGAAAGCACGTTAAGCTGTTGGTTGCGACTGTCACTCGTAGATCTTTGACAGTCGTAATTGGTAGTCAGAAGCCCTTTGGCAAGACTGGTGGTCAGACTTTCGGGTCTGACAACCAGTCTTGTCAAGAAGAATCGGTTACCCAGTAACTGGGTTGTGGAGGTCAGATATGCAGTAATTCCATGCATTCAGCTGTATCCTGCCAACACACTGGTTTTCAGCTGCATCCGGTTAGACTGGAAGCCGACCCCAACATGGTTGGGAAAAGGCAGGCAAATTAACGCCTCGTGGTTTAGCGTTTTATTTTCGGGCCTCCTTATTCTACACTGTGTTTTGAATAAGCAATAGCTTAATAATTAACTTGAAAACATTTAGTGAAAACAAAACACGCGCTTGTTTGTGGCACCTGAGAAAGAATTTACAAACACATGCGAGACGTGCCATTGCTTCGACAATGTTAAAGAGATTTTTAATCGTTGTAATGTCTATGGGAAAAGCCCTACACCCAGCCATGACCCAGCTAGCATGTTACTATGTAAGCAGCGTGTGTGATTTCCTCTTCGTTACAATAGAGGAAACGCGAAGGAAATGGTAACGAATGATGACTTACCTAGAATTTATGCACGCGATTCTGTGCATCATCAGGAAGTTGCGGATGGAGGTCAGGAATAGCTGGTGGTAGTGGTCAGAGCTATTATTGAGTCACGGATTAGTAGGTAGGTTAATTTTGTTGGTAATTGATTACTTCCATGAGCACAGTTTTATGCATGAAATCTATTGGAACTGCCAGTTAATAATGAGTCGATTAAGTATATGTGCTCGTGGTATTGTTCAACAATGTAACAAGGAATATAAAATCGACTAAAATATTTTTAACGCTGTACACTAAAAACTCCAGGTAGAGGAAAAGGGATTTCGCTTATTTCGTCCATTCCTATGCAAAATAGCATAATCAGCCTGTAATGTTCCCACTGCTGAGACGCAGGCTTTCTCACTTCGTGAGGCTTTAATCCAACACGAGGGCCCAGTGTGGGTTGGTGCGGGACAACTCCGGAATCCTAACCCAAAATTCAAAAAACTGTGTCGTATCTCAAGCTTGACTGCATTCTGTATTTGCAGCTTTTCTTAAAACATGATCATTTATTTAGTTTACGATTTCCTTTCAACGTTTCCTGCATCTGCACCAAATTTTTTTATCATCTTCAAGATCTAATTGTAAGCACCAATTTCCCTAATTACGCAAGAATTTATTGCTTTCGCCAAAAAATCTTCCTCAAAAATCTCCGGAAGAAGTAAAAGTAGTTTCTCCTTTGTCGTAGATTCCCCGCACAACTTCAAAATCTAGACCACAGTACTTGTAAATTAGAATAACGTCCACAACTTCTTAAACAAGTTTCTTATCACCCTCAGGATCTAACTAATCATTGACTGCTTCAACCCGTCAGGTACTAGTCTCTTCTGCGATAAATTCTCCATCAAAATCTCTAGAAGAATGAAGAATGTTTTTAATAATTTCCTTTAAAACTCCAAAATCTAAACCGCTGTGATACGTCATGTGTAAATTAGAATACCTGTGTAGTATCACAGAAGTAACTTCATTACTCACATTGAAGAATACTGAACTGGACACAACAGATTATTAGACGTCGTATTTTACATCTGTGGGCGTTTAGTACCCCGCAAAGTGTTAAGTATTTGTCTTTTTTGAAAGCACCCACATCATATTTCTTATTAAACTCAAGATCTCATTAATTTTCAAGCATTCCTTCATTTAACGAATAGGTCTCCACCAAGAAAAATTTAAAATATTTTCTCGTTATAACTCCAAAATCTAGACCCCGTGATAGCATTACAGGCGGCATTTCTGTCTTGTCTCGTTGAACACTGTCGATTAGCTTTATAAAGATTCTAAATAACGTCTGTTACTTCCAAATCGAGTGGTTTATCATCTTCAAAATCTCTTCAACTACTTCCTTGCCTAGACTAGACGTTGTTGTATTGTCAAAATTTTCGGAAAGAGTAAAAGTAATTTCGCTTTTTGCGTTTACTTCCTTAACAACTCCGAAATCTAGACCACCGTGATACTATGTGTGTAAATTGGAATCTCTGTGTAATATCATAAGCGTGACTGCATTAAGTATTTGAGTCTTGTCCTGTTGAATGCCGTCGATTAGCTTCATATAGTTTCTAAATACCGTCTGTAACTTCCTAACTTAATGTTATATCGTCTTCAGTATTTTCTTCCTAGCCAAGATATTATTGTTGTTTCTATCACAATGTTTAGAAAGAGTAAATGTGATTTCTCCTTTTTCGTTGGTTTCCTCTACAACTTCAAAATCTAGACCACCATGATATTTTCTCTTAAATCAAATACCTGTGTAGTATCACAGGCGTGACTGCATTAAGTATTTATGTTTTATCATGTTCAATATCGTCTTCTAGGCTCCATACTTCCTTACCAGTGTCTGCAATTTTCAGCTACTTTCTTATCATAATCAGGAATTGTTTAATTATGTATTTTCTTGACCAGCTACAAAGTTAATGCTTCCATCAAAAGCTCTTTACAAAAGAAGTAAAAGTAATTTCGCTTTTCCGTTTATGTCTTCTTCAACTCCGAAATTTAGACCACCGTGACTTGATATGTGTAAATTGGAATGCCTGTGTACTATCACAGGCGTGACTGCATTAAGTATTTGTGTCTTGTCTTGTCAAAAGACGCACGCTTTTAGAAATTGAAAGCTATTGTTTTACGAACCATTGTTTGGCTTGTACACTTTCTGTTTAGCTTCTGTAGTAAATACTATTAAATTATGTGGTTGCTATGGCATATGGTGTGGGAATTTTATAGGTAATTGGTGATGTGAAGTCAACTGATATGCAGTATGTGGCTTCGAGTATTATTGTATTCAAAATCAAAATATGATTGGTTGGGATAGGTCCTAGGTTTAGCCATGTGATTTTATTTTTAATGGGCAACTTTCTACCTTTTAATGGGAAATTCCAATACCATAGTACGAGCTGCCAAAGTCCTTACAGTGGAAGTAATACAACTGGTATTGGTAAACATGGACTTTATACGCTAAACAATCCATCGATATTGTCATAATCACTATCAATTGATTGGTATTATTGTTATTACAATACAGGAAAACGGTTTGCTTAAATATATTATGTCAAAATATATTCATCAGTGGTGGCCCAGTGGTAGCGTCCCGGATTTAGAATTTGTAGGTCATGGGTTCGAACCCAGACAGGCGCTATACTTTGCGTAAATAATTTAATCACCACTGCTCTTAAAACGGCAAAGGAAAACATCTTGAGGAAACCGTCATATCCAGTTGCCGAAAATTAAAATACATGTGACATCTACCAACCTGCACTGGGCCCGCGTGGTAGATTACAGTTTCTCTCGAAGAAAGGAGGCCTGTGTCCCAACAGTGGGAACGTTATAGTTGTATGTATGTTATTTATGTCCTCTTTATTTTATTTTATGGCCATTTAAAAGCGAAAAAAAATCTACACTTGAAAGCACAAACTACATTTAAAGCTTCATTATTTTGTTCCTTGTCACTCATACAAAATATAATAAGCTTGTGTCTTTGTTTGTATCCAAATCACTTTCGACGTTACGCTTTTTAAATTGTAGGTTATGTTAAACTCCAAATTGGATTGTAAACTCTTGCCTTTTAATTAATTAAGGCATATGATGAGGCTTTCACTCATAAATTAAAAATAAACAAATATGTACTTAGGAATTATGGTCTCATGTTATGCGATAAGATAAAACGGTATTTTCTGTGATATCAAAAAAATAAATGTTATTAACAATTCAAGTTCAAATATAACTAAGGAAACGCTATGTCAAGGGTGCGATTGACTTTTAACACCAGTGTCTTATATCGTTGAAGTTGGAGAAACGACTATAATTATGGGCAATTACTAACAGAACAAAAAAAATGTTTAGGGAAGTAATTAACTTCAAACATACTTGCAATCCCAAGTAGAATAACCTAATAAAACATTATAATCTAATCTTACCAGCCTGTACTGTCCCACTGCAGGGCAAAGGCTACCCTCTCTCATTTCCACACTATTCTGTCTTTTGCGAGTGGCCACGGTAGGAGTCAAGCTCGTCCCGCGCCATCTTCGTCTTGGCCTGCCGCGATGGCGTCGTGCGTTTAGTGGGATCCAATTGGTGGTTCTCTTAGCCCAATTGTCATCTGACATGCGGCAAACATGTCCGGCCCAGTCCCACTAAGTTTAGCGGCTTTTTGGGTAACGTCTGTTATCTTAGTTTTGGCGCGCAGTATTGTGTTCCTTATACGGTCGAAAATTCTGCTTCAACGCTAACATATCATGCTGCAATTTCCAAGAACTTAACAATCACTACAACAAACAGCAATCTAATCGAGAAACAATCCAAAACAATAACTACTAACAAACTACCTTTTTGGCATGAAACTCACGATTCTCTCACACGGACGTTTATCCACCATTTAGGTCATCAAGAATGTTACTACGTACAGTAGTATTATAGTCTCTTCTAGGTGTAGTAGTAGCGGCACTGGTCGCAAGCCTGCTAGGTCATTGCTAAAGAATGTCTGTGACCCATTGAGGAGTAGACTTGATAAACATATAATGATGATATTATACTTACTATAATACTTTGGGGTCTGGTGGAATTATAATCAGTTGGAAAAGTTGGTAGTAGCTTTTCTTTTGGGTCAGTCTTTTAAGTTTATTATACCTATTATAAAAAAGATTACAAAGATCAAGATCATTGATTAAAATTTTCTATTGATCAAGATCAATAGAAAATTTTAATTGAATGATACTTTTAGATGTGGTCTAAGAGCCATTAACTTAATGAATACATTGGTTGGATGGAATGATAGACCGGATCGGATATCTATGGACCGGATGAATATCTAATTAAATTAGAAAACTCACTGAATGACTAACAACGTTGGTACAAACCGCATAAGGATGTTCAAACAAGATGATATTCTATTTTCTATTCCTATCGTGTTTGTGGGTAGATTTTGTTTTCTTAATCTGAATTCATGAATATGTTACAGTAACTAAATATTCTAAGTGCTTCTTGAACATGTTATTATTTCTTATGTAATTGAAAGGGTTTACCGTTTTATTGAGACATGGTTGTGCAACAATAAACACTTGTGGATTTATTATTATTAATAATAAGGAAGTTTGAATCACGTCTTACGGTGTTTAATATTTGAATGAAGTTGATTATTGTACACATTTTGTAATAAGTAATAAATAGTAATAGTGACGCTGGGAAACAAATAATACAAAAAATATAAAAACAACTGTTATATTTAGTTTATTTGGGTTCATAATAGATTATAACAGCTAAAAGAAAGAGTAAAGATTTGTACACACGAAGACATCACCTAAGAAATATATACGTTACAACAATATAATTATATATATGATATAACAACAAACGAAGATGCAAACAATAATATTTTACTTATATAATTCAATATGAAAATATTTACAAAAGCTATATAAAAGAAAAATATTATAAAGGAAAGGGAAAAATAGATCGACTAGTAAGAAATGAACACATAAAAATTGATACTAAAATAAAAATATTAGCCTCCTTGGCTTTGCCAGTCGGTTAGAGGTGAACAAAAAATAATAATTAAAGCTATTGATATCGTAAATACATTTGTACTTTATGAAAATTATACTAATAAAAAACAGGTACAATGTAGTAGTAACAATAAAGTAAAGAAAGACGATGAAGATTTAAAAAGAAATCGGCGATGCTGATAAAAAATCGAGACAAGATTCACTCGTTCAACAATAAATTAACAATACAATAATTTAAATAAATTATTAAATAATAAATTAAAGTCGTTACTTTGAGGTCCAAACTAAGTTACATGAAGATTAACCATGGCCCTTGGGACTTAGATTTTATCTTGGGTATTAGTTGGAGTAGGCGCTGTAGGCCAGGTTTTGGGCGTCTGAGGACCTGCCCCAACCGCCGTGACCGCCGCCACCACCACCTCCGTGGTGTTCTTCATGGTGTGGGTGAGCTACGACCTCGTAGCTTTCATGATGTTCGCCCTTGGAGAGAAGTTTCTTGAGGAGGACCAGAGCAGAGGCGAGGAGAGCAGCCTTGGCGAGCATCAGACCCTTGATAGCAGCAAAGGCGATGATTCCGAGGAACAGAGGGATGAGGGACTGGATCTTCAACTGGAGGAGGGCGAGGATGGGGAGGAGCTGCTTCAGTTTCTTCTTCTTGCCACGGCCTGTAAGAAAGAACATGTTTTATAGAACATAGCTGATGATTGAGCATTGATGTGATAGAATTGTAAAGATACGATTTTTGAACATTGACTGCAATACGCGGTTAGAAATGATACAGATGCTCATAGAAAAACTTTAGTTGTATTGAACTATATTGACCTATGATTAAGTAAGTAATATTTCTAAGATAATTCAATTCATAATATGGAAAATAAACCGGTGCTTGAAAACGTTTACATGTAAACTGTAGATAAATGCTTAATAAATACGCTCAACTCAATATATTCTAATGGTAAGTAATGAGATAAATTTATCTGAAAAGCATTTAACGTCCAGCAAACATCGCCAGCAGAAGCTTATAAATTTTAATTAACGTAATACACTTTCTAGTTAAAGTTACTGTAAACTATATGTACTTGCACTCGGTCAAATAAGAAAAGGTGTTTGTAGGCAATGTTGTTATTTGAATTTAAAATAGCCTCGTGCTCAGTTTAGGTAATTTACTATTTAGGTTCAAATGTTAATCGGGTATGGAAACTTCATTGGGATTCAATGTCCTTACCAACTGAAATTGAAATTCACCATGTAACATCAAGTTTGCATAACCCCATTCACCTAGAAAGTGTTTTGTTGGTACCAATTCGAAAGCTTCAAGCCTACATCCATGTTTCGTTAGCAAGATTATGCCTGGAGCGTTACTTTTACTCGTTTCTTGATAGAGATTTCGATCGCGGACCGTCTTAGCGGAACTTTAGAACAAGTCGAGCCTACATAGTCAACGTGTACTATGGACATCTAGCAAAAACCAGAATCAGTTCGTCCGCTTTCCACGATAATCAACCTTGTTAATAGGTTAGAGAAACCCTCTCGAGACTTGTTCGGACGTTTTCTAGCTTCTCATGGTGTGTTCCGGATGTCCGTTTCAAATTTTCTATATTTCGTAATGTACCTGTTATAGTTTCGGTATTATTCGTCTCGTCGTGTGTAACATCAGATTAATTTTTGATCGTACTTTCTATTTTTTTTAAATTCTCATGTGTGCACCGAACAGGTTTTGGCGTGTTTTAATTTATTTTGCGAGAGTTATGCCGGGAATTATATATGAACATGACTGCAAGTTTTATATAACTACTTTTTACTTTATGATGTTACCAAGCGAGTCTATGTCGTGACTTGTTTAATACGAAATATAATTGAGAGCTCCGTGGATGGTTTTCTCTACGACAATGACTTGCATTTCAAAAGTCCATCGCTTTTTATCGATATCATCAAAATTAACGGAAAACCAGTTTTACGAGCGCGAGAATGAGTGTTATATAATATGCAGTTTCATAATGGCCTGTAACGAATTGGTAGAACAAACTGTTTTAAACAACCGACAATGAGCCGTGAAATTGATTGGTCATACGTTTGTTATTATGCTAATAAAGAAATATTTGTTTTACGATGATGATGAGACTTTGATTGTCCCCTTGAGAAAATAACTTGCCCTTATAACAAGGTAGCATTGTACATCTTTTTGGGAACTGCCCATGATTATATTTCTCATAATACTTTCACTTGTTTCGTTGAAATAATTTGATCGCTTACGAGAATTGCACCTTAATGATATAGTAGATGTTAAATACAGGTTCCGTGGTGATAAATCTGTGCTTTTTTGTGTGAGCATCGTTATTGGACGTGACACATGTAATTATTTTTTTTAAGTGAGAAAAAATTATCCTCTATGAGTTATTTTTTATGAGAAGTGTGTTAAGAAGCTTAGAACAACTTTTCTATTGGTTTCGCGTCAGTTAGTTACTTGGGCTTTCATTTCCTACTTATAGCAAGAATTTTCTGTGTATGGGACTTATTGGTTTGTAGGTGTTATCTAAGCTTTTCATCATATAAATAAGGAAGTATATATATTAGCTATATTTAAATTAATAACTCTTAGTGTCTCTTTACAAACTCATCCTTGTTAGTGGCTATTACTTAGAATATAAGACAAATATGATTGAATTTTGAAATTTACTGTATTATTGTAGGATACTGACCTTCTTCAAGGGACCTCTTCATATCCTCAACGGTGCTCTTAGGCATGCGCAGCTGGACGACATGGTTCTCCATGAAATCAGCAGCAGCATCCACTAGCCTGGCCTCAACTGTGTTCTCCCTAGCTTGAGGTTCTTCTGGAAGAGGCTCGTAGGACCGGGCAGAGCGAGAGGTGCCGAGGTTGTAGATCGCGAGGCCATCAGCGAGTTTCAGCTCCCGCGCTGATGCCGCGTTTTCTAGGAATCTCATCGATTTTTCCTGTAGGAAGAGACGAGAAGGGTTAGAATATTGTTCTCAATTTAAAATACTGTTGGATTCGAACTACATAATTTGATTTTTTTTTAAAGCTTTTGCGAAGACCATTGTAACGTTAAGGAGTTTCATTTTCAGGCAATAATAAATAAATATCATGCTCAAGGTTCATATAAATTTTCAAAGAAAATATTTTAATTCCAATGAACTTGAAAGTTGGTTATACAAGTAAGCAAGTATTTATGCTGACTCAACCAGTAAGTTGGCGGCAAATAGCTTTCCAAACATTTGCTGTTTAGTCTAGTTACCAACATAAACTGCCAAATCATTTACTTGTTATGCAGTTAGTTAGTTAGATGCAAGTTTACTTTGAGATCAAGAGGTTAATTTTAATTGAGTTGATTATAAAAAATGAGCTGTTAATGTTGTGTGATGTTTGAAG
The DNA here is from genome assembly GCA_951800025.1 of Oligia strigilis. Lineage (NCBI taxonomy): Eukaryota > Metazoa > Arthropoda > Insecta > Lepidoptera > Noctuidae > Oligia > Oligia strigilis. The sequence continues at coordinate 1,571,122 of OX637563.1, read as the reverse complement.
AAGTGTTATATAAAGTGTTAATTGAATATAAAGTTTCTAAGTTAATTTCACTTGGTCTTGCTAATAAGGCCAAAAAGCTTATTAGTTTAATTGCAATTAGGGACTTTGAAAAAGTTTTCTTTATTGCAGTAATTTTAATGGAGTACAAAAAGGTAAAATTAGATTCCAATACAATTAAAAATTATGGTTGATATGGCATTTAAAATTGACAAATGACTCAAAAAGGTTGATTGAAATTATTGCAGTCAGAAAATTTAGTGACAGGTCAAAAATTGAGGGAGCTGAATAACCAAAGAGGTTGGTAAAGATTTTGAGGAAGCTGATGACGAAAAAGCTCAAGTCCAATGGACATCACTTAAACACGATCACAACACACCTTAAGGCACATCCAAGTATCTTCTTCGGCACAACTCTTGACCACCCCGACGACGGAACCGATGACATCATCATCGGAACTGGCTGGCTTGCAGCTTACTGCTGCCACAAACACTAAGAATACAAGGAAGGTCTTCATTTTTTTGGTCCTACACTCCTTCACGGTGGTTAGAGAAATGTGGTGAGGGGACTGTCAGAAAGCGGTTTTATTCTCCGTTCCCCCACTGCGGGGTTTAAGCCCAAATGCGCAACTCGATGCGTGTTACGAATGATATAGAAGCGGCTGCAGGTGGAATACTTTTTTTATGGTGGTGATGATTATGCTGTAGGGTGGATTTATTTTTTATGGGTTCTCGTTATGTGATGTGGACAAAATTAAAGACACTACGAAAATAATAATATTCGGGGTTATATTCAAACGAACTGTAACAAAATCAATCATAATTTAGGTGAAATTTTCGTGACGATAAATGCTACACTTATAGAGTAATGTACGAAATAGAAATTCTAGTATTTTGATGTTAAATAGGAAATTAATAAATTTGTTAACTGTGATGTAATGTCACACATAATATGTCAACTATAAAATAATATAGCTTTTAATATGAACTGATTAGAATTTCAAATCGGAATAAATTTCTATTTTTGGATGTAATATATATTATATTTGATTAATGTCGTATGATTTGTTTCCTATCTCAATTATATCATCGTTTCCATCAAATTAATGGCCTTAGTTACATCAAATTAATGGCCCAATTGAATATTGACCTAAAAAATAGTCACAAAGTTAATTTTATACTTCATCGTAACTATCATCATCATACCATTATTAGATTTAAAAAGAATCGATTGATTCTCTAGCTAGTCACAAGTACTTTACATTGTATCGAGGCCACAGCCAGTTCCTTTAAGCAAAGCGGGTCCACACTAGGTCAGAAAACTTCCACCTGGGATGGTACTAGGTAGAGAAATAAAATAAGCCTAAATAACCGAAACGTTTTAACAAATTCTGCCCATATCTTAAAATAATAAACGCGTGAATTCAACACACACGCATAATTATTATTTGTATATACTTTCTTTTGGCTTGAACGTGAAACTAAAATGTATGTATAATTTGATATATTATATCTCTTTTGGTATGTTTATTATCCGCAATCATCACGCCAGTAATTTTCAAGGGTCAAGTAGAGATTTACTATTTTACCAACATTGATGAATTATTTATTATAACAGCCGCACAGTTCGATCGATCAGGTTAAGCTACGCTTGCCGCGGTTGGTCTGTGGATGGGTGACCATCTTTACATACCGTGACCCCTCCGTGTCTCGGAAAGCCGTTGGTCCCGGCTGTCATTCGTGGATCTTTGACAGTCGTTACGGGTAGTCTTCTGACTACCCGTAACGACTGTCAGACTGGTTGTCAGACTTTCGGGCTTCTGCCCGAAAGTCTGACAACCAGTCTCACCAAGGGGTATCGTATTACCCAGTAACTGGGTTGTGGAGGTCAGATAAACAGTCGCGCTATGTAAAATACTGGTATTCAGCTGCATCCGGTTAGACTGGAAGCCGACCCCAACATAGTTGGGAAAAGGCTAGGCAGATGATGATTCATGAATTATTTGAATTACTACTTCAATCATAGAAGCTTAGCATATTATATTGTCATCAATATACAATGGACATGGTTATTGTCCTCTATTGCTTTATCATGATTTTTAGTATCTAGTTTGTACGTGAACCATTTGAAACTATAAAAGCAAATATCTTAAAAATTGGACCTAAAAACTTACTAATTATAAAGGCGGACTTAAGAAATAAGATAATTATATTCTTAAACGGGTACGAAATATTAATTATAACGGTAGCTTATTGAATCGTTTTTTAGAAAATTACAATTTCAGACCATCCCAATTAGCAAATGATCATCCATATTAATGATCCTACATCCATTCTCATCCAACTAAAATGGATGATAATTATCATATTTAAGTAAATTCTAGTTAGAAACTTCCGTTTCTGTATGTAGGGCGAATCGTCGTGTCTAAACGTTTGTAATGTGTATACAACTTGCATTGAGGGCTCTTGGTGCTACTTGAGTGGTCATTTTCTACTCATTGATACTATATACTGTCCATTATATTTTGACATTCCAAGAGGGCGCCACATTCTTCGTCTATCTGTCAAAGATCTGTCAGATTCAATACTAATCCAACTTTAGTTCCATATTTCACCGTCTGTCAAAATAAATCGGCCTATTTTTCTGAATGAACTTTTCACCAAATAATTGTGTATGTAAATAATTTCTAAAAAAAAAAAGAGTGACAGTTATGATTGCGTTTTGTTATGGTCGAATTATAAGTGGTTTTGGTAATAGCAGTAGGCTTGGATATTACAGTGTAAATGATGATTGAAGTAACTGATGTATTGCGTAAGGCAAAACCATTTGGTTTTAATGAATGACTTCATATAACAGCTGCTTTGCTTTCCAAGTGGAATGAACTCTTGAGGGCTTAGTACGCTGTTTTGGTTTTTTATGTCTTGGATTGGCAAACAAGCTGGGCACCACCGCCTATGGACGTCTTTAGTACCCGGGTACCATAGGCGAGTTGTCTACCCTTTTTGAAGAGTACTCTCTTCTATTTTTATTATATTTATTAGTATTATCATCTTTCCTTCTAGGCCATCATATTCCGCCTCCTGTCCCACTTGTATTTTGTCGTTCTATATCAAAAACATTTTCTTCAATACCCGGGGTACCACTGGTGAGTTGCCGACCCTTTTTGAAGAGGCCTCTCTTCTATTTCTCTTTATATTTATAAGAATTTTTAGCTTCGACACTTCCATTGTCATCATACTCATCATTCACATACCTCTCCTCTCCCGCTTGTATTTTATCGATCTACTCGTATGTCAACTGATATTTTTAACCGTGCTAGTTGTTGCCCCGACGCAATTGTACTGTTTCTTCTAAGAGTGTTATATCTTTATATCATCATTCTTAGGGTTCCGTAAACAAAGGGTAAAAACGGGACCCTATTTCTAAAACTCCACTGTCCGTCTGTCTGTCACCAGGCTGTATCTCATGAACCGTGATAGCTATCACAGATGATGTATTTCTGTTGCCGCTATAACAACAAAAATATTAAAAACAGAATAAAATATATATTTAAGGAGCCCCTCCCATACAACAAACGTGTTTTTTTCGGCGTTTTTGCCTTGTGGTACGGAATCTTTGGCTAGTTTTTTTTGTATTCTATTAATCAAGGAGAACAAGTAGATCCAATTCATGTTCTCCTTTGCAACTTGACTCATTATGCAAAATGAAAAAGCAAACTGCAGTCTTTAAAAGACTAGATTGGATCTATTCAATGAGGTTTGTGTGAATGAACACATTACTAGATACATTGAGGTTTGTAGCAATATACGATGAAATGATTCACGTGTTAGAAGTAGTTACCGATACATTAAAAAGTCAATGTTAGACTTTGGACTCGCAACTTTGTAGCCAGATAACCATGTACTTCCTGTTGTAGTTTCTTTTAGAGCACTATAAAGAATAATATCTGTTTATCATGTTGTTAAAGAAGCAGGTCTATTAACTTTCTTCCCGACTCTTAGAGGCCATGGTCAAAAGAAAGCCTATCTGGGTCACCAAAAAAGCGACCCTAGGCGCCAAAAGCGAAACATAAGCCGAAAATTAATACTTAAATTACTCTGATTACCCCCTAAGGCTATACACCCGTGAAGTTATAGAAATACGTACTTTTTATGATTTCTAAAATTGCATAATCGTGCAGGTGTTTCGAGCGTATATTTTAATTCGTACAATGTGCGCACGTGAACACTTTTTATGTAATGTCCGGTGCGGTAAGTTACGAATATGATTTCCTATTTTTATTTTAAGTGTTTGTCTTAGATCGTTTTAGTTTAGCGTTTGTTTGTAGGCTACTTCGGTTTCGCTGTATTATTTTCAACGTTTATTTATTTTGTCTTTTATTCTGTTTCGTCTTCTTTAAACGGTGGTTGAACGGTGATAATGAGACGTACACAGATATTACTGATGGTCGTGAATTCATAATCTCCATCTTCCTCTCATCATGTATCTTCTATTGTTTTTTTGGTGTTTAAATCTGATATACTTACAGGATGAAATAGCAACACAGTCAGCGGTAAAACAATCGGACGGGTCGATCGATCAGGATTGCCGCGGTTGGTCCGTTGGTGGTTGACCAACTTTACATATCAAGACCCTCCGTGCCTCGGAAAGCACGTAAAGTCGTTGGTCCTGGTTGTCATTCGTGGATCTTTGGCAGTCCATAGCGACTGCCAAAGATCCACGAATGGCAGCCGGACTGAGCGGTTTTTTGTCCTGTCGGTAAAAAAACTCAGCCGGTGTGCTGTTGGACATAGCCTCTTCTATTGCACGCCAACTTCGGCAACCCTCATCCAGCTGCTACCGGCCATCCTGCGAAGATCCTCGCTCCACCTAGCCTGAGGACGTCCTACTTTACGTTTACTGATTCGCGGTCTCCACTCAAGAACACGTCTACCCCAACGGTCATCTGTTCTACGGCTAATATGGCCGGCCCATGGTCACTTCAGCTTGCTTATTCTGTGAGCTATGTCGACAACTTTGGTTCTCTGCCGGATGACGATTATGACAGCCTGGAAAATGCTGATGCCCATACTCTTTACTTCGTTTTATTTTATGGATATTAACTGAAAGGGAGAAAGCTGTGGGCCAAAATAACTACTATGGCATGTGGAACACTAATACCGGTAGAAGGCTTCGTAGCAGACCCTGTAGAAGATGGCGGCACGAGCTGGACAAAACAAACGACCAGTCCATATTAGCAATGGATCACAAACTCGGAAGTCGTCGGAAGCTTAGAAGTCGTGGGGGAGGCCTTTGCCCAGCAGTGGGATGATGCAGACTTACAGTAGCAGTAACTGAAAGGGAAGAGGTAGACAGTAAACTATAACTTCCGGAGACCATTACAAATAAGTAGGCGAATAAAATTCCGAACCGAAACGCGAGCGCCATTGATAATAACTAGTTAGGTATTATAAACGCACACATAGCAATTACGTGCCGATTTTAAATTAAAGATCGCAATGTAGCTTTGTTGTTAACTGCTAGTACTTCAGCGGTGAGGAGGCAAAATTGGTTTTATGTAGGTCATCTGTTTCACAACTTGTTGGTTGTCGTTTATCGAAGATTTGGGTGAAGGGGTTTTATTTCCATTATCAGTACAAATAGTCGCCACGCTTGGCTATCATCGTCATCTTCAGCCTACAGCAGTGTACTGATGGACATAGCCTTTTCTATTGCACGCCAACTTCGGCAACTCTCATCCAGCTGCTACCAGCCATCCTGCGAAGATCATCGCTCCACCTAGCCTGAGGGCGTCCGTCCTACTTTACGTTTGCCGATTCGCGGTCTCCACTCAAGAACACGTCTACCCCAATGGTCATCGGTTCTACGGCTAATATGGCCGGCCCATGGCCACTTCAGCTTGCTTTGTTCTGTAAGCTATGTCGATAACTTTGGTTCTCTGCCGGATCACCTCGTTGCGGATTCGATTTCTCAGAGAGATGCCAAGCATAGCCCGTTTCATAGCTCGTTGAGCGACCTTGAATTTATGGACCAGCCGTACCGTGGCTGTCCACGTTTCGGCTCCGTAAGTCATAACACGCTTGGCCAGTTTTATTTTATTAATGACTGGTTATGTAACGATAATTGAATGTTGGAGGGTTTTTATCTTATTTATCAGGACCCTAAGTTCCGAAAGGCTTTAGAAAAAAAAAATCTGATAAAACACCAAATTTTATGATTTAATTTAGTATTTAAATAAAAACCGAGTGCCCGCTTAGTTTTTCGAGATGTCTCCAAGCGGCTGGTCTACTCTTCATGTGACCAGAGGGCTGGCCTATTTTTGACAAATGAATCAGCATCGCCATACAACGATGCAATGCTGCCAGCCTTTTGGTAACTATTCCTGTTGACAGGGATGTAGACTTTTTCTATACATTTACATATTATTATTTTATATGTAATTAAGTATGATGATTGGACCAAGTGTTAATATTTCGTCATCTTTATGAAACCTGTTCATGAAACCGCTTTCAAGAACATTCTGCTCGGACAACCGAAGACAAATAAAAACTTGTGTTATGTTATGTCATGTTATTTCAATGCTGAACAAGTTCTATTGATCTAATCAATGACATAGAAAGCCTTATCCATAGTAATATTCAAAGTAAGTTTTTACAAATGTCAATATGACTCAAAACCGCCCAGCTAAGGGGTTTAAAAGACGTTTAAACGTCCTCCACGTTTTCCCATCACATCACTGACATTGGCAGAATTGTCGACATCGGCACCATTGCTATAGAGAAAAATATAATAGAAAATGTATACAAACAAACAATACACAAACACAAAAAAAAAACAAAACACAAAAAAAAACAACAACAACAGTCAACAACAACAACAGCTGTGCTGAATCTGTGCTGCTGTGTGCTGTGTGTGTGTGTGTGTCAACAGTCGCAAATCATTACTTAAGTTTAAGTAACGTTTATGAATAAAGGGGTGTATTGCTTTCGAGACGTGTTCAAAGCGAGCCATAAAAGGAGGTACTGTATTATGGAGATCGTAAATTCACTGAATTCCCTTGTATATATCCGTCGCATTCTGACATTGCTCCGTCGTTTAGAATTTCTTTACGTCGAAAGCTTTATTAACGTATTATAACTACTGCATAAAATGCCATTCAATATGGTATTTTAGAGAAAAATTATATTTAATGACGAATTCTGAAAAATTTGTAGACATAAACCCACGATTTTCTTGAATCCGGTGGTTATCGCTTAGGCTATATGGGTTGCTTGTTGCAAAAGGGTCATATTATCACGTCCTGGATGGAATACGCCGAATTGCAGGTCACCTTGTATTTTTTTTTTAAACCTTGCCCCACACTAGGAATTTCTCCTGTATTATGAAGGTACCACCTTTTTCAGACGAAGGGATTCAAGCTTTTCACACGAAAGTACAGAGGGAAATATTTAACTGATCCGCTAAACATATAATGACCTTCCAATGATGGACACTTTTTTAATAATTGAACCTCTAATTAACTTACTGGTCTTTTCTCGCAGTTGCGCACAGTAACCAAGATAGCCTCGACCAATTGGGTTAGGTTAGGTTGGAACTTTGACTAATCCCACGCGCCGGATTGGTCGCAGTAATTAAGCTACGGTACCAAATGGGTTAGGTTGGGTTAGAACTGTCGCGGGGGGAGTCAAACTCCCCCCTGACCCGTGGAGGCCCGCAGTGGCGGGCTGGCAGCAGTCGGCGGTTGCGGAGGGATCGTACGTTCCCGTGACCCCTGGTGTAGATGAGAGATGGAACACCGGGGTGGTTTTTAGTCAGTAAGAGTCTGACAGGGCCCCCTGCCCGGCCCAGGGCAGAGGACATCCATGAGGATTATCCACCCCGGAAACAAAAAAAAGGGTTAGAACTTTAACCAACTGCTGTATTCAAGTTGATTAGTTACTTAGATATTTTGTATTTTTATAATCCCAAAATAGGAAATATTTGCGGTTTGAGCCTATGTTCAATAATATTTTTAGGAGCGCAAACATAATAATTATTAATTAATGTCTAAAACAAATAAACATCTTGTACGTTCATGTCTATTTCAATAAGCAATAGTGTTGTGCACACACTATCGAGTCTTTTTGCTCCAATTTGCTCTTACTACTGGCTCGTGCGATATAATTGCCTAACAAACTCTGCTACGTTTTTCATTCATTCACTACAATGGCATGAGTGAATGACGCATTTTAACAAAAAGTTTTATCTTCACTTTCGTAGTGGATACAATGTGGTATTAAATATTTAATTAGTGTTAAAAGAGAAGATTAGGTAGATGAATAGGGCGATAAAAAAGTTATCCCATGAATTGTTGCTAAGGGAAAATTTAAAAAGTTACACATGATTTTTTGTTATTGAACTCATTTTGCAGTATCATTAGCGTAGTGAAATAAGAAATTAAAGAGGTAATTTGTAGTATCTGGATATACTTTGAACTTTGTTTCGTGTCGACAGTAAAACTTAGAATTGTTTGGACAAAGGCCACATTAATAGATACAAAAACAAGCCGAACTCACCCAGGTTTAATGCTATGTTCACATGCACGCCGTGCAGCCCGGCGGGCTGCCTGGCGGGCTGCGCGGCATGCAGCCCGCCCCAGGTCGGCGAACATTCAAGCTGTTCACACGCACGCCGTCGTGTCAGTCAGCACGCCCGGTTCGCGGCATTCACGTTCACAGGCGCGTTTACGGGCTCGGGCGTACCGTTTACACGCTCGTGAATGTGAATGTGCACGTTGAATGTCGAGTTGAACGCGCGCGTGTGAACATAGCATTAAGTTTTAAGAGGGTGCATTCTGAAAGATGGCAACGCGATTTACAAAAAAAAAATGACTGTCAAATATTAAAAAAAAAACTTTAAAAAATAACCGTCAAATATTTCGTTGTTTTGATTAATTTGTCAGTATTCGAACAACTCAACTCAGCCTGTCGCAGTCCACTGCTGGACATAAGCCTCTTCCAGGCTGCGCCACAACACCCTCTCCTCCGCCTTCCGCATTTAGTTTTCCCCAGTCACTTTCCATTAACTAAGGGGCGTCACACGCTACGCTTTTCGATACGCGGTCTCCAATCGAGTACTCGTCTGCCCCGTGCAGACGAGTACTCGATTGGAGACCGCGTATAGGTATAGGTACTCTCCGAGTATCCCGATCCCCCCGAGGCCCCCATCCCGGAGAACCTCGAATACGATAAATATGACCACCGGCCGTCGGTCCTCCGACAAACATCACTGTCACTTCAGCTTACTTTGCAAGCTGTGAGTATTACTGAGTGAAATTATGAAATATCGCTCTATAATGCATTTCACTTTTTTTGATTATAATATGAATAGCAAATATAAATATCGTAACACTGAATACCTATTAAAAATTCGGTGTTATTACAATTCATGATCAATACTTTAGTGAACTATAGAGCGATATTTCGTATTTTCATTCAGTAATACATACATACATAACACACATACTATTCATGGGGTTAAGCAGAAACTAGAGCAGTGGTGGCCCAGTGGCGTCAGCCGCGACTTATGAGTTGTAGGTCGTAGGTTCGAGCCCTGAAAGGCGCTTTACTTTGTGTAAATTATTTCATCACCACTGCTCTCAAAACGATGAAGGAATAATAAAAAAAAATAAAAAAAGGATATAACTATGTTAGGTTTGGAGTCACCTTTTAAGCAAAGATTTCGTGAAGAAACCGTCATGTCCTTGAACCAAAAATTCGAAGACCTGTGACATTGAACAACCCGCACTGGGCCCGCGTGGTGGATTACGGCCCACTCCTTCTCACAGAGAGACGCTGTTGATGGACGTTGCCAACTGAAAGAATGCTCCCTCTTAACATTCCGTTCTCTGCTATCGGTTCAAACACAATAGGCAAAACTAATGCCGCTAATTGGGAAGTGTCAACGCAATAATAACTTTACATTGTTGTAATTAATTTAAAAGTCTAATTAGCTGACGCTTGTGATTTTATCTTTAAGTGAGCAGTTGCTACAAGCAGTTCTTTGTAGAAAAATCATCATTCACAACTTTACCAGCCCGTATATCTCGTAAAAATCACACCATCAAAACGTAGGTGAAGATAGCTTGAAGTGAGCTACTCTTCTTCCATCTGAGGGAAATTCTCGTAATTTTAAGAATGTTTACGGTCCTATCTCAGTCTCAATCTGTCAAAAATACCCCTAATTTTCTTACATTTTTGACAAGTTTTTGACGTCAATTGTCGCTAAGATGAGATTTCGATTAGATTTAGAACGTTTTGAATTACGGGAATTGGCCATCTGATGATAAGAACTGACAATGTTGACAGCTCACTTGAAGCTCACTTCACCTAAGTTTTCACGGTGAGATTTGTACAGTAGAGACCAAATTGTACGCAATAATATCTGTAGCTAATATTGCTTGATATCATGGGTTATAAAAAGTGGCCAAAATTGAAGTCTAGACCAAAACTTTTTCTTCAGTTTTTTATCTGCTACGCCTAAACGCTAAACCTACTTCCTCAAGGTCAACAACCATAGAAAATCCGGTCAAGAGCGAGTCGGACTCGCGCACCGAGGGTTCCGCACAAAAAGTTTATCACGGTTTTTTTTTCTTCTTTTGACTACAAATTTGCGATTTTCGGATTTTTTCCTTTGCTTCTTGGCAAATTTCATAATTCTAGGTCAACGGGAAGTACCCTATACATTTTGATTCCCTTGAGAGTGTCGAAATATACGTTTTTTGTGGCATAAACGGCCGTATATTTTTACGTTTACTTAGAAGTTTGATTTTTTCACAGATTTAAAGGACCGCAGGCCTGAGTATATGGTTTTAATTTTAACTCGATACCTCCACGCGTTCTCGAGATAAAGGGTCTTGACAGACAGACGGTCGGACAACAAAGTGATCCTATAAGGGTTCCGTTTTTCCTTTTGACGTACCTACGGAACCATAAAAACTAAAACCTGCCAAAGGAAAACGAATTAAAAAAAATCTAGTTTTCATTACAAAACCTAGATTATTTTCTTCACCAAATTCCGACTTATCATGGAATTATTCAACTTTCATATAATATGCGCATTATAAACTAGTTGTGCAAATTGTAAGGCAAAAAACTAAAAAGTAAAAGTGGTTTTATAGTGCTATATATTAATTATATTATGGTGTGAGTAGAGACAGTTCGTTAACCCAGCCTACCTTACCCAGCTGTGTTTTAAAAGTTTACGTTAGTTCATGATATAATACGATCATCATCTGTCTAGCCTTTTCCCAACTATGTTGGGGTCGGCTTCCAGTCTAACCGGATGCAGCTGAATACCAGTATTTTACATAGAGCGACTGCCTATCTGACCTCCACAACCCAGTAACTGGGTACTACGATACCCCTTGGTAAGACTGGTTGTCAGACTTTCGGGCTTCTGACTACCCGTAACGACTATCAAAGATCCACGAATGACAACCGGGACCAACGGCTTAACGTGCTTTCCGAGGCACGGAGGGGTCACGGTATGTAAAGGTGGTCACCCATCCACAGAACTACCGCGGAAAGCGCAGCTTAACCCGATCGATCGACCTGTGCGGCTGTTATATAACGGGACAGCATCTTTGGAACTGTTTAGGTATCAAACTTATCATTTCTTGATTCATTAAAATGCATAATCAGCCTGTAATATTCCCACTGCTGGGACACAAGCCTCTTCTCGGTGGGAGGGAGTGGGCCGTAATCCACGACGCGAGCCCAGTGCGGGTTGGTGCATGTCTTCGAATTTTTGGTTCTAGGACTTGCCGGTTTCCTCACGATGCTTTCCTTCACCGTTTTGAGAACAGTGGTGATTAGAATTTACACAAATTAAATCGCCTGTCTAGGTTCGAACCTACGGCCTACTAGTAAGTCGCGGCCAGTACCACTGGGCCACCACTGCTCTCTCTAATCAATATGAATCTTAAATCTTATTAATATGATTGGTATGTTATTTTTAAATGGTTCATAGTTGAACGTTATCGTTTTGGAATGTGAGAACTTTTTTTTTATGAGTTTTTTCCACTAGTAGTACCGCCTAACCAATTCTGCGCCAAGAAGTACCTACCTATTATTATTTATGTTCCAGTTTGCAAGTAATTGGTGAAATTATCACTTAATGAGACGTTCCTAATGCTGGTGACCCTACACAATTAAAAATGGTTTGTTAAAAAAAAAAATATCACATCTATTCAAAAAGAGCTAGTGTATTCTTCGTAAACCGGGACTAAAATAGCTCTTTAATCCCTGGGGACTAAAAGTATTTGAATTTGGAATGTGGATATTGTTAGTAAAAGTTCCAATCACCAAAGAGATCAAACACGAACATTGTATGAACAAGTAACAGGCTGTATGATAAAGAAAAATGTGCGCGAGCAAAATTAAAAAAATAAAAATTGTGAAAAAATAAAAAACACGTGAAAAGCATTCTACCTTCGTAATTGTTTACTCAAAATTGTTAGTTAGTAAATAAATAAACCTACTATTCTTATTCATAAGTTGCACTTACCTACTTAAAACACTCTCGCCTTCAAAATAGTTGTTGCAAGGATTACTTGCTATCTTTACTTACTGTTGTCTCGGACAGAAGTTAGTAAATATAAAGAAAGGCAGGTTGGCCTGTACAGAAAACAATGCGGCTGAGACGGCGTCAGGATTAGCAAGTAAGATATAGATTATTGAATAAAGATCAGAGCTAACCTTAGTATTCTAGTTGCACCACATAGTTCAAGTTCAGTGTGTCAGTTTGTACGAAATATCTATTCAATAGTTTCTTAAGTGTACCTACATAACAGTTTGGGTAGTGGTTTGAAGAGAAGATAAAAAGTGGTGACGGCTGAATGTGGGTCTTTTTTTTTTGAGGATGGGATGACCCCTCCCTCTCTATGTGGAGCGGAAGGGAGTGTCAGACTCTTACTGACTAAAACCCAGCCGTGTTCCTTCCTTAGCCCTTTATGTTCCGGGGCAGCGGTAACTCTTTCGGACAATCCCGCTAACCCGGCAGGCTTTGGCTTCGGCCCTAAGGGGGCCTCTCCTCGATGCTGACATCTCTTTGAGGCGCGCGTGGAACTCGTACGCGCCGTCCGGCACGGGCCTGGTCCTGATCGGACGGTGAGCTACCCATTACTCTCCGTCCGCAGGCCCGCACCTACGGTGGCTGGGACAGGAGGCCCTTTCCCTCAGCCATCCCGCCACCTCCTTCGCTAGCATCACTGCTTCGCAGAAGGAGGTGAGTGCCTCCCATTCCCTCTCGCTCCGGACCATGGCTTGAACCGGGGCCGGACGCGAGAGGTCGCCGCCGCTGCCGATCGCTTCTACGAGGACAAGGCGGTGCTCTGCCCAAGCGGGGCAGACCTCCACCGGCTCCACCGTGTCCTCTGGGCGATCCTCGCAATGTGGGTCTTGAGTTCGATTCCCAGGTCATTAAGAATTTCTCCGAAGTTTGCAAGTTGGTGGTGTGACACCCTCGGCTCTTGGACAGCACGGCCAGTGCCTGATCTCTCCCAGGTTATATGGATTGCCATTGGACTTAGAGAGTCAGGGAAAAGGGGGTGCTTCTGTATATATGCGAACACACTTTTATTATCTCGGCTTGGTTAGTCTCCGAGATGAAATTCAGTTAGAACATTTTAAGTCTCAAACAAGGATAAAATTACAATAAAAACATAAGGTTAACCACACTAAAGTACAACATACGAGCTACTTGCTCAGATTATAATGAAAAAGAGAGTGAATGAAATCGAAGAGTGAATGACATTTAATGTTGAATGAAGCTTAACATTCGCGAAGAAAATCACAACGTTATTACTTATTACACCATTCATATCGAATAAGACGTGGGAATGCATGACGAGCACAGTTTAGATAAATGAATGCGGCATATTGTGTTACGAGAAGTTTTGGCTGGTATTTTATTTGTTTTGATTTATTATTTTACAATAATGCGTAAAAAAGTGGCGTCGATGACACGCAGAGTGGGAGGAAGCTTCAACAGTACCTTGAGGGTATTTGCTGTGTAGCGGTAACTACAACGCCACATGAGAACAACGCGTCATTCTGACGTCACGCAAAATCCTGCATCTCGCAAGCAGAGTTTACCGCGCAACTAGCATAGATACAACGGCCCGACATGAATCATCGGGCAGTTGCCCGCCAGACACAACACCCGTCTGGTCGGAGGATCCTCCCTTTTCTATAGAGTATGAGTGAACTTTACACCCTGTTTCTCATACCTCTATAGCTGAAAAGCTAGATCGTCCTATCATGGGTAGGTATATCTAGCTTCATGTATTACATGGGGTTTGATGAAACTATCTGTGGTCGTTATAATATCACCTTTTTTGGTTTCCTAAGTATATACTAACATCCATACTAATATTATAAATTTGAAAGTAACTCTGTCTGTCTGTCTGTATGTTACCTTTTCACACCTAAACCACTGAACGCATTTTGATAAAATTTGGCAGTGAGATAGATTGCATCCCGGGGAAGGACATAGGATAGTTTATATTGACATACCTAGGTTATAAGATAATATTAGACATTAACACAATGTGGGCCTATGTAGTGTGTAAATAATATATTTTTTTATTTAACATAACGCAGACAGCGGCCAATCGCACAATAATAATAATAGTTATTAATTAAATTATTATTATTATAGCGTAATCAGCCTATAATATTCCCACTGCTGGGACACAGGCTGTTATATAACGGGACAGCATCTTTGGAACTGTTTAGGTATTAAACTAATCATTTCTTGATTTCGTTTTTAAAATGCATAATCAGCCTGTAATATTCCCACTGCTGGGACACAAGCCTCTTCTCGGTGAGAGGGAGTGGGCCTTAATCCGCCACCCGGGCCCATTGCGGATTGGCAGATGTCACATGTCTTCGAATTTTTGGTTCTAGGACATGCCGGTTTCCTCACGATGTTTTCCTTCACCGGTTTGAGAGCAGTGGTGATGAAATAATTTACACAAAGTAGCCCGCCTGTCTGGGTTCGAACCTACGACCTACAACTCGTAAGTCGCGGCCGTTACCACTTGGCCACCACTGCGCTCACCATTATTATTATAGGTCAATCAATTATTATGAATGATTACTAACATTATTTTGTAAACTCGTAATTGTACTAACAAATATGGATGTAATGAATCTGAAAAATAAATTATTATTATTATTATAGAATATTCGAATAATATACATATTTATTACATAATACATCATCATCTGCCTAGTCTTTTCTCAACTATATTGGGGTCGGTTTCCAGTCTAACCGGATGCAGCTGAAAACCATTATTATTACATAATACATATATTATAATAAATTAAAGTTGTTTTACGTGTCTGTTTGTGTTACAAGTTCTAGACTTCTACGACGCTACTCGGAGTTCTAAACTATGCAACTGATTTTGTGCAATTTTAATCATCATTTAGAGAGTTTATTCTGAATGACTTAAGTCTTTCATAAATTAATATTCAACTTGCATATTATTACGTAATCTGAAGTCTCAGTTTTTAAGAATTTATATTTGAGAAATGGCAATTTAATAATGATTATGTAACAGTGACTGCACCTCCTATTTCGAGTTGGCGCAAGTTTTCAATTACATTCTGTATTATAAAATTGAAAACTTAAGTATTAAGTTTGTTAATGTCATCATCTGCCTAGACTTTTCTTAACTATATTGGGGTCGGCTTCCAGTCTAACCGGATGCAGTTGAATACCAGTATTTTACATGGAGCGACTACCTATCTTATCTCCACAACCCAGTCAGTTACTGGGTAATACGATATCCCTTGGTAAGACTGGTTAACAGATTTTCGGGTTATTGACTACCCGTAACGACTGTCCAAATTCCACGAATGACAGCCGGGACCGACGGCTTAACGTGCTTTCCGAGGCACGGATTAAGTATGTTAAAGTGCAAAGATAAATTCCAAAATGAACTTCGGAGTTGTGCTCTTTCACGCTAGCTATTTCATACCCATTTATTATGTGAAAAATACCACATCCATAAAAGCTCTTCACTTCCCAATAACGCGCGCACGTGTTACAAATGGGCGTCGTCACGCAAAATATCGATACTTCGACGATTCGATCCACTATAATAAAACTTTCATCGACATCGACTGTCGATAGTGATGTAATGACTATAATTTTGAAGTAGGAAAGTGTGTTTGGCATAGAAATGAGTGTTTAGATGACATTGAGTGAAGTTCTTTTTAGTGTTTTGCTGTCAACTGTGACGAATTTCGATTATATAAGGTGATTTTGGCAAGAAGATGGACAGTACTGATTACCTATCATAAGTTCGAAAAATATTTGACCAAATTTAATTTCACCTAAAACTTTTCAACTATTTTCGTTTCGTTTTATTTTACTTCATCGAAGTCACGTCTGCCACTGTATCAGTTGACCTATTATAATCAATTCCATTTTTTTCGTTACTCCGACGTTTCATTTGGTCGAAAAACTTTTTACCGAAGTTACACTTGCACTTGCAGCATGCAAGCAGGCATGCAGCATCCAAGAAGGCATGCAGCGTGAAAGCAGGAATGCAGCGTGCAAGCAGGATGCATTCCTGCATGCAAGCAGGCATATGGCAGCGTGCAAACAAGCAAGCATGCAGCGTGCAAACTTGATAGACACAATAATTTCTACATACCCACCCCTCTTCAAGAGGAGAGGAGGGAAGGCCCTACCTTCCTCTACTCTATGTATTCACTAAGTGTTTTCCGGGAATAAGACTCCTTTCCAGGATACAAAACCGGAAATTTTGTAAAACTCTAATTCCGCAATGCCGAAAGTGACGACAAGTCTAATTACATCATTGTAACAAATTTTCTCTCACGTCTTAAAAGCCGTAACTCGAATACATATCATGCGATTATTCGCATAATCGACTTTCGACCGACGACATCGATATAGCCTTTAATGAATCGATTTGAATTGCAATCGAATAAAAGTGTGGCTAGACGTTACGACGATATGGGCTTGAGGAATGAGGTTGTAGTGTAATTAGGGAGAAGCCAATGTTTAGCAGTTGTCTTCAGAAATTAATTGATGGTTGTTGAAAATCAGGTTTGATACAAAAATCGGCCAACATCTTGACCTATAATAATAAATATCTGGACTTTAAAAGGGACCTCTTAGTTTATTTCGATTTTTCTTCTGCAAGTAATTAGTTGAGAAACACCAACCTCATCTAGTTTAAAAACATACTTTTGACGTGTAAATGTGTTTGCTACTTCTTTCAAATCATTTATTATAAAAGTTTGAAATGTAGGACATAGAAAAAGTTTTTTAAATCAGTCTTTTTTTCTAGTCATCCAAACTAGTCACTTAAAAAAATCCAAATATTATCTATAAACAAAATAATGAAAACAGCAAAATTTCAAATTCTTCAAAATTATGGAAGCCACGCCCTTGCTTTTCGCGCTCAATAAGTGAGACCAACTCGCATTGTTACGGGTCCTTTTCGATTCAAGCTACGCTTAAACTGCGAATCATAAAACAGCTATGATCTAAACATTTTCCTTATTCACAAACTAACATGTAAATGTCTGATTTGTTATGTATTCGTAGCCAATTTAACATCGTAGTTCAACTAAGTAGTTTCAATTCATTATAGTTAGCGAGGCTACTATTATTTATTTTTTATACCGCCTATCTATTAACTTTTGGACATCTGGCTCGCCCAAAATTAATAAAAACATAGTCAGTTAGTAATTTGTAAGGACTGGTCGCTGGTGAAGCAGAACAGTCTTCGAAGGAAGATCACAAAATCGAAAAACGTAGCGTGGAATGTCAGGGTTATTTCCACAAATCTCCATTGACAATCCCTATCAATGGGGATTTGTGAACGTTTTATCTACAAAACCCATTAAACTTTGTCATTACGTACCTCTAAGTCGATTTACGGCCTAAAAATGGCCAAGTAGACTTGATGTAAAGGAAAAAAAATATGCATTGCTATTCTGTAACCGTCTTACCGTGATAATCTAGATGAAGTGAGCTTAAAATAAGTGTCATTCCACCTGAAGTTAGATATTGACACTTCACCTATTTAGTTTTCACGGAAAGATTTTTACAAAATTATTAAGGGGCTTAAAGGACCTAAACACAAAAAACGCAAGTTTTAGAAACAGTAAAAGTATCGTAGTAGTAGTATCGTAGTATCGTGGTAGTGTGTAGTATGATCGTAAATAAAATCAGAAAAATAGAATAACTAATATGATATTCTTCAGGCTTTATGCTAGGTAGATAGTGTGTTGAAAACATAATACAACTAGTTTGATACGATAGAAAAAAAATCATAAAGATGCCTCTAAAAACTTTCTTATTGCAATAAAAACCATACTAACACACATACAATCATTCTGTTTTTTTTGTCAGATTATTCTACAAGCAACATTCTAAAATACTAGTGTTTTATTATTTAATCCAAACCATAGATTTTTTGTGATTAAATAATTGCTTCATATTTAGCAATAGTTTACCAGCGTTGTGTTATCGCGCTTCTTTTTCTTTTCTATGCAGTCCGACGGTGACCGCGCTTTAGGCCATGTAAGCCCCTTAATTTATTGCTTATTGCATAATGGGCCCCGCTCTTGACCTTGATCACGCCTGATGGAAAGCGATGGATGAGGCCTATGATATAACGAAAAGGTTAAAAACACACTAAACACACACACTAACGGTTATTCAAGGTTAGGTCACTGTAGACTCGGCATTAAGAAGAATGACAAAATCATTTACAGGGTTCACCTTAGTATCTACCATTTTTTTTTTTTTGCGTATGGGAAATTATCAAATTACCCCTCCCGCTCTGGATGGAGCGGAAGGGAGTGTCAGACTCTTACTGACTAAAACCCACCCGTGTTCCTTCCTTAGCCCTTTATGTTCCGGGCCAGCGGTAACCCTTTCGGACAATCCCGCAGACCCAGCAGGCTTCGGCCCTAAGGGGCCCCTTGCTCGATGCTGACATCTCTTTGAGGCGCGCGTGGAACACGTACGCGTCGTCCTACACGGGCCTGGTCCTGATCGGACGGTGAGCTACCCATTACTCTCCGCCCGCAGGCCCGCGCCTACGGTGGCCGGGAGTCGTCACGCGGCTCCCGACGCCCGGAGCGTCTTCCGCGGCGGCTGGGACGGAAGGCTCTCTCCCTGAGCCGTCCCGCCACCTCCTTCGCTAGCATGACTGCTTCACAGAAGGAGGTGACTGCCTCCCACTCCCTCTCACCCCGGACCATGGCTTGCACCAGCGCCGGACGCGAGAGGTCGCCGCCGCTGCCGATCGCCTCTACGAGGACACGGCGGTGCTCCGTCCGCGTGTGCTCCACCGTGTCCTCTGGGCGATCCTGCCAATGGTGACACCCGGGCGTTTCCTCCCGCCTGATTATGTGCAGGAACCTCCCGAAACATCTGTATCCGGTGAGGACCTGCGTCAGGCGGTAGGTGAGGGCGCGGTGGCGCCTCTCTAGCCACTCCTCAAAGAGGGGTTTTATCGCCGCTATCGTGGCGTGCCCTTAGCATCTACCCTTGGCACGTAATTGCAATGTACTGTAATCTGTGAATGAATATTCAATCTTTGAATCACTTGTAACTGCTGCTTGTTGCTGCTTAACTAAGGGCCTATATTACTAAGATGCTTATCAGATTCATACTACAGATAAAATCATTAAAACAATACTTTCCACTTTGTTAAAAAATTATAGTTTCCATTTCTACCTGGTTAGTTAAAACCCTTTTAAATTGTAACTTCTAATTAACTAAATGTAAATGCTAACGATGTTATCTTGTATCCATCTTCACCGACCTCTATGTGCATTGTTGTGGCCACAATATAAGTAAATCAGAAGGAAAGTTTGTAATATAATAAAAACACATTATTATTATTATAAACTAGCTGCGCCCCGCAGTTTCGCCCGAATAAGGTTCGAACTCGTGGAAATATCGGGTTAAAAAGTAGCCTATATGTTAATCCAGGGTGTCGGCTACCTACCTACAAAATTTTATCAAAATTGGTCCAGCCGTCTGAGCGTGAAGAAGTAACAAACATATAAACACACCCCCACACACACACACACACACACTCAAAAACTTTCGCTTTTTTATTATTAGTGTGATTTCATATCGTTTGGTATCCTTATCAAGGAATCAGTCAAAATAATAACAAAAATATCTTAAAAAACTCGATCAAAGCTGTGACGGGTTTTTAGAAAACAGTTATTTTCTTATGAAACACGTGTAAACTGCGAAATTAATAATGCTAATTGATATGATTTTTTGCAATTATAGAAAAAAAACTAAATAACATTTTAGCAGATTTTAGTAATATAGCACATTATTATCGTTATCAGTGGTAGTGTGAATGGTGTCTTCTCTATCACATAACTTGTTCAAAATATATAAGTTATGCGTTTGTCTTGTGAAAGTGATCGTGATTCGACACGTGCGAGAAGCTTTATGTGAAGACATACGGGAGTGTGTTGCGTCGCGGTTTTAGAGACCAACTTGTTGGTGGATATTGTTGAGTGAGGAAAAATAATATATGGATGATGATCGAGATGGCGGTCGATCATGTCGATCGACCGTATCAAAGGAAAAGAAACAAAAAAAACTTTTTAACTCAAAGATTATGTCCGAATTTTTTATATACATTTTGACATTGATGAATTTTATTTAGACAATGACATGAATATTTACTTTGTAAGTAATTTTTTATTTAATTATTGTGAATGTGAGGACTATGTGGGTCATTTCTTTTTTTTCCTTCTTAGTTTTAATCATGATCTGGCAGTTTGAGTAGTTTATGCGGCCTACCCAAATGGTCAGGAGTCTTTGGTATTGTTCGTCGAATCGTTGAGCTCCTCAAGTTCTGAGTTGAGCTGCACGATTTTTGACAAATGCGTGCACTGATTGGACAGGTCCGCTCAATCTGTGTGGTTCTTTCCTCAAAAGACCATTTCAGACACCAATCTACATGGTCTTCACACGATCTGACCAAGATTTTGTCTGGACTTTAAAAGAGACTGTGACTTCTGAGTTTGTTTCGGCCTTTCTTCTCAGAATAGTCAGTTAGGAAACGCCGACCTCATCTAGTTTAAAAAAAAATATGATTGACGTGTAAAAGTGTTTGTACAAACCTACTTACAGAAATAAAAATCATTTATCATTTAACAAAAAAATTAAACCGCCGAAAAAACTGAAAAGCAAAAAATAATAAACCTTTTTTAATTAATCTTAATAACTAAGTTCTTAAACTAATGTATAATACCTAAGTAAAAAAAAAATATATATATAACTATACATATACGCGACGACTTGAGAACCCTCTGTTTTTTTCGTCCGTTAATTAATATAAATGAGAGGAAAATGCATCTTTCAGATATTTTTTTCTTTCGATTTTCTAAATGAAAATTGCTGTAATTTGGCGTCTTTTTTTTTTTGTTTTGTTGTTGTGAAGTTAGTTTGACAAATAGAATGAGTAAGTAAGGTTTCTATTTGCTTGCTTAACATATGTGCTGTTGTCCAAGTTGGTCCTCACTTTAAGGTTAGGTTAGGTTGGAATAAACGGTTAAGAACAAACTGACAAACTGGCCATTTCAAAACAGTTTTTTCCAAATCCCTAATCATTTCCGCTTTCTTAATTTGTTTTACTTTTACACTATTAGATGAGATTTTAGTAACAGACCAATCAGCCAACATAGTCATTGCTCACCCATCTTGATTTTGATTAAATTTCTCACAGCCACACATGGCCTTGACATTAAACAATGGAAAAAAAATTCAACCTGTTATTCCTGGAGTACGAGGCTTTTGCTACTTTGCATGTGTATATTTTTTGGCATTTTGTTCTAGTAATGTGTAAAAAGGTAAAAACGGAACCCTTCTAGGATCACTTTATTGTCCGTCTGTTAAGACCCTTTATCTCGGGAACGCGTGGAGATATCGAGTTGAAATTAAAAGCATATACTCAAGTCTGACGTCCCTTGAAACTGTGAAAAAATGAAACTTTATGTTAATGTAAAAAAAAGATACGGCAGAAACGCCCGCAAAAACGCAAAAACGTATATTTCGACACTCTCAAGGTAATCAAAATTTATAGGGTACTTTCCATTGACCTAGAATCATGAAATTTAGCAAGAAGAAATGTGCACAAGTACCTAAAGGAAAAAATCCGAAAACCGTAAATTTATAGTTACAAACCTACAAATTTGTACGGAACCCTTGGAACAGGACCGGTTTTTTTTTATATTAAGCCTTCCCAACAAGCTCGATCAACAATTTCTCCGAACATGCTCGACCCAAAATCGCACAGAGCATGCTCACCCAACATTCTTCCCGTACATTCCACACTACTACCACGTCCCGTGCCGGTCACACACACTACACTACACATTATTGTCATACATAACTCATAATACGATCATTGAAAAAACTGAAAAGCTAAAAACAAGGCCATTTTAAATTAAATAAAAGTTCGAAGCAGGCGGGACCCATACCATTTTTTTATTATATTTTCAAACTCAAATGGGTCCCGCCTGCTTCCAACTTTTATTTAATTTAAAATGGCCTTGTTTTTATTAGCTTTTCAGTTTTTTTTAAACTATTTTTTTTTACCGCAGTCGGGTTTTTTAGTTTTTTTAATTACTTAATTTTTATTTCCAGCTTTTTAGTTTACAAATTTGAAAGATTTCGCAGACGATTTACTTATGTATTAATTATTAGCTGACCCATAAAGTCACTCAACAGGGAACAAGAAATAATTATTTTATTTAACGTGTTTTTTACGATTTGTCACTTCGAATTACTTTTAACCATATAAGTTGTATATATTTTTGTAATCACCGTTTAAAACCCTTAATTTTGATATTTCACTCGATGGCATTAGAAGAAAAAAAAAATTCGAACTCCACAATATGGCACCCTAAATCCGCCATTTTACTTTGTTTTTGATTTTAATGTAGCCAGTGACACTCGCGCTACCAAGACAAATCTAAAGACGTATAATTTATCCAAATCCGTTCATTCGTTTAGAAGTTACGAGGGAACAAAGAATCGGACATACTGTTACGTTGTTTTTTTTTGTACCTACACAGCTGCGTTACTTATTAGTAAAGTAGCATTTACCTGAAAACATCAGTAGTACATTTTGAGGTTTCCGAGTATTATATTTCATTGTAGTTTGTACAATTGACTTTGGCCTGCACTTGATAGAAGGACTCATTCCTTCAACTGTATCTTGTCACTAGACTCTTTAGGTATCACTTTCTCACAATTAATTACTTTCCTAAAACCTATTAAATAAGTTTGCACAATAAATTAGATTAAATATTGAAAGGTTAAGTTGCAATGTTTACATACAAAATTTGATGTCACTCTGTCGAACGTCAGTTTGACAGTTTAGAGGCGACCTCTGGCGGTCGCCGATTCACAGTTGTAGTTTAATCGATATTCTAACATATTGATTGCTGACCATCGAAATAATATCGTATGGAGCAATCCTTCATAATTTTCAGCTTTCAGTAAAAATACATAATAAACTAAATAACCGAAAGCGGAAATAAAAGTAATTTTTTCATTAAGCATAGACATATTTCTAGAAATTTTTAATCTGTGGATTGTCTTTGACATAGGGTGACCAGAGGTGACAGGCGATTCTGCGCGAATTAGAACAATTAATGTAATTAGTTAATTAGACAGGTTTTAGGATTAGGAATTGAAAATAATTTGTTTGTTGGTCTGGATCATGAAGATTCTTATTGTTTCAGCGTTTAAACGTCACGTTGTGTAGTTGTTAGTGATTTTCGAGAATTAAGTATCTTGGTGTAATGTTTATTAGCAGTGATCTTCATCACCATGGTGTATCATTTTACCTGCAATCAGGGAAATTTTAGAAATGCTCCGTCTATTTCCGGCTGATCTCCATGACAGGATGAGAATCATAAGTTGGCGTCCTTTTTACATTGAGACGTGCTCGATACAGGAGCAAATTCTGTTCCCTGTTTTATAAGGTAAGGATTTGTTGAAATAGTGTTTGGAAGTGGTCTGTGAGCCCTTCTCTGGCTGTTAAAAGGATATTGTCGTGATCCATGAATATTACTTACAGGATTATAATTGCGCACACGCAGACAACTGTCCAGCCAGTCGAGGATCACAGTCAAGTGCTTTCTTCATCAATCAACCGTGAGTATTTCACCCGCTGACTATTTATCATGGATTCCTCAGTGTTAACCACGGGATTAAAATATTGTTCAAGGGAATGAGCCCAGCCACGTGGGTAACCCTCGTAGCTCCTATAGTTACTGGCTAATGTTCTAGCCTTCTAGATTTCCAAGCCCGGTCACCTCAAGGAATGTTAATTAGTTTCAAACTATATTATTAGGTCTCCGTATTGTCGTTTCCAGGAGAGGCACCTCGAGAGGTTCGTCTCGCCGCCAGGATCGAGAGTAGCGTCTGGGGCCTGGACGCGAGACCCGTCCCTCGAGTCAGCTGCAAGCCTCTTGCTGAGACGACTGTGCGGCAGGCGGAGTCCGTCTTGCGACAGCGCAGGCGGGACGGTTTTTTTTATATAATAGAACATTTAAATACATTTAATACGGTTTGTATAAGAACCGGTTATGTACTATAGTCCGGTTTTCAATAGTGAAAACCGGTCTTCTACATAAGGATCTTGGGTTCGACATTCGGTGTGCATCAGGAATTATATGGTTGGACACCTTCATCGGCTCCTGGATCCGGGACCCTTATTGTCCCTGGCGCCCATTTATCTTTTAGTCACGTTTCTTTTAATAACTGGAAGGTTAGGTATCTAGAACTTTCAATTTATAATATTTAATTTTAATAACGGAACAGTACTGTGGGTTTATCTCCACTCCCCACGCCCATAACTCTTTCTACCGAAATTTAAGCTGGCTGGCAATAAATAGATTAATTATACATAAATTAACCTACCTACTATGACTTAGTGTGTTGTTTACTTTTATTTTAATACCTAACCACCTACCTAGATTGTCGTAAGAGGTCACAAATATTTATTTGTAACAGTGGCGACCAACGTGTGTATTAGTTGGAGATAGAGGTTACGTCTATTGCTGTACCTTATAACCCAGAGTGCTGTTTATAGAACCTTCCAGTTATTCTAATTTTAAGAAAAAAAACCGTCGCGCGGAATCCTTTGTTATCGTGTTCTTGTTTTTATGTTTGTACCGTTATATACACTTTTATATACTTTTACACTTCTTGCTGCTATTTACATTTTACAATTTTATTTTACTTGTGTCTCATACATAACATAACTCCAAGACGATTGTCCTTGGAAATAAAAGCCTATTATTAAAATACAAACTTACATAATCTATAAGACTGCTAATTTTGTAACGGCGTTTATAATAGATAATATTTACACATTACTTGTGATTGTAAATTGTTACAGCCAGTTTTTAATTCAGTTCAGTTTCAATATTTTTTTTTAAAAAACTTTACAATATGGAACGACCCATTTCATTTAATTTACTTCGCAAAGACGAGCTTGTATATGAAGTACTAATCCGAGACGCGAAACCCGCTTCAACCGTAGAGGAACTACGTGTTCAAATTAGGGATCTGAGTAAATTAGTTTGTTCCGACGATATTGTGGAGACCAATATAGACCCGAATACCGAGTTACAAGCCATTAAGGCCAAACTACCAGAAATTGGTGAAGTACTGGATAGGTACCCCTCCAGTTTCAAAAAATTTAATCGCGTTAAGGCATTAGGTTTCCACCTGTATCATCGATTGAGTAGGATTACTCCCCCAACTGATCTTAGTACCGACTATGCAACCGTTGACAAGCAGCTTAGCGGTTATATAACAAAAATTGATTCGGTTAACGCGGGCTCCCATCAATCATTTACTTCCGCCGAGGAGTCACCGACTGTACTGTCGAATTTGCAGACGAGAGACGTCGTCGTTTCCTGCAGGAAAGAAACCGTTAAAACCCTCGGTCATAAATTCGACGGTACAGGTTGCGTGAAAGCATTTATTGAGCGTCTTGAAGAGCTTTGCGAGGCCAGAGGAATTAGCGAAGCCTCCCTACATGAATCTGCTCTAGACCTATTCTCGGACGGAGCCTTATTATGGTACCGGGGAATAAAAGCGTCGGTTGGTGATTGGGCGGAACTGAAGGAGGAGTTACTCACAGATTTCGCTCCGCCGGATTACGATATGCGTCTCATTTCTGAAATATCGAACAGAACGCAGGGGTCGACTGAGCTGTCTTGTATATATATAGCAGTGATGGAGAATCTGTATAATAGGCTATCCTACAGGGTTCCAGAACGCGATCGTTTAGCACGGATCAAGTACAACATGAGACCGGAATACACGTCGGGGTTGTCGATAATGACTGTCAACACGCTGGTCGAGTTAAAGGCGAAGTGTAGACAACTGGAGCTAGGTTTCCATAGCAGGGCTCAGTTCCATGAGCCGCCCAAACCAACGTCTTCTTTTGTTGCAGCAGACTTGGCATACCATGCCCCGAAGGGTTCACAAAGGGTTGAAGCCGTGCAAACTGATTCTGGATCGTTGTTCTGTGTTCGTTGTAGGGTTAAGGGACACTCGTTATCACAATGTAAATCCAAGGAAATTGTGTGTTACCGTTGCGGCAAGAAGGGCGTACGTGCACCATCGTGCCCTACGTGCAGTAAAAAGAAGAAGGTTGAGCAGTCCTGTCCAACCTGCATTTCAAAAAACTAAATTTCCGGAACTACAGCCAAAATTTTGATAAGTCCGATTGGGACACTTATTTAAAAACTTTAAAATTATTTTTAAAATCACTAAGGGTTGATACAATACATTATAAGACTTCGGACGATAGTCGTCCACATTTAACAGTCTCTATATACGATGAGCAGTATTACGGTTTACTCGACTCGGGTTCTTGCGTTTCAGTGTTGGGTTCCGATGTTGGCCAACAATTCATAAGGGCTGGTGCTACTCTACACGCCGATAGACAGTTGGGCAGCATCGTAACTGCCAATGATTCGCGGGCATCCGTGGAGGGTTATTTATTTTTACCAGTGACTCTCATGGGAGTGACTAAGGTTATTAAATTCTATATTATTCCCGACATTACTACACCGATGATTTTTGGTGTTGATTTTTGGAAGGCCTTTAATTTGGCACCAAAAATCTTTAATAAATTACCTTTACAATATTTAAAAAACAATAGAGGTCATACATGCGTCTCGGAGGTTAGGCACCTACAGCCGTTTGACGAATTAACACCAGATCAAAAGAATGAAGCGGAGTTATTAATTAAAGATTTTGAAAAGGTTTCCTTTGAGGCTAAAGGATTAGGACGTACCCATCTGTTGCGTCATAAAATAGACACAGGAGAAGTTCCTCCTATTAAACAGCGTTATTATCCTCTATCACCTGAACGCCTCAAGGAACTAAACCGTCAGCTGGATGAGATGTTGGAGATGGGAGTGGTGGAACCTAGCAATAGCGCGTGGAATAACCCGGTTCTACTGACTCCGAAACCGAATGGGGAATGGAGATTTTGTCTGGACAGCCGAAAGCTGAATGCGGTCAGCAAGCAAGATGCATATCCACTACCCTACGTCTCTCACATCTTAGACCAGTTGCGGGACGCGCCATACCTTTCATCCATTGATTTAAAATCTGCATTTTGGCAAATCGAATTGGACTCCGTTTCATCCAAAGAAAAAACCGCTTTCACGGTTCCCGGTCGAGGTTTGTTCCAGTTTAAAGTTATGTGCTTTGGGTTGACAGGAGCCCCAGCCACCCAACAACGATTAATGGACAGACTTTTCGGCCCGGAGTTTGGTAATAAGGTGTTCGTATATTTAGATGACATCATTATTTGTTCATCAACCTTCGAGGAGCACATTTCACTTCTTAAACGGGTTTTAGACAAATTAAGGCAGGCAAATTTAACAATTAATTTACCTAAGTCCTGTTTCTTTCGACGTGAACTGAAATATCTGGGTTACAGAGTGGATGAGCATGGCTTACACACTGATCCGTCGAAAGTTCAGTCAATTGTTGACTTTCCAACCCCTAAAACTCGTAAGGAAGTGAAAATGTTTCTTGGAACGGCCTCATATTATAGACGTTTTATTAAAAACTTTAGTTCCATAGCGGCCCCTTTAAACGCACTCACGAGTACTAGCAAAAAAGCGCCGCCTTTTGAGTGGACGGCTGAGACGGAAACCGCGTTCTCAACCTTGAAAGAGGCATTGGTGTCTGCTCCAGTATTGGCTTGTCCAGATTTCTCTCAACCTTTTGAGATTCATTGTGACGCATCCAGTTTTGGGATAGCGGGCACTCTGACTCAGGTTATCAATGGGGAGGAGCACCCAATAGCCTACTGCAGTCGTTCGCTTAACCCGGCGGAACGCAATTATTCAGCAACGGAGCGTGAGGCCCTCGCTGTAGTCTTCGCCGTGGAACACTATCGTCCTTACGTAGAAGGCGGTCTTGCTTTTATAGTGATAACCGACCACTCGAGTTTGAAATGGTTCTTTAATTTAACCAATCCGTCTGGTCGATTAGCCCGTTGGGGTTGTCGGTTATCACCTTATAACTTTACTATCGAACACCGCAAAGGCAAGGACAATGTGATTCCGGATGCTTTATCTCGTGGCGTTCCGGTGCTCGAAATTAAGGTGTCCGACACTGACACTTGGTTTAAGGGGTTGTGGGATAAATGTGTCAGTAAGCCCAGATCGTGCCCTAACTTTATTATTAAAGAGGATAAACTTTACCGTTATTCTAAGAATAAATTCGGGGTGGCTAGTGACTATGATTGGAAGCAAGTAGTACCGGAGGGCAATCGTCAAGAATTATTAAGGAGCCACCATAGTGGCGAATTATCGCCACATTTCGGAGTTTTTAAAACTTATAAAAGACTTGCACTCCGATACTACTGGCCCAACATGTATAAAGATGTTATTAGCTACGTTGGTAAATGTGATACGTGCGCCGCATATAAACACTCACAATTGCCTCCTCCCGGTCTCTTAGGTGATGCGATGGACTTGGTAGGTCCGTTACCTCGGTCTAGGGCGGGATTTACATTCCTTTTAGTTGTCGTGTGTTGTTTTACGAAGTACTGTTTACTGTTTCCTTTACGTAGAGCTGTTGGTAAGGCTATAGCGCAGAAATTAGAAGACGGCGTTTTCCTGGTACACGGTATACCTCGTACGGTGATAGCAGACAACGGGACGCAATTCACGGGTAATGAGATTCGTTCACTACTAGAGAGGTACAAAATACCTCAAGTTCACTTCACACCTCGTTATTGCCCAAGCGTGAACACCGTGGAACGCTATAACCGTACCATAATGACCGCGGTATCAATTCTTGTGGAGGATGATCATCGATCTTGGGATGTTAACATCTCAAAGATCCAATTCGCTATGAATACCTCCACAAATGAAGTTACTCGTTTTACCCCATTCTTCCTAGTACATGGCAGAGAAGCAATTAGTAGTGGTGATGTCTTCGGCAATGATACCGTTGAACAGCCCACTCTAGCTTGCGCTTCCCGCAGTTCATATGCCAATCAGCTAGGGGCTTTGGATAGTATCTTCAATAAAGTAAAGGACGCGCTCATCAAGTCACATAAACGTAGTGCTCGTTATTATAATAGTAGTAGGAGGCACGCGGAGTTTGAGGTAGGCGACACTGTGTGGAAGAAAACATATCCCCAGAGTGACGCCTCCAAATTCTTTATGGCCAAATTAGCTCCTAAATACGAGAGATGTATAATTAGGAAAAAACTTTCACCCTTAGTGTATGAATTGGAAGGCTGTAGTTCCGGTAAAAACCTTGGCTCATGGCATATCAAGGATTTTAAATCGCCAGGTGGCGAGGATTAATTTTTTTTTTAAATATTTAACTTGAATTTAAACAAAAATTTAAATTCACTAGTATGTAGTAGTTGGTCGCAGTGACCATTGAGGGCTGTATATGCCTTGTGGTTGCTGGTTTTTATTTTAGCATTGGGTGCTGTATATGCACGATGCTAGAATACAGTGGTTAAATATATTTTACACTGTTTTTGCGGTTCGTTGTGGTACACAGGTTTTAACTGTGTTCACATTTGTGAACTACATTTAGAAGGGAAGGCGATTGTTTAAAAGTTGTTGGTAGTCTGTGGTTGTTGCTGGATTGACACCCCTGGTGGGTGTATAACCTCCGGATTGCTGGTAAGGCAGCATAATGAAAGTCCTGAGATTGGAGGCCATAATGGCGGGCGTGTAGGCTGCATTGATGGAATTTGTTTAAGATGGTATTTTTTTTTAGGGGCCGAATAACCGTCACATTTCCTTTTATGGAAGACGGTTAGCCATTTTTCTTTACTACGTTGTAGCATTTAAGTTCTTTTAGTGTAATTTTGTTGTTCCAGCTTTGCATTATTATAAGTAGTTAACTCATTTAGGATGTGAAAGGTGGTGTACGATAGAGTAGGGTGGTCTTTCCTATATAAATATAGTATGTCAGACTAGGAGTTATTTACACATTTTTACTCTCTTTGGAGCTTGTCTTTTACATGTTTGTAAATGGATTAGACTCGTTCCAAGAGAAATAGTATATGTATATTACAAAGGTCATATGGATAACTAAAAATAAGCCATAAAACACGGGCGGAATTGTAGACTCGTTAACCAAAGCCTATACTACAATGTCGCCTGATAGAGCGGGTTGTTACTCTATACTTGAAGTATGTCCAGAACCCTTTTAGGTCGTAAGTTTATGTAGTATATAATGAAAACCTAAATTAGTATATTTCGTACAGGTTACATGGATAATTAAAAATAAGCCATATAACACGGGCGGAATTGTAGACCCGACAACCAAAAGCCTACTGCAATGTCGCCTAAATAGAGCGGTCTGTTACTCTATATTTGAAGTGTAACAAGAATTCTGTATTGTTTATGTATATACCTTAACTACCATTATAGTATCATTTATCTATAAAAATAGAAATCGTACACCGGCTTCCATATTTTTCTTTTCCTCTTTCTTTGTTCCTGTTTTCAGGCATGAACGTTGTAGATTTTTGTAAGCGTACTTAGTCCTTTGGAGTCTGCTTTGACGCTGGAGGGCCAGCTTCGAGATTTGCCCTAGTGGGTCAAATCTCTGGTGGTTGGGGAGGTACTGTTACGTTGTTTTTTTTTGTACCTACACAGCTGCGTTACTTATTAGTAAAGTAGCATTTACCTGAAAACATCAGTAGTACATTTTGAGGTTTCCGAGTATTATATTTCATTGTAGTTTGTACAATTGACTTTGGCCTGCACTTGATAGAAGGACTCATTCCTTCAACTGTATCTTGTCACTAGACTCTTTAGGTATCACTTTCTCACAATTAATTACTTTCCTAAAACCTATTAAATAAGTTTGCACAATAAATTAGATTAAATATTGAAAGGTTAAGTTGCAATGTTTACATACAAAATTTGATGTCACTCTGTCGAACGTCAGTTTGACAGTTTAGAGGCGACCTCTGGCGGTCGCCGATTCACAGTTGTAGTTTAATCGATATTCTAACATATTGATTGCTGACCATCGAAATAATATCGTATGGAGCAATCCTTCATAATTTTCAGCTTTCAGTAAAAATACATAATAAACGAAATAACCGAAAGCGGAAATAAAAGTAATTTTTTCATTAAGCATAGACATATTTCTAGAAATTTTTAATCTGTGGATTGTCTTTGACATAGGGTGACCAGAGGTGACAGGCGATTCTGCGCGAATTAGAACAATTAATGTAATTAGTTAATTAGACAGGTTTTAGGATTAGGAATTGAAAATAATTTGTTTGTTGGTCTGGATCATGAAGATTCTTATTGTTTCAGCGTTTAAACGTCACGTTGTGTAGTTGTTAGTGATTTTCGAGAATTAAGTATCTTGGTGTAATGTTTATTAGCAGTGATCTTCATCACCATGGTGTATCATTTTACCTGCAATCAGGGAAATTTTAGAAATGCTCCGTCTATTTCCGGCTGATCTCCATGACAGGATGAGAATCATAAGTTGGCGTCCTTTTTACATTGAGACGTGCTCGATACAGGAGCAAATTCTGTTCCCTGTTTTATAAGGTAAGGATTTGTTGAAATAGTGTTTGGAAGTGGTCTGTGAGCCCTTCTCTGGCTGTTAAAAGGATATTGTCGTGATCCATGAATATTACTTACAGGATTATAATTGCGCACACGCAGACAACTGTCCAGCCAGTCGAGGATCACAGTCAAGTGCTTTCTTCATCAATCAACCGTGAGTATTTCACCCGCTGACTATTTATCATGGATTCCTCAGTGTTAACCACGGGATTAAAATATTGTTCAAGGGAATGAGCCCAGCCACGTGGGTAACCCTCGTAGCTCCTATAGTTACTGGCTAATGTTCTAGCCTTCTAGATTTCCAAGCCCGGTCACCTCAAGGAATGTTAATTAGTTTCAAACTATATTATTAGGTCTCCGT
Organism: Oligia strigilis; assembly: GCA_951800025.1. Classification (NCBI taxonomy): domain Eukaryota; kingdom Metazoa; phylum Arthropoda; class Insecta; order Lepidoptera; family Noctuidae; genus Oligia; species Oligia strigilis. Next base: position 1,538,578 of record OX637563.1, on the reverse strand, counting down.
ATTGTCGTTTCCAGGAGAGGCACCTCGAGAGGTTCGTCTCGCCGCCAGGATCGAGAGTAGCGTCTGGGGCCTGGACGCGAGACCCGTCCCTCGAGTCAGCTGCAAGCCTCTTGCTGAGACGACTGTGCGGCAGGCGGAGTCCGTCTTGCGACAGCGCAGGCGGGACGGTTTTTTTTATATAATAGAACATTTAAATACATTTAATACGGTTTGTATAAGAACCGGTTATGTACTATAGTCCGGTTTTCAATAGTGAAAACCGGTCTTCTACATAAGGATCTTGGGTTCGACATTCGGTGTGCATCAGGAATTATATGGTTGGACACCTTCATCGGCTCCTGGATCCGGGACCCTTATTGTCCCTGGCGCCCATTTATCTTTTAGTCACGTTTCTTTTAATAACTGGAAGGTTAGGTATCTAGAACTTTCAATTTATAATATTTAATTTTAATAACGGAACAGTACTGTGGGTTTATCTCCACTCCCCACGCCCATAACTCTTTCTACCGAAATTTAAGCTGGCTGGCAATAAATAGATTAATTATACATAAATTAACCTACCTAATTTATTTCTTATATTTCGAATTTAAACCTTTTTTAATATACAGTGTATGACTTAGTGTGTTGTTTACTTTTATTTTAATACCTAACCACCTACCTAGATTGTCGTAAGAGGTCACAAATATTTATTTGTAACAATACATACATACATACAGACATACATACAGGTCAAACACATAACCCTCCTTTTGGGCTTCGCCGCAGTCGGGTAAAAAGTATTTATTGCGACTCGTACAGGAAGATCATAAACTAACACTGTCAAAAAAAAAATATATTTAAAAAAAAAGTAACAAAAAGTAAAAGAAACAGAAAGTCCGATTTTACGTTTTTAGCCATTTTCAGTAAGATTTATTTGAACTGTCAGTGGTTGCGGATTTCCTAATATTTTGAATGGGGGCCTGAAAAGGCCACTTTGGCAGAATCTTAAAAGGATAACATATTCATTCTAAGATATTCATTTTAATGATATGCCGTAAAGGGCAATTTTGATCACCATGAAAAGCACAACGTATTTAATGTATTTAATTGGATAAGGAATAACACTATTGATTAAAATAGCTTGGTAAATAACCCATAATTTTTTTGTAATTCATGTAAAAGATAAAAATGGTTACTGTGGGTTATCCTTAGGAGATAAACATATACCATCGCGGACTTTTTTATTGATATTTTTAAGATATACAATTCCGTAGTACATTAATTTGATCTATCTCGAAAGGTTTAGCCAGCGTTTGCAATGCAAGCGCACAAAAATATGTTTGTAACGACATCACATTACAAATCTATGAATTTCTCGGCTTTTCTCTACTACAAAATACATTTATTATACATATAAACCTTCCTCTTGAATCACTCTATCTATTAAAGGAAACCTCGTCAAAATCCGTTGCGCAGTTTTAAAGATCTAAGCATACATAGGGACAGACAGACAGCGGTAAGCTTTGTTTTATACTATGTAGTGATGAAGTAGACGGTATATACGCTTAGATGTTGTTGGTGCGTTGAAGTCTTTTGTATGGGAAAAGTTAAGACTGTTAAATTTAGGATCAAAACATCCATTTGCTAAAGAAATACACGCAGGTAACATCTTGTTGTAGTGATGGGCTGGCCATTTTTGTCGAAGGTCCTATAGCCGGTGCATCAGACGAGTCCTGGAGTGGAGACTGCGTATTGGCAAGCATAGTGTGGGACACCGCCCAGCTAGATGGACGGACGACCTAAAGAAGGTGGCTGGGACGGGCTGGATGCGGAAGGCGGAGGACAGGGTGTTGTGGCGCAGCCCGGGAGAGGCCTATGTCCAGTAGTGGACTGCAATAGGCTGAGTTGATTGAACATCTTATTAAGCTGAAGAGATTTCCACAGAACAATTATTATTTGATTTTATATATCTCGGGACCATGGGGTCTCGGTCCTTTGGAAGACGTACGAAGCGCGGAAGCCAACTCGCAGAGGCCCCTTTGGAAATTTTAATGAAATGTGGCACCAACCAACCCCTGTATGCACTATGCAAGTGCACCCAATGATAACCCCCGGTTCGTGTAGGACTATTGCAGGATATGGAAAAATAAAAAGTTGGACTATGGGTTTGGGTGGCTAAAGTGGACTGGTTACCAAATATATAGATTAGTTAGATTTCCACAGAACAATTATTATAATTACAATATTATACTTGACCAAAGGAATAATGATGATTATCAACTTATATTACAATTGACTTGGATATTGCTGCTATGCTCTTAGCACACTACTAAGTCTTTGCAGGATTGAATATGTAAGCTGTCACGCCGTTCATGCCTGGAGGCTTTTATTTAGGTATTAGATTTTGTTATAATTTTTAGTTGTTATTTTTTAACTTGAGTAATGAGTAAATGGAATTAAGCTGGACACATCTGCTGCTCAGACGATCAGTGGGCTAAACATACGACCCAGTGGATCCCGCTCAATGGCAAACGACATCGCGGCAGGCCCAGACAGAGATGGTGGGACGAGCTGGACTCCTTTCATAAAGATTGGTCCTTGGCAGCTCTGGACAGAGAGAGGTGGAAAGAGAGTAGGAAGCTTTGCCCAACAGTGGAACATGAATGGCTAAAAATAAAATAAAATACTAATGAATATAGTTTTCATTATATTTATTGGCGTGGCTAGCTGAACATGTGGCAAATAATTTAGTTTAATGTTCTGTGTCTCGTAATGGTAATTACTTTACATAATTATCTACTATTGTATAGAAGCAAGTTTTTCTATCTGAACAGACAGTTGTGCTGCTGGGGAGTTTGTTGCGCCACTTCTTCCCAGCAAAAGCACTAGGAAGTGGTGAAGGGTGGGCGTTTTGGAGGACTGTCTTATGTAATTATGACATTCAAAAAGTGAAGATGCTCAGCCTTATTTAAATAAATTACTTGTGATTTTGATTTAGAAGGTCCTTAACCGTCACTGGCTTTGCATTCGTCATTAACATTACGCAAGTAGGTATGTATACTATGCCTGACTCGGCGGCGCCGTCCATCTTCAGGCACCCATTGTGTGAAACTTTTGCCCAGCGGTCATCGTGCATGCGGCTGATGTGACCCGCCGAATTCCATGTTTACTGTTGTATTTTGGCACTGAAAATTTTCACTCTATGCATCAATATTGTACCCACACACACAATGGTCCACTGAAGGACTAAGTGCGGAAACCAAACCCATAACATAGAACATAGAATACCCTTACCCTTACTTGTTATGCGATAAAAATTACAAGAATAATTATAATACAAATTATGGTAGTATATAAATAACTAATTTGTAATTTGATTTCTAGATCCAATATATAATTTTCCCAAGTATCTTTCCTACTACTGAGAAGAGCGCGCTCTAACGGAATCTTACAAAACTAATACCATACGCATCGCATCCAAACCTGAACTTGACAAACTTTATAAAATCAAAACTGGTGTTTACTTTTAGAGTAAGCACGAAGACAACTTTGGAAACAAGATAAAGTTTGAGGTTTTTCAAACAACAGTGTAGACGATAACGGTTGTCAAAATGTCATCTTGACTTTCTAACAGATGGCGCTGCAACGCAAGGTCAATGCCATCCTTACTTGTTGTTGTCAATTTATTTTTTGTAGAACACACACACACGAATGGATAGAATAAATAAATGAGTAACTCTGAAAGTGGCACCGGTAACTGAAAAGTTGTGTGGAAATCGGTTGTCATGGGGTGTGTACATGTGATATAGAGGAATTACGAAATATCAATCGATCAATCAATAGTCTTTATTTGTAAACATAGGTTCCAACCATAGATAACCGTGGTTCAAACAGTGTGCAAGATGTTACAATCGTGTGTGTTATCGTGAGTTAAGTTTTGAGTATGAATGTCGATGGCTTAAGAGTAGAAAAAGACCAAAGAAACGATGGCTGGACTGTGTGAATGATGATATGGTTAGAAAGGGGGTGACTACCGAGATGACGACTAATAGAGAAGTCATCATCATCTGCCTAGCCTTTTCCCAACTATGTCGGGGTCGGCTTCCAGTCTAACCGGATGCAGCTGAATACCAGTGACAGCGACTGCCTATCTGACGACTAATAGAGAAGTATGGAAGAAAAAGACATGTTGCGCCGACCTTGTTGGGATAAGGGCAGAAGAATAATGTAAAATGAGGTTTAATTGTCATTACGTTATTTAAGTTGTTGAGCAGACAAATTTTTCGAACATATGAAGCAATGGATTAGTCTTCAAAATAATTCAGATTGTGATTGATAGTATGTATGTACGCATTTAGGATTCTGGGTAAATCCTTAGAAGTGATTTCGAGATTTTAAGAGAAGATGTTCAGCTGAAATAGAAGCTTTTCGAATTGACAATCTACCAGTTGACATATTTACAGACGCCAGCACAAATCAAGCTACTCGAAACTGTAAAATTTTCTCAATCAACCTTGAACCTAATGCTTTAGTGATAAAGTCGAAAATCCAATAAAGAAATTTGACAGATTGTAGTAGCTTGATGTGCTGGCGTCTGTACATACATACATATTACATATATTATTATATAGTTAAGTCGCCATGGATGTCTGTTTGAAACCGATAATATCAAAAACTGCTGACCTTAAGGTTTTCAAGTTTCAGCAAGATTGTGTTTCTGAAAAGTTTTATGGGTATTATCAATTATAGTCCAGCCGTCGAGAGAATGCGCTCCTGACACCTGTCAATGAGACAGTTCTAATCACACTAATATTATAAAGGCGAAAGTTTGTGTGTGTGTGTTTATATGTTCGTTACTTCTTCACGCTCAAACGGCTAGACCAATTTTGATAAAATTTTGTGTGGAGGTAGCTGATACCCTGGATTAACATATAGGCTACTTTTTATCCCGATATTCCTACGAAATCGACATTTACGTGGGTGAAACCGCGGGGCGCAGCTAGTTGAAAATAAAATGACTGACACTGGGCAAACCCCTTTTGATACTAAGGGCGAATTTTATTTGACTTTATGAACATGTAGGTACACAATAGCACCAAAACGGTGTCACTAGTGAAATCCGCTCACGTACCGACATACAAAATTATAACATTATACTATGATGTAACAATATCCACATACTTACTGATTTAAATATTCATAACTTGTATTGTAAAATAAGTAAGAGTTGCACTTTCGGTAGCAGGTACGGTCAGTAACAAAATTCTATTAAATCATAATTAATAAATGCATTGGAGTTTCTTGCTCCTTCTTCTCCATATGTACAGTCAACAAAGGAGATAAGTATACAGGAGCGTCGGATATAGTTGAAGTTTACTAAGAAACCGATGAATGTTCTCGAATAAAATAAAAAAATGCTAAAAAGAGCTCTAATTTTATGTATTAATTTTATTTAGATGTTACAGTTAATTGACTTCGATGCGTACCATACCTATTTAAATAGTATATTTATTATTAATATGCATGTCTTGTGTAAACGGATGCGATGGACTAATTAATATGTAATGTGACACTTAAGTCCTTTTGTGGTTCAGTTGATACCATCTTTGTGTGTATGAGAAGTGAAATTGTTTTGGTTTCGTTTTCAATATTCATGTTTTGTATTTTACTGTAGCCTACTCGTTCAGCTCTGTAACGGTAGCTTTTAGTGCTAAAGTACGGCCTACGAATGCGTTCTTGACACCTTGTGAGTTTCATACAAACGAATAAGTGTTTTGCTAATTCGATCTTTATTAGCTACTAGCTGCGCCCCGCGGTTTCACCCGCGTAAATATCGATCCCGTGGGAATATCGGGATAAAAAGTAGCCTATATGTTAGATCAGGGTGTCAGCTACCTCCATAATTTTTTTTATCAAAATTGGTCCAGCCGTTTGAGCGTGAAGAAGTAACAAATATATAAACACACCCCACACACACACACACTCACAAACTTTCGCCTTTATAATGTTAGCGTGATTAGTAACAAAAGTGCTCTTCAAAATAAATCTTTAGGTATATCTCTAGGTCTTCGATATGGTTACCACGAATATAGTAGCCAATAAAATGAATTGACAAAATAAAATAAAATAAAATAAAAACTGCCTAGCACTTTTAAGGGCACTATTACCTACGGCTATAACCGTAAAAACAATTAAACTTCTATTGTCTCGTTTACCGTGCCGCAACCTGTGAGCTAATTGCGTAACACACTGTCAGTAGCAATGCCTTTCATTTTGAAGGTTCAACAACATTCATTGCGCTATTTACATTGTTGAGCAGAAAAATTGTTCTAACATATGAAGCAATGGATTAGCAATATCCTTCAAAATTATTCAGATTGAGATTGATAGTGTGTTACGCAATTATGGTACTGCTAGCTACTATGTTAGAGTCAGCTTTCAGTCTAACCGGATGTAAGTGAACACCAGGGGGCCTAAAAAGGCCACTTTGGTGAATCATAAAAGGATAACATTATGAATTGTAATTGGCGAAGACTACACTACGTTAGGTACAATCAAAGCGATCGGGATTGGATTTGGATGGGATTGATTGGTATTTTAGCACAGACAAAAAAAAAATAACTGAAAAATGCTTCACCAAAGGGATTTGATACGATTAACTTAACAGTTAACTGTCCATTATGTTATCCTTTTATGATTCTGCCAAAGTGGCCTTTTTAGGCCCCCAGTACACTCCACGATGCCCCTTAGTAGGATTTGGTGGTTAGACTTATCGTGCTTCTGACTGTCAACCCAGACAGAACACACCAGATGTAAATTAAATTGATTTTTATAAACCTGGCATTAGAAATGCCACAATGAATTTCATTGGTAAGCTCACGTTTGCGCGGACGTAAAAATTTCGCGCGGGATTTTATAGCGCACTGGATTTTCAGCTTACAGTGTTGAGCCGAGCATTGAAAATCCAACAGAGCGATCCCAGCGCGTCAAAAAAACACACAGTTGGATTTTCAACTTTCAGCACTAAGAAGAGCGTTGACAATTAATTGCGCGAAAAAATCGTCGCGTGAAAAACGCGCTGTGCGAAGCTAGACTAAGTGTCAATCATTTATTTTGTCATGAACAACACCTTTGTTCAGTAAATAATACAGATTATTACTATACTTACTCGTGATATCGCAAATGACTTAATAACTGTTTTCACTCGCAACTTACGCACAAACCCATTCACAAAGTGTGATGCAATTGAAACAAAAACGCATCATACTCAGGCTTTTGTTTTTATGTACAGACTAAAATCGGTCAAATTTATTTAATGGATTTTTAACTTTATCGTTAAAGCTTAAGGTTCAAGGTTGATTGGATTTTTTTTTACAGTTTCGGTTAGCTTGATGTGCTGGCGCGTCTGTACCTACAGTCAACAAAACACTAGATTTAGGTATTCCAAAATACTCCTATGCACTAGTATTTTTTTTTTATTTACTGTTGTATAGTCGTCGCTTAATATTTTTGTGTAGGTACAACAGTTTCCCGAAGAGGTTGGCACAGGTACCTATTATTTAGTTAACACATTTAGTGGGGGCGCGCCTATTTGCATAATCCGGCTACAAATCCAAATACTGAGAAATCGACTGTACAGTCAACGGTAACAATTTAACTTTGATAAACCCTTTACTTGTGACATTTAACGTGGTTTTTGTTGTTGAAATACCATTGATACTGTATATTTAGTTCACCATACAAGTACCTACATCTTTAGAGAAAACAAACAATTGTATTTCATTCCCACCCCATTGTGTCTGAGATTGACTTTCGTTGTAATAGGTGAAAACATTTGATTGTAGATGCCTCATGAGATAATAACTAGTCAGTGTCAAACACGGTGTCCAATTGTGTAAAAATCTACTTGAGCATCCGTTTTTGCGATTAGGGTTATTAACCTTAATCAGTCTTATAATTATGTTCGTAGCGAACAAATAAGTGGGTATTTCAAGTTCTGAAACCGCAACGTGATCCTTCAGAAAAGGGAAAATCACATAACAGTCTGCCCAGCCTTTTCCCAAGTTGGGGTTGGTTTCCAGTCTAACCAGATGCAGCTGTAACATGATACCTCTTGGTAAGACTGGTGGTCAGTTGTGCTTCTGACTACCCGTAACGACTGTCAAACATCTACGAATGACAGCCGGAGGCGCGGAAGGACTCCTCCATATATGAAGACCCATTTGTAACGGATGGTCACCCATCCACGAACCGACCGTGGCAGGCGTTGTTTAACCTTCCATCGACCCGTGTGGCTGTAATTATTTAGCCTCGACCGCACATCATGACAGTCACATGTAGCATAATTAGCCTATAATGTTCCCACTGCTGGGACACAGGCCTCTCGGTGTGAGGGAGTGGGCCGTAATCCACCTCGCAGGCCCAGTGCAGGTTGGTACATGTCACATGTCTTCGAATTTTTCGTTCTAAGTCATGCCGATTGCGTCAAGATGTTTTGCTTTACTGCTTTGACAGCAGTGGTGATAAAATAATTTATGCAACGTAAAGCACCTATCTGGGTTCGAACCTACGACCTACAACTCATAAATCGCGGCCGTTACCACTGAGCCACCACTGCTCCTATATAGTCTCATATAAAAATAATTTGTGTTCGTCAAAAGTAAAACGCCTTTAGTGATTGACACAAACAGGTTCTATTATACTGCTCAAGCGCACTGAACTAATAAGCTGTCGCTCACTTGTGATCTAAAAACCCACCTTACCCATAGGTGCACGTGTATTCAAAGTAGATCTGCATAAAATTACAAATGGGATTTGTAAATCTATATCTATCTTCTTCTATATATTATTATACATATAATAAATTTGTAGAAAAGTGGTGTCTGTACAATGGAAATATATAAAAAAAAAGTAGCAGGGGTTGTTATTATATCGATGCCGAACCCGAAATTGTAATTAATTTTTTTTTGTCTGTTTGTCTGTTTGTCGGTTTGTCTGTTTGTCGGTTTGTCTGTTTGTCTGTTTGTTTGTGCACGCTAATATCAGAAACGGCTTATTCGATTTAGATGCGGTTTTCACTAATATATTGTAGTAGGCTTCACTTAACGTTTAGTGTTTATTTCATGTCAATCGGTTCATAAATAAAAAAGTTATGTCAATTTAAAGAATCACGGCGAACATTTGTTAAGGTATTCTATCAGAGTACGTACACGCCTCGGGCCTGCGCGTCCGATCTTCGGAACTACTGGACGGATTTGAATGATTTTTTTTTTATTGTATAGTTATTATATGGCTGGACAACATTCAGGCTATAATTTATCTTGGAAACTTGAACACCTGATGCAGAACCGAAACAGACCAGCTTAACTATAAGAGATACAAAAATGGTACCATAGCAAAAATTGTTCCACGTGATGAGGATTTTCTGCTGAGAGAATAAATTTGAAGATCTGGAACACCTGATGGGGAACTCCAAGAGCCCAGCTACACCATAACACATATAGGAATGACGTCTTAGTAAAAGTTATTCGGTCTGATGGGCATTTCCTGTTGACTTATAAAAATCGAAGATCAGAAACATCTGATGTGGAAATCAAAGCTATCACTAATTTCACCTCCACGCGGTGAAGGCGGTAACAGTTTAGGACTGATTTTCGATGACGGTGGTATATCATTGAAAATTTGACTCTACTGGCCAAAACTCCCATTTATTTTTTTTAACGTGAAGAAATGCTCATGCATTCTGCACTACCACGGGGAGATAGTGCAGTTATGTGGGACTCTAACCCACTAAAACTCCACTGTGTCCTCCTCTGCCGCTTACGGCGGGAACATGGGCACACGTTAGCACTCATCCGTGAACCCGCCGCGGCTGTCCGTCACCGGACCCTCCGCTGAGGAGTACTCCCCATCACCGGCGCACCAGAACACATAGCACGCCGTGACCACCCCAGGGACCAAACCAGCACATGGGCGCCAGACGATCCCGTGCCTGGGCACCCTTGGTAGGGGAGCAGTGACTTAGATTTTAATTGATCAGGTATCTTCATAATAAAACTATAACCATGCCTAGAAAGAGGTCAAATCTTTCCCAATGTTCCAAAGGAGCTAACAGATTGAGGATCATAAGATCCCAAGAATCTACCGAAGAGCGTCAGGAGAGACTTGATGCTGTTTGAGAACATCAGGCTGCAACTCGCTCCGTGGAAACCTCTTCGGATCGCGAAGCACGCCTGCGTTCTCAGCGTATTTACGCATCTACATCCAGGTCTCTAGAGACCAGTGCAGAATATGATGCGCGACTGACCGCTGATACGGTGAGATTATCATACATTGTTCCGAACTTACTTTACGCTTACTTTGTGTAAATTATTTCATCACCACTGCTCTCAAAACGGTGAAGGAAATCATCGTGAGGAAACCGGCATGTCCTAGGACCAAAAATTCGAATTGTGACATCTACCAACCCGCACTAGGCCCGCGTGGTGGATTATGGCCCACTCCCTCTCACAGAGAGGAGGCCTGTGTCCCAGCAGTGGGAACATTATAGGCTAATTATGTTGTATACTACTGCCGTAATTTTTTCCAAATCCAAATGCAACCATTTAGCTGGCAGGGAGGGGGGGGGACACTTGACTCTAACAAAAATTAGCACTTTGAAGCTTAATATTTCACAAACGAATCCTTAAATCGAAAAATGCCTCCCACAAACCCGCAATATTTTTGAAAGACCTATCCAACGGTACTCCACACCATAGTGGACAAGAGAAAGAAAAATATTCCCACTTTACGTGTAAAGGTACCCAAAAAAAATTTTTTTTTTCATGGTTTTATTTTACCACTTTATCGACGTTATTAATAAGTATGTTTATCCATGCCAAATTACAGCTTTCTATTACTAAGAGTCTCCGAGCTAAGCTGCGGACGGACGACCGGATGGACTGACGGACATGCCGAACCTTTTTTTTTTTTTGCCAAACTTAATTGGCAGTGGGCAGGGCACATTGCTCGCAGAACAGATTGCCGATGGGGCCGAAAGGTTCTGGAGTGGCGACCGCGTACCGGAAGACGTAGCGCTAGAAGGCCTCCCAAGGTGGTCCGACGACCTTGTGAGAGCCGCAGGAACCCGTTGGATGCGAGAAGCACAGAACCCGTCGAGGTGGAAGCTGCTTGGGGGAGGCCTATGTCCAGCAGTGGACGTCTTTCGGCTGAAATGATGATGATGAGACCGGAGTCTAGATTTATGCCGATCGATGGCAATAGACTCGCCCTCCATTACATAGTCTTTTTGTATGAAAATTAACGTCATATTGTTGGATATACCGCCATTAGCTAGACCATAGATAGTAGCCCGAAAGTCTGACAACCAGTCTTACCAAGGGGTATCATATTACCCAGTAACTGGGTTGTGGAGGTCAGATAGGCAGTCGCTCCATGTAAAATACTGGTACTTAGCTGCATCCGGCTAGACTGGAAGCCGACCCCAACATAGTTTGGAAAAGGCTAGACAGATGATGATGATGATGATAGCTAGCCCATAGATTTTAATAAGCATGGCTGATGGCTCAAATCAATTAAAAGATTCCAAGAGCAATCGGAAATGGGAGAATCCTTAGGGGACCAACATTGGGCTCTAAGGACGCTCAAAGGGTCTGCCCCAATCCGGTTATCAGAGGTCAAATCATAATCATGTCTCTCGCCCTACGAAGTACCTACCTTTGACCTCATGTAGAAAGTGAACTATGCAAAGAATTCATTCAAACTATGAAAGTGAGGCTGTGTAGGAAATCGAAAGTTCTATGCTCCGCTGTCGTCAGCGATGAGTTTCAAAAATTAGCCATATTGATCACGAGACGTTTAGAATGTACGATCTTACGTCTATATGATGTCGTTTTCAATTTATTTTCTTCCGTTTTTATCGTAATACCTTAAGGGGCTCACATGACCTAAACCGCGGTCACTGCAGTCGGACTGCATAAAAAATAAAGAGAAACGCGATGACACAACGCTGGTAATTTATTGCAAAATATGAAGCAATTATTTAATTACAAAAAATCTATTGATTGAACTAAAAAATTAAAACAGAATAATCTGACAAAAAAATTATAATAATCTGACAAAAAATCAGAATGATTGATGTAGTATGGTTTTTAGTGATTAGTATGGTTTTTATTGTAAAAAAAAAAGTTTTTTCATGTTTTTTTTATCGTATCAAATTAGTTGGTTTTCAACACACTATCAACCTAGCATAAATCCTGAAGAATATCATATATTTTTCTGATTTTGTTTACTGTAGTCGATCATTTATACTTTTAATTGTTTCTAAAACTTGCGTTTTTTGCGTTTAGGTCCAGTAAGCCCCTTAATACTTTCTGATTCCAGAAAACGTCCGGCGACATCGGCGGCACACCTAGTAGAACATGGTGTGAAGAAGAGTATCGTCGGCACGTAACACACACACACACACACTGCCGACTTCGCCATTGTCTCGTATAGGGTCTTAGCATTATGCTGAGCGATGGCCGTTTTGCGTAGATGTGACGCATACTTACTCCCAAATTGTTATTTGGTTTTATTTTTTGTTTGTGTTTTCATTTTTATGCGTCGTGTTTGCCGCAAACAATCGTATTTTCTTTCTTTCCATTGTCTCAGACGGTACTGACGGCTCCTGCGCTTACACACACATTTACAGCATGTTTGTACACTTGATAACCACAAGTAAAGCACGCGTCATTTCTTGAGATAAAAATACTATACTTATAAAGAAATAATCTAGGTAGCTATAGTTTATCAGCTCTGGTTTTTAAAAGATTGGATTGACAAATGAAAATCAACAATGAGGATGGAGGAAAAAAATCTAAATGACATTGTACCTATCAATCAATTTCAGCACACTTTACAATAGTCACATTAATTATTATAAAGGCGAAAGTTTGTGAGTGTGGGGGTGTGTGGGGGGGTGTGTGTGTGTGTTTATATGTTTGTTACTTCTTCACGCTCAAACGGCGGGACTAATTTTGATAAAATTTTGTATGGAGGTAGCTGACACCCTGGATTAACATAGAGGCTACTTTTTATCCCAATATTCCTACGGGATCGACATTTAGGCGGGTGAAACCGCGGGGCGCAGCTAGTAGTAGTATAAAGGCGAAAGTTTGTGAGGGTGTTTGTATGTTTGTTATTTCTTCACGCACAAACTACTAAACGGATAGTTTATAACCAGGATAACTTTTTTTCCGATATTCCCACGGGATCGATACATATGCGCATGAAACCGCGGGCACTTTTAGTATGGCAATAATTTTAAAGTAACTTAAGAATAATGGAAGTTAATATTCTCCTCAAAATTAGAAAGAATAAGACGACATTGATCCGACAGCGCCAACACGCGACACGACATATCGTAACATGTAATAAAGAGCTTCTAACGGTCACCTGTCATCTACAACTTAACTTTCAATATCGATCGATTAATACCTCCCGTCCCTTTCAAACGCAAAACAACCATAGATATAGAGGATGGTTGTTATTTCACTGATCATCTAATTGAGGGGCCCGTGGCTAAATAATAACAGTCTCACAGGTCGATCCATCAAGTTAGCTACGCTTGACGCGGTTGGTTCGTGGCTGGGTGACCATCTTTACATACCGAGACCCCTCCATGCCTCGGAAAGCACGTTAAGCCGTTGGTCCTAGCTGGCATTCGTGGACCTTTGACAGTCGTTACGGGTAGTCAGAAGCCCGAAAGTCTGACAACCATTCTTACCAAAGGGTATCGTATTACCCAGTAATGGGTTGTGGAGGTCAGATAGGCAGTCGCTCCATGTAAAATACTGGTATTCAGCTGCATCCAGTTAGACTGGAAGCCGAACATAAATAGTTGGGAAAAGGCTAGGCAGATGAAGACTGATCATCTAATTGTTCTCATAACAGCTTTCTAACATGTGTAGAGGTTGTTAGAAATATATCGATGTGTGGTCTATTATTGCCCACGCAATATTTGACAGTCAATAACGAAAGTGGCAGGTGATTGGCTAATTGCTGGGTGCTATTTAAAACTGAGTTCCGGTTATATGTTTGACAGGTTGTAAGGAGATAGGGTAACTGTTAAAGAAAGATAGTCACTGCTAAGAATCATAATGGACAGTTAACTGTTAAGTTAATCGTATCAAATCCCATTGATGAAGGATTTTTCAGTTGTTTTTTTTTTGTCTGTGCTAAATTACCAATCAATACAATCCCAAACTATTTGATTATACCTACGTATTCCAGCAAAAAAAAAAGAAAAAACATTGACTGTCTTCGCCATATTATTCATAATGTTTTCATGTTATGATTATGCCAAAGTGGCCTTTTCTGCCAGTCATATTTTCTTAACCTAGACAGTCATATTCTCGGCTACTGTATCAGCAAGTTAACCGGTAAACACTATAATTTACATAATCACGCATTGTAGTCAAGTCGATCATTGCCTGCGAGCATGTTGCTGACATAATTCTCACAGTGTTTACCTGTAAATTGAATTGTAGACATTAAAGGCTGCATATTTTTTTTTTCCAAAATTAGCATAACAAATTTTCCAATTAGCATATTTGCCAATTTGCGTGTAGGTTCCGGTTCAATCCTAGCTATCTATCTAAGTAACCTGTGCATTAGGTAATAATATTCACTAGGCCATTTAGCTGCGCCCCGTGGGAATATCGGGATAAAAAGTACCCTATATGTTAATCCAGGGTGTCAGCTACCTCCATATCAAATTTTATAAAAATTGGTCCAGCCGTTTGAGCGTGAAGAAGTAAATAAACACACACACACACAAACTTTCGCCCTTATAATATTGGTGTGATTTATTTTATTTAAACTTTTCGCATAAAAAGGTATACAATAGGCATTCTCTACCAGTCAACAAAGGGTCGTGATGGCAAGTGCTTTAGTTGAGAGGAACAATAATAAAAAAAACTATTAAAACTATTATTTATAGTAATTTTTTATAACTATTATTATTTATTATCAATGTCAGATTTAAATTTAACCGCGACTTGTATCTTTTACCGTGATCTCTTTTCTTCCATTACATCCAGGGACTTAAAAACAACTTTAGATTACAGAATTATAAATGTTACATATTGAATTAATATCAGAATCAAATATGTAACCCCAAAAAATGTGTTTTTCAATGTGTTAACCCAAAACACTTTTAAAAGTGTAACAATAATATATCTAATAACCGTTATAAAACTATTAACAGTTTTATTAAGTGTAACCGGTAAACGCGGCGTTGCCGACTTGATTGTGGCTAGTTTGGTTATTTTGGCATCGCCACCCGCGTCTTTTTTTTTTCGCGCGTTTTTGCGTCTGGGGAGAATGTAGACCGCACGACACGACCATGAGTCGGGGGCCCGGGAGATACTCGCACATTTCCACACACACCCATTGTACTGGTGAGAAAACATTACTTACGGACCGTAACTGATCATTTACCTAGCCTTTTCCCAACCATGCTGGGGTCGGCTTTCAGTCTAACCGGATGCAGGTGAATACCAGGATTTTTCATGGAGCGACTGCCAATCTGACCTCCACAACCCAGTTACTGGGTAATACGATACCCCTTGGTAAGACTGGTTGTCAGATTTTCGGGCTTCTGACTACCCGTAACGACTGTCAAAGATCCACGAATGACAGCCGGGACCAACGGCTTAACCTTCTTTCCGAGGCACGGAGGGGTCACGGTATGTTATGATGGTCACCCATTCACGGACCAACAGCGGCAAGCGTAGCTTAACCTGATAGATCGACCCGTGCGGCTGATATTAGGTACTTAGCCACAAGTGTAGGTAAACAAATAAATTAATAAGCACTTACTTCTATTTTAGAAAAGCCAATAAAGCACTTATCAAACGCAGAAATTTACATAAATAGAACGAGGGAAATTATTTTTAACACGACAAGATTTGGTCTACGTTTGGTTGAACAAACATAATAAATAGCTGAAGTTGAATAAACACGCGCCAAATAGTCTGCGCATTTAGTTCCGCGTCTTACGGAGGTCAGACGGCAGGCCATAAGCGTAAAATCGATTATCCCGTCTTAATATCCATTAGGTAATTCGTATTACGCTTGTAAATAAATGCACTACTTGGTTTTCTGAAGCTGTAACTTCACACACGGTGGCAGTAGAAAAATGGAAGACTGATTGTTTGTAAAAGTAACAGGATTTTTTAAGAAGCAGCCCGGATTCTGGATCTGTGCCCGGTTGATGGTAATAGGCTCGCCCCCTATTATTTGGGACTGAAACATAATTGGCGAAATGACGATGTACTGTAGGTACAACTCTGCTGAACCCATCGGGAATACATGGATGATGTTATGTTATGTCAAGTAATAGGAGAGATCTTTGCAGAATCTCGAGCCTCGCTACATCATGATGCATCATGGGCAGCCACAGTGTGTTTTTGACCTGTAGAAGTTTGACTTAACCTTCCAGTTTAGCCATGTGTGCGTCCTACAAAAGCTCCTATGGAAGTATTTCATGCAGGGAAGGGCCAACCCAGCCTATTTCTGAAGCCAAAGTCTGTAACGTTTTCAAGTATAGATGGTGCGAAAGCTTAAAAAGACTTGGAAGGTATTTATGTTATGACTAGCTGCACCCGGCGGTTTCACCCACGTAAATGTCGATCCCGTGGGAATATCGGGATAAAAAGTAGCCTATATGTTAATCCAGGATGTCAGCTACCTCCATACAAAATTTTATCAAAATTGGTTCAGCCGTTTGAGCATGAAGAAGTAACAAACATATAAACACACCCCAACACACTCACAAACTTTCGCCTTTATAATATTAGATAGTGTGATTATTGGGGCTATATGCAGTAGTAACATTTACTAAATTGGCCTGTAATTGATGAATTCCCCTCACACTTAAATTAACTTCGAGATATCGACCCATCGTAAAAAATAATGCTACCATCAATGGGAAAATAAAAGCGTTACTGATTTATTTAGTTCCAATAGTTACTATTAGAAAACTCATCGTGCGTGCGTCATATAATATAACATAATAAAAATTGACAGATTTTCTTTTTCATCGGTAGCACAGTCGATCTTTTAAAATTTGGATGAAGTGAGCTGTCATTCCTTGACAGCTAACTTCACCGGATGAAGGTGAAGAAGACATGAAGAAGTCGAAAAGACCGGCTGGACTCAGATAAAACTCGTAGAATAAACCCGATAACTCGTATAAAGACAGCATGGACCTGAAATCATTAGCATTTACAGTTACTGTTCCACTAAATCGGTCTGACCAGGAGCATCACCCACCCAGACGTGACCTGCAATTACCTATATGAAAAGCAATTAATCGACTGCTAACCAAAGTAGGTCGCTGCAAGCACAATCAAGAAAAATGGGGTATCATTGATCCCCAGTGCAAATGCGGTGCTCCTGACCAAACTATTACCCATATGCTAGAGTATCCAAAGTGTCCATATACCTCCACTTCTGAAGACCTAAAACAAGCCACTGATGCCGCGATTGGTGTGGCCAACTCATTTATCATAATACATGTATTTAGGGTCTTTTGGCTAAGAAATGACAGCCGCACAGGTCGACAGATCAGGTGAAGCTGCGCTTGCCGGAGTTGGTCCTTGGATGGGTGAACATCTTTATATACCAAGACAAGACCCCTCCCTGCCTTGGAAAGCACGTAAAGCCATTGGTCCGGCTGTCATTTGTGGATCTTTGACAGTCGTTACGGGTAGTCAGTAGCACGAGTCTGACAACCAGTCTTAACAAGGGGTATCGTGTTACCCAGAAACTGGGTTGTGGAGGGCAGATAGGCAGCCGCTCCATGTAAAATACTGGTATTCAGCTACATCCGATTAGACTGGAAGCCGCCCTACGTAGTTGGGAAAAGGCAAGGCAGATGATGATGTATTTACCATCGACTCGAAAAGAAGAAGACTAAATCTAACAAAGTTCTTATGCACATCTACAAATGCGTTAATAACCAGCATTTATTATGCATTCATGAGATAAACAGCAAAAAAACAATGTCGATCAAACTGCATAATGTAAACAGTCCGAAAAATAATTAGTGTTTAGCGATGCGCGTACGATCTGTCCATGTGAATAATTTTATCTAACGATTTCGAAATTATCACGGTAATTATTTTAATGAGATCAGATGATCACAATCTAATGAGCTTATAAGAGCTGTCAAAATGTTAGTTATCATACGGCCTGTACTGTAAAAATCTCACCTTGAAAACTTAGCTGAAGTGAGCTCGCACCTAAGTTTTCACAGTGACATTTTTACGGAAAGATTAGGAGAAGAAAAACGAAGCTGATCGAAAACCTTATCAAAGTAAGATGAAAACTCAAACTCAAACCAAAAATTTCATTTAAACCATTTACAGACACTTTTGAATTGTCAAGAAATCGGTCAGTCAGAAAATAATATGAAGCTAGTTGCCCATTCCAAAGCGTTTAGGTACCTATGGAGAAGAACGGGCAAGAAACTCTATGGACACTCTTTTAAATTATATTTTTATAAAAATATTAGTTAGAAAGCCGAGGCAGCTAAATGATGATCAGCCCCAACAGACGGCGCCAAAAAACGTCCACTGCTGGACATAGACCTCCCCCAAGCACCTGTAAATACTTAACCAATGACTAAGTAGCAGCCAGACAGATCTGGGATAGTGATAATGATGATAGTATTAAACTTAAAGGGATTACAGAACCTAATGGCAAAAAACGCAAGTTTTAGAAACAATACAAGCATATGATCGACTACAGCAAACAAAATCAGAAATGTATATGATATTGTTATGCTAGGTAGATAGTGTGTTGAAAACATATTAACAAAAGGAAGTTTTTTTCTATAATATCAAATTTGTTGTACAAATTTGATATTATAGAAAAAAAACTTCCTTTTTACAATAAAAACCATACTAATATACATACAATCATTCTGATTTTCTGTCAGATTAATCTACAAGCAACATACTAAAATACTAGTGTTTTAATTTTTTAGCCCAAACTTTTTTATAATTAAATAATTGCTTCACATTTTGCAATAAATTACCAGCGTTGTGTCATCGCGCTTATCTTTCTATCATGTAAGCCTTAAACTGAAAACCTTTTCTATTTTTAGTATCAATACTTATCACGATCTATTCCTTCGATTGTTTGTAGAAGATAATAGCACTAGTGACTGGTTGCAGTAGGTTAGCCGTAAAGGCTGCCCCACACTGAACTGATGCGATTAGGCGAAAACAATTTGTATAATGATGAAACGTGTTTGGCCATTTTCGTATCGATTATTATCTTACACAATAGCATAATACACATATACGTTGATCGTTTAATAGTCAGTTAATTTTTACTTCCAACCATTAGCTACTCAATGACAGCTTTAAGCCATGGGGCTTATAAAACAACGTACAACAAAAAAACAACGACGTAAAACAACGTCCAACGTATATAAATGTATTATGTATAATATTTTGTATTTTGAGTAGCTAATGGTTGGTATCGTCACTTCAGGCTGTTATGATTCATGGCGGCGATCGACGGCAGCGATCTCTTGTGTCCGGCCCTAGTCCAGGCCATGGTACGGAGCGAGAGTGCATGGGAAGCCGTCGCCGCCTTCTGCGAAGCAGTGATGCTTTCAAAGGAGGCGGAGCGCGTGAGGGAGAAGCAATCTTTGCGCCCTCACGCCCCTAGTCGCCGCAGGAGGATGCCCTGGGCGTCGGGAATCGATAGCCAATTCCCGGCCACCGCACGCGCGGGCTTGCGGATGGCGAGCAATTGACAGCTCGCCGTCCGGTAAGGACCAGGCCCGGGTCGACGGCGCGTTGTGTTCCACGTGCGCCTTAAAGAGATGTCAGCACTAACTGACGGTCAGTCAGCTGGCAGCTGGCTGTTTGGCAGGCATTGGCCTGCCAGGGTCGCGGGTTGTTCGAAAGACATACTCTGGCCTCTGGCACAGGCAACTGAAGGAACACGGGTGGCCCAGAGCGGGAGAAGTCATTTGGTAAATTCCCACCCAAAACAAAAAGGATGTTATGAGTGAAGATACTAAAGAATTTCTGGTGCATACTGATAAAGTGAGCAGTTGTGCTGTATAAACATTGCTTACTGACTTCTCGTTCTAATACTGCTAAACGACAAAAAAAAGACCGTTTCATGATCATATTTAACTGTTATTAGCAGACATGGTGAGGCCGTGGACATCATCCTTACAATTATTTCAAGACGATGACCAACCACAAAAAAATACCTACCGCTGGTGGTTTGATGCGCCTTTCCCCGTTGTGTCAGGTAATATAGATTAACAAAAAAAAAACCGACTTCCAAAAAAAACACTACAAACTGAAAAAAAAAACACTACAAACTGAAAAATAACTTTAATTTCGGAAGTCGGTGTCTTAGGGATCAGTATTTTAGTTTTTGCCACCGACTTCCGAAATTAAAGTTATTTTTCAGTTTGTAGTGTTTTTTTTTTCAGTTTGTAGTGTTTTTTTTTGGAAGTCGGTTTTTTTTTTGTTAAAAAGTTTTTATTTCTCGCTTTTTAGTGAGTCTATTTATAATTTATCTAAGTTACAATAGCCTAATGTCAACTTGCCCATCGCCTTTTTATAAAATATTCCTTTTCTCGATGCAGGGACGTTAATTGTTGAGGAGTTCTCCTTTTATTAGTTTTTAGATTAGATGCTGATAATCCTGGCTGCAGCATCAGGCCAGACTTATGTCAACATTGCATTGAACTTAAAATTAGTCCTGTTTAAAATGAGCCCAAACACGACTACGGTGCTGTAATTTAAAGGTTTGTACTTTTTCTGATGCTCCTGGCTTCAGCATCAGGTCTTCGGTGTTACTCAGTAACAGTACGTTTATCCGCACATCGAGCCTTTTTCAATGAGCCTAAACACGATATATCTGCTGTTAGTTGTCGAGGAGTTAGGTACTCTGCAGATTATCCTGACTGCAGCATCAGGTCATGACTTGATGATCATGAGACCAAATGTGGCAAATGCCCTATCAAACATCAAAACAATTTACTAAAACAGTCCTTGCCTGTTCGAGTAACTTCTTACTGTTAAGGAGTTGTACCTTCCATCATCAGCCCAGCTACCTGAGATGGTGACCACCATACACAAATACACAAGATACTTAATAAAATATGCGAAAAACAATAAGTGAGCCTATAAAATTTGAGGGTTGCCCTCGATTTCTCTAAGATCCCATCATCAGATCCTAACTTGGTGACAATGGGACCACCTCAGAACTATCTACTTTCGAACAAAAAAAGAATTTTGAAAATCCGTCGACAATTGGCGGCGTATTCGATGAACAAACATACAAAAAAAAAATACAAACACCCGAACATAGTACCTCCTCCTTTTTGTAAAGTCGGTAAAAATAATAGCCTCCCGACCGATTTCGGTCACGGTGGCCAATCTCAACGGAGATTAGCCAGGTGCGTAGGAGATATTATAGTGCACAAGTGTGTGCATAAACACAGGTGCACTCTCTATTCCTTTACTCTCATAGTCTGATGGGAGACCAGGGAGAGATCAGCTCATCAACGGCTTTACGTGCTTTCCGAGGCTGGGGGGTATAGAGGTGTGAGGAACAGGGTGTAAAGTTCACTCATCCACCATAGAAGTGGGAGGATCTTCCGACCAGACGGGTGTTGTGTCTGGCGGGCAACTGCCCAATACCGAAAATATCGGAGCAGTCAATATCAAAATAGTTATCGGACGATAAGTCCCGTCAGTGTGGCACAGCCCTAAAGCAAGCACGTTTCAAAGTAGGCATTTTAGAATTATATCCCCCATAACAGACTGAAAACTGGTTTTGTGCAGTTTCTAATTCTACGTCTGTACTTATTGTTGTCGTAATGTTGTATTGACTGGAAAAGAAGGTGTTTGGGGGCCATTTTCTAATTTTATACCACGATGAATAAATACGGAACAATGTCCGACAACCAGTCTTACCAAGGGGTATCGTATTACCCAGTAACTGGGTTGTGGAAGTCAGATAGGCAGTCGCTCCATGTAAAATGCTGGTATTCAGCTGCATCTGGTTAGACTGGAAGCCGACCGCAACATAGTTGGGAAAAGGCTAGGCAGATGATGATGAATAAATACGGAAAGAAGAATTGATGGAAGTTGTATCAAAGACTGGAAATGTGGGCCTTCAGGTCCAGTTTAAAACCAGCGTCAGGCACTTTTGCTGAACTGGGCCTTTTTGGCGCAGCTGTGAGGCACACTTTTCTACTAATTTCTTACATCGGATTTTACACTTTTTATTTGATCTTTATTTTTTGTTTTTATCTGATGTATGTATCTGGTGTATTGTGTGTCTTTTAGTTGGTGCTGAATAAACGTGTTTCGTTTCTTTCTTCTATCAAAGTCAAAGTAATTATTTGCTAAAAACGCGGTACTCAGAATTTTATAGGATATAGGATCTCTGAGATCGAAGGTGAATAGAAGATATACCCTACCTTGCCTTCATAATCAGCCTATAATATTCCCACTGCTGGGACACAGGCCTCCTCTCTTTAAGAGGGAGTGGGCTGTAATTCACCACGCGGGCCCAGTGGTGGTTTGAAGATGTCGCATGTCTTCGATTTTTTGGTTCTAGGACATGCCGCATTTCCTTAAGATATTCCTTCACCATATTTAGAGCAGTGGTGAAGAAACTGGGTTCGAGCCCATGACCTACACGTAAGTCGGAGCTGTTACCACTGAGCTACGACGGCCTCGCTCTACCTTTTTTTTTTTTTTCGGATTGAAAATCATCAAATGACATCATCATTTGATGATTTTCAATTCCCGCTCTGGGTGGAGCGGAAGGGAGTGTCAGACTCTTACTGACTAAAACCCACCCGTGTTCCTTCCTTAGCCCTTTATGTTCCAGACCAGTGGTAAACCTTTCAGACAATCCCGCTGACCGCGAATAATATTTTGATCAAGATACAACCTGACACTGGCCTGTAAATTGCAAAAAACGTAAGAAAATTTTAATTTCGCGATCTACCACTGCGTATTCACCTTAAAATCTTCTTTCCATCCTAGAAAATACTAACATTATTAAAAGAGCGGTAACAAAAGTTAGTGGCATAATAAAATAAACAATTATATAATAAAACAAATGACTACACACTTATCAAATGAATCTAATGTATGTAAATAAAATAATAACTCATAATTATAATAAAGTACAGTCAACAAAAGAGATAAGCATGCAGGATCGTCGGATATAGTAGAAGTTTAGTAGGAAACCGATGGATGTTCACGAATAACATTTAATTTTATTAATAGAAAACAAACAGCTCATTTATGAAATTAAATTTCAGTCGATAACATCCATCGGTTTCTTACTAAACTTCAACTATATCCGACGATTCTGCACACTTATCTCTTTTGTTGACTATACATAATGGATGTAACATTAATAAGACTCTTTTATAACTTTTAATGTTATGACGCAGAAGTAGACCGCTTTGATTTAGGAGCTAGACAAAAAACTGTCTAGATTCATTTCGGTCTGGTTCTTATTTACATAACTAGCTGCGCCCCGCTAGCTGGTCCAGCCATTTGTGCGTGAAGTAACTAACATAAAAACACACTCACAAACTTTCGCTTTTATAATATTAAGTGTGATTCTACCTAAAGCGCTATTAACACTTGGAAATCTGGTCAGCGGCCTGTGGCTAAGAAATAATAGCCGCACGGTTCGATCAATCAGGTTTAAACTACGGTTGCCGGTTGGTCCGTGGATACCAAGACACCTCCGTGCCTCGGAAAGCATGTTAAGTCGTTGGTACCGGCTGTCATACATGGATCTTTGACAGTCGTTACAGGGGGTCTACTCCGAAGCGGTTAACCACTGTATCGGCCGAATGTTCGGTCATTTTCTGATTCGAATATTGTTGTCCTACTACGAATTTAAAAAAAAAGGTAAAAAAAGGGTTAAGGGTTCTAAAAAGGTTCGGATTGGCACTGTTTGATCGGGACCAATAGTCAATATAGGAAATTAATGGTAGTAGAAAATTACCGAACATTCGGCCGATACAGTGTTTAACCGCTTCGGAGTAGACCCTCAGGTCGTTAGAAGCCCGAAAGTCTGATAACCAGTCTTACCAAGGGGTATCATATTACCCAATAACTGGGTTGTGGAGGTCAGATAGGCAGTCGCTCCATGTAAAATACTGGTATTCAGCTGCATCCGGTTAGACTGGAAGTCGACCCCAACATAGTTGGGAAAAGGCTAGGCAGTTTGATGAATCTAGTCAGTTTATGATCGGTTCTAGGGAAGTAGTAACAAGTTCTTTGCACTACAATATTTGATGCAGTGTCTTCCTTTATTACATATAGGGCCTCGCATCCTGTTACCATTCAGTAAACGATTCTGAAAGCGATGCGTTGAAAAAAAATAACAGTGAGTACCACTGTTATTTTTTTCAATGGGAGTGCCGACAGAAGTGAAAACAAAACACAAACAGAATACTTTGCCATCACTCACTGACATATCGGATGTACATTAAAATCGAGTACATCCCGAGGACAGCCGAACACATCCGAAGCGGATATTTTTTTAATCGTCTTTAACAAAACACGCGCGGTAACAGGGGCGCGAGTTCAATGGTTTTTTTCCCATCTCATAATATACACAACGCGTTTTCACTTCAAAAATAGTTCCGTACATTTTGACTGCGTATGAATAATTGTACTTTTCTTTCTAACGGCAGATTTTTTTTATAACAGACGATAAATTTCTACGTCAGGGGATTTAGAAAAATGTGCTGAATAATTCATGGTTAGAGTCTGTTTGCGCGTTAATGTCCGTGTTAACCTGGGGCCCAAGTCTGCTATTTTTATAAATTCGTCATTCCGACACGATCTTATTGTCATTTTGCTAAAAGTTCGTAATCTGCTAAATTCATAATGGTTTATCATTGGTCGGTCAATGGCACAGAACATATACGAAACTCGTAACGAATTAAAAGCAATGACTGCACAATGACGTTCTAATGGTAGGTTACTGATCAAAGGAACTGTCAAAATTTTTGCAGATTAACGTCTAAGTCAGTCATTCATTTGTCATTAAGTACGAGATTACCATTCTATGCCATTTCTTTCAATGGAGTGTCCGTGGTTGACCATTGGAAAGTCATAATGACGCCATTATTTTATTAATTAGTAGATTACCAAACTTGTCAAAATCAACAATTATGACATCAATGATAGACCATTCTGACACTATTGTAATAGCAGACTTTAGGCTCTGTATAAATGATCAATATTATACATATTTCCGTGAATTGGTTTAAAAAAATGTTTTTAAATGTCAAAAAATATATATTTTGAAACCTGATGAGGTCGGTGTTTCCTATCCGACTACTCTGAAAAGAACTGGCTAGTTCTGCAAAAGTTTCAGATTAAATATGGCGTACAAAATCAGTGCCCTACAAATTGAAACACAAAACTATTATGTTTGGTATTCAAAAAAGGAATTACGAAGCAGTTTACTTTACAGATTAAGACAATTTATTTCGATCAAAAAGAATACAATTATTCACTGCTATGAGAAAAACATAATAATTAAGGTAAGCGACGGTTTCGCTAAGTTATAAACTAAAATTAAGTCATAAAAAAACAGTAAAAACTTACACATCATCATCTGCCTAGCCTTTTCCCAACTATGTTGGGGTCGGCTTCCAGTCTAACTGGATGCAGCTGAATACCAGTATTTTACATGGAGCGACTGCCTATCTGACCTCCACAACCCAATTACTGGGTAATACGATACTCCTTGATAAGACTGGTTGTCAGACCTTCGGGCTTCTAACTGACGACTGTCATAGATCCACGAATGACAGCCGGGACCAACGGCTTAACGTGCTTACAAATAAAAGCGAAAAAAAAAAAAACAGTGCAGTGCGTGCAGTAAAAACTTACAATACAAATATTATTCAAAACATGGTGCAATAGCCTTTTACAAGTTGGAACTAATTTAGTTTTCTTTATCAAAACAAATCCAGTCAAAGAAGCTCAAATTGCAACTAAAAATGCCTCATTACCAAATCAAAAGCAACGCTACTCAACCGGAAATCCTAAACCCACCGATTTTCACCGATAAATCACGACCATTAAGAGCGAAGCAATTTGATATTAACTCCTAAGTTTCTAACATAAATCCAACAAGACGTATTTTAACGGCATCTTCGCGGTAATCCTTAATACCCCAATAAACATATAGGATATGTCTTATCACGGTAAGTGAAGATACGATAGATTGAACAAGACTAGCCGAGCGGAGCCGCGGTATACCGCTAGGCAAGAAATTATCATCAGTTCAGTTCAGCCAGTATGATTAAATAATCTGAGACCTCTGTTAGTTTAGTTGTGTAATGTTTAGAATAAGTTGTACAACTAGTATTAAATGTAAAATAAAATTGCAATTCTCATAATTTTAAGAACATTCACAGTCTGATCTCAGTCTCAATCTGTCAAAAATACTTGTAATTTCCCTACATTTTTGAATTTTTTTTTACATTGATTGTCGCGACTAGATTTAGAACGTTTTTAATTACGGGAATTGGTCTTCTGAATTCTATTTTGGTGTTTCGATATTTAATTTTACATTTTCAATTAACAAAATAATTATTGGGATAATAAAATTGTTATGACACTGGTCGCTGTTCTCCCGTTTTGGGTGAGAGGCGACTTCAAAATGGAGTCAAACTAATTTAAAAAAGTCAAGAGGTGTCGTGTGAACGAAATTCCTTTGGCTAAGTATTATGTCAAATAACAGGCACAATTAAACAAATTAACAATGTTTGAGAAAAACTAAACTAAATGAAAAATAAAAATAAAAAGCTTTCTGACGGTTAGAAAAAATTACGAGATCTAGATTGAATAGTTCTGCCGAAGGCACCAAGGACTTCTCCGTATAAAAATAATTGTTTACACATGACTGGACTTATCTTTAATAAAATACCAAAGAACTTTTAAGAGTTATATGTACCTTATTGTTTTTTTTATAAAGTTAAAATTATGGCTGCTGGAAAAACGATTTTATTGTACAAATTAATTTATAATTAATAACAATTAATCTGTTTTAAATGAATGTGACGATTAAATTTATTGACTGTATTGTAAAATTAATTAATAATAGACACTAATAAAATGATTATTAGACTACATAGGAAAAAAAAACAAATAAAGCATAAGTTTAAAGCATGCCGTTAGACAGAAATATTACACTCTAGCATTAAATACATTGTAATGTTCTGCAAGATAAAATGTCTGACTATGTATTAGGAACTTTATTACTTTAAGACCAACACTTTACCAATAATTATTGCAAATAAATGATCATGATTATAATGTTACATTCGTTCTAGCACTCATTCGCCAAATGAGTATAGGAGCGTTTACGCCGTACGGCATTTCATACAAACTTTCAAGCCCTTGTTTTTCGAAATGAATGAATTGATTTAGGTAGATGAAACTTCATAAGTATAAGCTCCTGCTTATGCGTATGAAGTTTCATTTTCTTAAGTAACTTTTTAGACCTGTGTATCCTTACAAAGGTCTAAATAGTTACTTAAGAAAATTTTCGAGAAATAGTGTTACAGCCAAATTAGACCGATTTTAAATTTTCCATAGAAACATAGATTTCCAGTTATCTTTTTTTAAATAAGACATTTCGAAAATGTTCTTAAATAACTTTTCAGACCTTTATATTCTGTTTATATTTATGAACTTTCATTAAAATCGGTTCATTAATTTCGAAAAACAAGGGCTTGAAAGTTTGTATGAAATGCCGTACGCGGCGTAAATGCTCATATCGTGCGATAAGAAGCTTTTTCCAAAAAAGTCCTTATACACACTAAACGGGATTAGCTATTAGCATAACAATATGTCCAAAAGTGAAGATGTGAACAATAAAAAGCTTGTAATAATAATGAAACCCAGTAAGGGTTTCATTATTATTACATTTAATCAGACCTAGTAAGGCAAAAACAACTTTTATATAGCCGCAACGTTACTATTGCGGTTGGTAAGAGATGCATAATTTAACTTTCTGAATTAGAACTGTGGTATTTTGTAGATGTATGTACTATAGTATTATGATAATATCCACTTTTAAATGATATCTTTATTATCCCTTAAACATTTCTTATGTCATAAAAAATAAACGGCTTTAAGTATTTTAAAATCTTAAAGCATGACGTAAATCACTTTCCACTAATTTCATTCATAAAATCGCGTAACTTTAACACCATTAAGATCAATACATTAAACAAAAATCAATACTACTTTCGAAAATTCATAACCAAAAATAATTATTCCCTAATGGTATGCACACAATGCTTCCTATAACCCACATAGATAAATTATTCATTTCACGTAAATGCGTATCAAAATATACAAATATTGTACAACAGACCATTCAAGAACCTGACCTTAAGAATGCACAACAAACCCTAGTAAGAAACTTTCACCGAAAAACCAGTCTTAACACTAATCACATTAGAGTCCATAATCACAAAATCCTCATCCTAACCTAGATGGTACAACGTGCTTCAAACAGAAATCAGGTGGGGGGGAATATGATAAAACTGTATAGCAGGCCAATCGCCACGCCAAACATTGCTTGACATCCCTAGATGTCGGAAAAATAAATCTAACTTTTTTTTTTATAATTTAAAAACAAAACACAATGAAGCTTTTCTTAGTATTTTTGGTGGCTACGGCCTATGTGTCGGCTGAGGACAGTGATAACACATTAGAATCGGCGATAAACGTCATTAAGGACTGCAAAGGAGACTACATTTTATGTGTGAAGGTTAATAATTTTATTAATAAAAGTGAAAGTGAAGTGTGTGTTGTGGAATCAGGTTTCGCAGTGGTTGATGTTGAGGATTTCGCATTTCACTTGTAACAAGTGTGCATACGATCTAAATTACAACGGCCAGATAAAACAATTAACGTTTCCAATTTTGCCCCAAAAATTTCGATGCTTGACCGGAAATTCCTTTGCAAATATTGCAATTCTTTTTTCGAAATCCAAGTTCAAAATGATAACTTCATCTCAAAAACTCTTAATTCAAAATAACCAATTCGTTCCAAATTCTAAAACAAAAGTCTAATCCATTTTTTTCTTTCACAGGAAAAAATGCTCAGAGTTGTTGACAACTTAAGAGCATCGAGAAGCATAACAATTGTAGATGGAGTGATCTTCAAGGGTGAACCTGAATCCAGGTCAGCTAAGAAAGTGGATGCTCTGCCTGTTGACCCCACGGCTAGGGACGCTGAGGTCAACTACAGACTGGTGGATGGCGTCGTGAGCCTGTTCGAAACTCACGCCCTTGAGGTCAAAATGAACCAGGCTGATAAAGACACCATCCAGAGGTCTCTTGAAGAAGGTTAGTCTCAAACTTAAAATCAGTTAAGATCTAAAAATAGATTCTGCAGTAGAATATAAATAGAAAAGTGAATCAGTTAAGCCAGTGATTTTATGCAGTAATTGTGGATCGAGAAAAAGGTTAATTACTCGTAGTTTATAATTAGCAACGCTTTATTGGAGTTATAAAATAGTGCAGAGTATTTATAAGGAGGCTACTAAGTATGTGATATTGATTGATAAATTAGTTCTGAAGAACATTAACGTTTAGAAAATAAATAAAATTGTAATAATGCTAGTGAAATCAACGTACATAAAATAGTAAGAGACTTAAAATGACATGAAACTAATCAATATAATTTCCTGTTCCCAGGTCGTGCTAAGAAGAAGGGAAACAGCATGGGCGGCATCATCGGTCTCCTTGGCGCCAAGCTGCTGCTCGGAAAACTCTTCATCGTCAAGCTCATCGCTCTCAAAGCCCTCGCTACCGCCAAGATCGCCCTCGTCCTCGCAGCCATCCTCTTCGTCGCTTACTGCTTGAAGGGTGGTGAGACGAAAACGACGTACGAAGTCGTCCCTCACGCTCACCACCACGAATCTCATCACCCTGTTCACGTTGAGCACGTGGCCCACGACTCTGGGCACGGTGGCGGCGGCGGCGGATACTCCAGCTACGGCCAGGACTGGAACAAGAACCTCGATGAAGCCCAGAACCTAGCATACAGCGCATACTCACACTCAACATAATCAAAGACTTTTTAGCATAAATCGACGGTCATCGTAGTAACCTCTGTTGTACAAAGAATTTATTTATTATCTTAATTTATTGCCATTAATTTATTGTTGAATAAAAATAAAACCTATTTATTATTACCAATTATTTCGTTCGTTTTACTGTTAGATTGGATGGTGTCATTAGAGATCTGGTTTTCGATTGATTCGAAACGGAAATCGAAATTACTCAAAGTCATGTCAGTGGCTCGATACTACCTATGAGTTCACGAACATTCCAGTCGAGTTTATTACGTCTTACTTTCATTTGATGATTGACATCATTTATAGCAGATAGTTGGCCGCAGGCTTCAACAGTAAAAACTACCTTATAACCGTTACATTTGGAATTTCAATGATCCCTTTGGTCTGATGGGCAATATTTTATCACATCTTACATCCGTGGGTGTGGTAGTTCCGGTTACTCGAGACGCTTGCCCAATTTCTAAATTTCGACACACAATCATCACTAATTCTTTAAATACTCATGCATAAATAACAACACAAGGCCATGATTTCCCATGGATACGGAAGTATTTGTTAATATCTCTAATTCAACATAAAAAGAAGAGTTCCAACTCTCTCCATTAATAATATGTTTATTTTAATACATTCCACATATTTATAAGCGACTAAACATAGCTAAAGTTGATTCTCGAAACTGGTGAACGATAAAACAGGTTAAAAGTATATAAGCCTCAACTTTCTATAGATGAGGTTTCGCGTGTTTTAGTCCAATTTCATCTTCATCGAGAGTGCAGCCGGTTGGCGAGACAGTCCAGACCCGGCAACTTTTTGTCGCGAATGGAATCAATATCTGCATGACATTGCATTTTTTGTCGCCGCAAATCACGATTTTGTAACTGTTATTGTCTTTCCATCATGACTTTTATGATGTTGCGTTTTTTTGTCAGGATCATTTTTCTCATAATTCTTATGATGTTGCTATTAAACTGCAAGATCTAGGCAACTTTTACTTAGAAGGATTTACTAGTGTAGATTCGAAAGTTGCTATATAATGGCTTAAGAATTATGACTTGCATTGCGTCAAGTGTGAGTAAGCTTTTTTGCGTGCGTCTCGTGCCGTATAACAGCTAATATGAGCATTCATTTATTTGAACCTTTGTGTCTCAGTGAGATAAGTGCTTCTTTCAAACATTACGTCGGAGAACATTCAACTTTTTTATTTAAATGGGTTTTAATCATATGGGAGAGTAATGGTTGTTTGTTCAGTAGTAATTATAGACGAAGAAAGAAGTTGATGGTGGTAGACACTTAAGAGACAGTAATAGTGTAATAATTGGTGTCTATTGTTGTGTATTGCAATCTGTGTCTATCTATCACTAGTTTAATATTCAGCTGTCAACTTGTGACTTGTATTAAAAATTTTCATATTTATCAAGATTGACTAAAGATAATAGATATAAGATGACAGCCATAAACCTAACTACTATTATAAATGCGAAAGTATATTTGTTTGTTACCTTTTCCCGCCTAAACCACTGAACCGATCATACTGAAATTTTGCATATACCTTGTCAGGAGTACAGAAACGGACATAGAGTACCTTTCATCCCGAAAAAAAGTTCTGTTCCCGAGGAAAACAACAATAACGTTATTATGATAATAGATGGCGCCACGTGTCTTTCGAATTAAAAACAATACAACGTCTGTCGGGTCAGCTACTAAGTAATATTTTAACCATCGAAGCATACGCTTAGTATCACGCGTTATTAAGATTAATATAATCTTCCATGCTTGTTATTCCATGCA
The DNA here is from genome assembly GCA_951800025.1 of Oligia strigilis. NCBI lineage: Eukaryota > Metazoa > Arthropoda > Insecta > Lepidoptera > Noctuidae > Oligia > Oligia strigilis. The sequence continues at coordinate 1,506,631 of OX637563.1, read as the reverse complement.
TGCTCTTCTCAGGTATTTACGCTGAGTTTTTAATAACCTTTAATTATAGTTGAGCTTCCCTATAAGTTTTATGCTCTCGATTAAAAAAACCAAATTCAACGCATAAAACCAAATTGCTCATAACATTCGCAATATTTTATTCCTCATCGGCATTCCTTACCCTGTATAATAAGTAACAACTTTATGGCCACTAATCATCATTATAGGCAGCAACTATTAATTGCTCGTGTGTCCCACTGCGGGTCGAGTCGGACCGGCTCGTCCGTATAAACATTAGACATTATTTGTATATCTTCGTTGGAAAGTGTTCGTTTTCCCTAAATCTATGCATTTAAGGAAATAGGTTGTGGTGTTGAAGGTGTGGTCTATGGGTGCTGATGGCCCATCTGTCATACAACAAAGCTTATCAAGCTTTCTGTCATGCGGTCGGCACTTTGAAGGTTTTTGTTGCGACAGCAAAATTATTCCTCCGACAAAATTATCTGGCGTTGGAAAATTCAGCCTTAATTCTCAATCTGGGTGGATGGTTTCAAATATCTGACGAAATGCGTATCTGTCGTGTTGCGTGTCTGCCGAACTGCGAATCTGTCGAGTTCCGTTTCTGACAAGTTGCGAATCTATCCTGAGAGATGACGAAATGCGCATTTGACCACTTGCGTTTCTGTCGACATGCTAGTAATCTAAATCTTCGATGCGATATATACCTAATGCTTAGACAAGTACCAATCGATTTCAAAGCGTTTCGCATTCCTACAACGACTTTCAACGGGATTGACATCCGCTTTTCGGTAGTTTATTTTAATTCAGTACATTTTTTAGACTCTTACTGACTAAAACCCACCCGTGTTCCTTCCTTAGCCCTTTATATTCCGGGTCAGCGGTCCCTTTCGGATAATCCCGCTGACCCGGCAGGCTTTAGCCCTAAGGGGCCCCTTCCTCGAACGAATTGGCACGTCATTTTAAATTTTCTGCAATAACGTATAGAGAGTGAAATATTATTAAACGAGTACTTTTTCCTTACTTCATTGCATAAAATTAATAAGCCGAATGTTCTAAGAAAACGTATGTAATAAAATTTTATTACCTGTAATTGTCTATGATCTATTACAGTGCGACCTCTCACGTTCAAAGTGAACTACATTCGATGCGCGTGAACATTGCCATGATTCAATTACCTACCACAAATCTCTCTTGTGATGATAAGCTATAAGAAATAACTCAGCCTTTCGCAGCACTCTATTGAATATGTGAACAGAATCTTCTTCCATATTGCTGCAAAGTAATAATTATTATGATACTTTGGCCTCCACATCATCATCTGCCTAGCCTTTTCCGAACTATGTTGGGGCCGGCTTCCAGTCTAACCAGATGCAGCTGAATACCAGTATTTTACATGGAGCGACTACCTATCTGACCTCCACAACCCAGTTACTGGGTAATACGATACCCCTTACACACCTCGCACACACCTACCACACACACACCCAACACACACACACCTACCACACACACACACCCTCTCACAAGCGCGCACGCACCGTAACACCACACATAAATACTAACCCTAGATTAAGTTTAGATCAATTGTGTATTCCTTACATTTTCTTTTTTTAATTTCATTTAATTTTTGTTTTTTTTCCTCTTTGCTTTTATAACTTGCCGCATTTGTGTGCGAGTGCATAATCTGTTTTAAATGTAATTGCATCTGTAAGGGTGGAGACCTGGTGTCCTGAAATACAGGCTTTACGCCTAGCTTAGGCACCAGTCTCCCACAGTATAAGTTCAATTATTATGTATTGTTTTTGATCCCTTGATGTACATACCTATATATTGTGGTGAGAAATAAAGCATTATCTTATCTTATCTTACCCTTGGTAAGACTGGGCCTCCACATCAAGATACTTTCTACGATCTTCTTCAGGTCTTCGGTAGACATGAATACTATTTGACTATGAATAGGTACGGGTCAAAAGTCAATTATTCAAACTAGGCTTAGAATTTGCACTTTTTGAACGACAAAATTACATGAGACAATCCCCCAAATCACCCGCCTTTCACCACTCTATTGCGTCTGCCGGGAAGAAGAAATGGTGCAATAAACTCCCCAGCAGCACAGCTGTCTAATCTGTTGGCACGACTTTTTGAGGACCTGCTCTAGGCAAGTCGAAGTCGAATGCTAGTCGATTGGCAAGATTAAAACCATTGCAGACAATTATGGGTGAGTGTTAGAAGAACAGATGTTTCAATAGGCCATAATAAAAATTCGAAGACATGTGACATTCACCAGCGGGCACTGGGCCCGTGTGGTAGATAATATCCCACTCACTCTTGAAGACAGGAGGCCTGTGACCCAGCAGTGGTAACACTATAGGTGGTGATTATGGTGATGCATGACAAAAATGTCCAAAGGAAAAGTCACTTTCTTTTTTTTGGTACATTATCACCGTCAAACAAAACATTTGACGGCAACTTTACAAAACGGCATGCACCTAGAAAGAAATATCACATCACACTAATATTATAAAGGCGAAAGGTTATGAGTGTGTGTGTTTATATGTTTGTTACTTCTTCACGCTCAAACGGCTGGACCAATTTTGCTAAAATTTGGTATGGAGGTAGCTGACACCCTGGATTAACATATAGGATACTTTTTATCCCGATATTCCCACGGGATCGACATTTACGCGGGTAAAACCGCGGGGCGCAGCTAGTATAATAATAATTTCTATCATCGGTCAAAACTACAAACCAGTTTTATAAATAAATAGTAGATTATTAAGTACCTAAGGTCCTAAAGCGGACGCTAAAACGATTTTTTTATCTTGTTGATTCACATTATCATAAACGCCATAAATAATTCATATTTACTTATGAGAGGAAACTCAAACATTATATCCGGTTGTAAGCGAAGCCGGGTGACCCGTTTGTCAATGGATTTCACTTTTAATAATATTAGTATTGAAGCTTCTGGCTTTTTCTTTGGCAGGTTGTTAATCACATATTTATTTTTATTTATTTCAGGCGACGCAGGCCCGTACATAAATACACTAACCTAAACATTCATATTCTTATTATAAAACAGTACTTCACTAGCTGACTCTTGAGCAGTTCTGTGGTGCTTGTCCGCGGAAGCGATGGAACACCACGTCCTGCGGCCAGAAGTCTTCTTCCATGACGACGGGCAGATAGCAATTCGGCACTCGCACCACGAACGCCTTGAAGTTGAAGTTGCGGTGCGACTTCAGTAATTGCACCCTCGGCGCAAACCTCATCTACTGGCTAATTTATGTGGTGACAGTCTTACTGTAGAGCAAAAGTATATTTTTCTTACAGAGAAGCAAGGAGACACGTTTCCAAATGAATTTAAAGAATTACTGACTTAGTTATTTCTGTCGCCAAGCAGTCTAGATGGGTTTTGATTCGAAGGCAAAGAGTGGCGTGCTGATCACTGTGCTAAAGGACTCTTCAACTTTGTCTTTTAAGTCGACAATGCATTGTCAATCCCACAGAATTTGCAAGTGTAGGCGTAGGTAACCATTGCTTTCTATAAAGAGAGGTAACATTACGATTCATTACCAACCTATAAAAAATATGTACAAATAGCTGCGCCCCGCGGTTTCAACCGCATAAGTGTCGATCCCGTGGGAATATCGCTATAAAAATATATATAGCCTATATGATAATCCAGGTTGTCAGCTACCTCCATACAAAATTTTATAAAAAATGTTCACGCTCAAATGGCTAGCCATTTGAGCGTGAAATAGTAACAAACATAGAAACACACACACTCACAAACTTTAACTCTTATAATATTAGTGTGATGATGTAATTTCAGAAAAGTTTGTTTGGGGTCATTCAACACTCCTGGAGCATAAACAGTCTATAATAATATTCCCACTACTGGGATACAGGCCTCTTCTCGGCGAGAGGGAGTGGACAATAATCCACCACGCGGGCCCAGTGCTGGTTGGGGGCCCATTGCGGGTTGGTAGATGTCACATGTCTTCGAATATTTGTTTCTAGGACATACCGGTTTCCTCACGATGTTTTTCTTGACCTTGTTGCTTTCACTCACAATAACAACACACCTACAATAACAAGAAAAAAATACCAAGTATCTTGTGTAAGTCAATTAACAAAAATATCTTTAAAAAACATCAGAAATCGTTCAGCAGTTTTCGAGTAACGCAACACACACGCATATCTACATCTCCATAAACCTGAGGGAGACGCATATAATTAACATAACATTAATTAAAATAAATACCTAACACTTTTACTAGTGACGTCATTTGTTTCATTCATTGATAAAGATGGATAAGTATTAACTAATTTTACTGGCGTTATTTAAATCATAATGATCACCGTAAACATTCATTACTGAAAGGAACAGCTGAAGTTTCTGCATTGTCTGGGCAGGCCACATCTATCGCATGTCGGAGCAGCAATACGCAAAAACGACCACTCTGTGGATTCCAATTACGATACGCTATAAAAACGACGCGGCAGGCTCAGAAAGAGATGGCGGGATGAGCTGAACTCCTTCTTAAAGGATTGGCCCACAATCGCAGTAGATCGGGAAAAGTGGAAAGAGGGAAGGGAGGCCTTCGCCCCGCAGTAGGACAACGCAGGCTTATAATAATCATAATGAAGTGTTCAAAAGGTATGCGACATTCGTTGATGAATTGACAAACCTGAGTGAGTCGGAATGGACACGTTTCAACTCATTGGATTAAATTTTAATTAGATTTTCAGTGTACACTTACACTACTCTATTTACACTTACTTAAAGATTGAGAGCAATCTTTAAAAGTAATTAATTACTAAAGACTAGTAGACCGTGTAGTATAAGACCATATACATATATCAGACATAACCTTTCGAGTTCCCCAATTGAAGCGAAAAGCCATGATTATTTCTACACAAAAAAGAATGCACGATGGTTGAGATTAGCCGACGATCGAGTCTAGAGACATGTAATGAGTGTATTGTTTATTATAATACTAGCTGCGCCCCGCGGTTCCACCCGCATAAGTGTCGATCCCGTGGGAATATCGTGATAAAAACTATCCGATGTCCTTCCCCGGGATGCAATCTATCTCTCTGCCAAATTTTATCGAAATCCGTTCAGTGGTTTAGACGTGAAAAGGTAACATACAGACAGACAGAGTTACTTTCGATATAATATTAGTATGGATTGTCAAGCAATAGTTAATAGCTGATGAGGATGATGAAGAGAAAGAAAGACTTGTCAAGGAAAATCTACATGAATTGATCTGATGAAAGCGTTTTATCAAATACCAGTCTATAACCAAATGCTACTACTACCACACCATCTCGAGCCGGCCAGTCCCACTTAATTATACATAAGTACTTATCAATAATTATGTCTATAGCCGGTATCGAGAAAGTGATATAAAATAGAAATCCTCCATATAATGTGGTATAATCACACTGGACCGACATGGTTTGCCTTCAACATGCAATCAAGATGCCACTTAGGCTGGTTTTAGAGTCGCGCTGACCGCACGCTGACCGTCGGCGCTGACAGCTGAAACGTATGAACTTCTAGGAAGCGTCAGCGCTGAGCGGTCAGCATTACTCAGAAACGCTACCTTACTACATAGCATATTGACCCATCAGCACTGACCATCCGCGTGCGGTCAGCGTGACAGGAAAACCAGCCTTAGATTGTACATTTGTCAGCTGGTTACCAGACGGGGTGCACCTTTTTAATCTTTCCGCCAAGAACTGCTAATCACGGACACTCTAATGTCATCTTGTGTCCCTCTAGTGTGGTGTGTGTTACTTTGAGCTCACTTCACTTGCGTCACTAAGTGTCTCTCTTATGCCAACAAGTGTTTTTAGAGTGTTATTCTTGTATTACACATGTCACTCTAGGGTCACCATGTGCCTCAGTTGTGTCTTGAAGTGTCATTCTTGTATCGCTTAAGTCACTCTAGCTAGGGTCATTGTGTCTCAGTGGTGTCAAGTTGCGTCCCAAAATGTCTAATTTTATGATAACACTAGCTGCGCCCCGCGGTTTCGCCCGCGTAAATGTCGATCCCGTGTGAAAATCGGGATAAAAAGTAGCCTATATGTTAATCCAAGGTGTCAGCTACCTCCATACAAAATTTTATCAAAATTGATCAAGCCGTTTGGGCGTGAAGAAGTAACAAACATATTATAAACACACATACTCACAAACTTTCGCCTTTATAATATTAGTGTGATTATGTCAGTTTTGTGTCATTTTAAGTCACTTTGTTGTAACCATGTATCACTAGTGTCACTCAGACTTTTAGAATAATTTAAAGATATTGGGTTACATGAATTACCTCATGACGATAGACTGTTTGTAAATCAAATTGATCATCATCATCGTCATCATCATTTCAGCCCGGAATCATCCAATTCTGGGTACAGGCCTCCCCTTCATTCTGCCATACTTCCCGGTTCCGGGCGTCCCTCATCCAGGTGTTCCCCGCTCTCCAGGTGTTCCCCAGTCTCCAGGTGTTCCCCGGTCTCCAGGTGTTCCCCGCTCTCCAGGTGTTCCCCGCTCTCCAGGTGTTCCCCGGTCTCCAGGTGTTCCCAGATCTCCAGGTGTTCCCCGCGACTTTGACGATATCATCAACCCATCGCTCTTTTGGCCGGCCCTGGTTTCTTTGACCTAACCTTGGCCACCATTCGGTTTGAAGGTACTTAACTTATTAAAAGCTATACCAGGCGTAAACATCGTTAAAACGACAGCGGTACAACGAAATGTAAACAAATGCTTTTCTCTTTACTGTACAGTCACGAGCACCAATGTCAACATTTGGCAACTTTAAATTGCGATTTTTTCACGAAATAGCGAATGCAACGTTGAAATACGACACTACATTACCTATGGGTTCGAAAATATTATGTTCCTATACTAATATAAAATTTTATTCAAAAATAAAGGAGAAAATCGCCTTTGAATAAAGCCAAGTGTATACATACTGTTGCTCGTGACTGTACTTAAGAGTATGATTACAAGCCCTTGTAATCATACGCAAGGAAAGTGTCGGTATTAGTGCCCACTAATACCGACACTTTCCTTGCCCACCCACGCAGAAAACGAAAACTTTAAAAAACGTTTTTGTTTTACTGTTTTACATATTATTATTATGTGTTTTCACGCTCTCGTGGATTTCCGAAGACAGCGGAAAGGTACAGTGGAAGAGAAAAGCACATCAAGCTACCCAAAACTGTCAAATTTTCCCAATCAACTTTCAACCTTACATTTTAGCGATAAAGTTGAAAATCTATTAAAGGATTAGTAGCTTGATGTGCTGGCGTCTGTACAATAGTGAACTCCATTTGAAACAGTTCGGTCGGGAAAGTAAAAAAAAAAGTGCTGAGAATCACCACAAAAATCAGAGATAAAGTAGTACAAAAGTCACGATAGCTATGCCCCTAAACACACACTCTTCACCTATTCCTAGTGTTTTAGCCGAAAAGAAGAAGTAGATCCACAAACTCCTTGGCAACTGACACAATCTGTTTATTTCTAAGCGTAATTCCACAGTCTATACATCATACAGTCGTTCGACGAAACCGTCTAGACAGGGCAATCGTGCGGGGTGTGAGGGGCGAGACGCGGGAGGTGCGAGCCCGAACTGCATACTGCCACCGTGTTAGTAGTTCGGGACATAACTTTCAGGGTTGATGATTTCGATTTTTCGGTATTGATTTTATTATTGGGATACTATTTTCAAAAATGTAATGGTACACATTTTATTTCATTTTTAATTTATTATGACAAATACAGAGATACGACATGTAACATTTGAGTGCTTGCTTATTTGTTAAGTTTTTTTCTTCTAATTATTTTACTTATTATTTTTCTTTTCAGTTAATTTTTTTTACTTGACATTTCCATGGCTTTCGAGGACGCTAAAGCCGATAGTGCAGTCAAAACGAAAATCAAAAATGGCGGCTGCAAAAATTTTCAAATTTTTCATCATGGGTGTCGTTTCCAAGAATTTCAAGGGTGCTGACTTCGATCAATAATAGTACTAGATGCCCGGTAAGCGCTTCAAAAACGGCCCGAAAAATACGAGCACGAATACATTTGTGCTCTTATTTCAAATTAGTATGGTCCAATCATAGCCAATGTTAAGACGTCAAAATGCCTCAGCGTGCGTTCAAAAGTTGTGTAAATAACCACCGTAACACCAAGATTTTGGAAGGAATATCGTTTTTTCGGTAAGTTTTTATCATTAAATGTTTTTCATAAAATAGTAACACAATTAAATAGTAAAAAATCAATTAGCAAATAGTTATTATGATTGTTTGGCCAATGTTTGCGACAACGCGCCAACTATTCTAACAAACATTGAAGCATTGAAATGTAATTCCAAGAACTACGTCTAGTTCCAAATTCGAGTAAGTACGAAATAGTCAACAAAATGTTTTTACCCTTATTGCTTAGACGTTAAGTTTCATTTTAGAATAAATATTTATGTACTTATTATAAAAATGACTTTTTATTTTCAAGTGACATTTTAAATTTATTGCTTCGATGACAGAAGGACTTAAATATTAATCGTTTGCAATCGTAATTAAACTTTATGATAGTGTGTTAAGGTTTATAATAATCTGAAGTTGTTTATATTATTAAACTTTTTTCTATAGTTCGTAGTAAGAAATATAAATGTTTATGTGTGTGCAAACGTGGCCACTTTAGCGACTTATTTTTGTTCCTAATCATTCATCTAGTACTATTATTAATCGAAGGGTGCTGACAACGAATATGAGGTCATAATCAAAATTCAAGATGGCGGCTGCGAAAATTTTCAAATTTTTCATCATGGGTGTCGTTTCCAAGGATTTCGAGGGTGCTGACAATGAATATGAGGTCATAATCAAAATTCAAGATGGCGGCTTCGAAAATTTTCAAATTTCATCATGGGTGTCGTTTCCAAGGATTTCAAGGGTGCTGACAGCGAATATGAGGTCATAATCAAAATTCAAGATGGCGGCTGCGAAAATTTAAAAATTTTTCATCATGGGTGTCGTTTCCAAGGATTTCGAGGGTGCTGACATCGAATATGAGGTCATAATCAAAATTCAAGATGGCGGCTGCGAAAATTTTCAAATTTCGTCATGGGTGTCGTTTCCAAAGATTTCGAGGATGCTGACAGCGAATATGAGGTCAAAATCAAAATTCAAGATGGCGGCTGCGAAACAATGTAATTTTTCATCATAGATGTCGTTTGGCCTGTTGTTTGAAATGGGACTGAGACACTATCTGATGTAGAAAAACGTATGTTAAGTAGAATAATTCCATTCGTAAAAATGGTCAAACTCAGCGGTCGTAGGTACAGTCATCACTCCAGTTTCCTCATCAATCTAGGAAAAAAATAATTTTCAAGTTTTACTTAATATTCCTCATTCCCTTTCAATATATTGTACAGACGGCAGCACATCAATGTAAACTCTATACATATCTATAACTACGACGCGTCGTATAGTGTTAGAAAGAAAGTATCCTTGGTATGATTGGTGGAGTTTTCAACGTTTCTAAAATTGCCCAATGGTTGCACATACTAAGAATTGGCAGCCAATTATCATGTCTCACTAGGAATAAGCCACACCCACCGCTCCCGAGATCGTTTGACGTTTATTCAGTACGTCACTTGGAGTCGTGTTGTGTGGTACTGTGCGTTGGGCGCCTGGCGGGATGTCTTCTGTCCCCAGACATTTTTGACTGTGCGTTTTTTAATTATTTTTACCAAAGTTTTTGAGTGGATCATGCCGGGTGATTGATATTTGTCGGTAGACGACGATAACGGTGAGTAATATTTTTTGTATTTATAATTTTTAAAGTGAAATAAAATAAACAAAGGTTAGTATTGAAAAAATGTGTCAATGGTGTTTTTCTATAGAATTTTCGAATTAATAGAAGGGATAGGTAGGTAGGTATCTTCTTTGGGTCAGTAGGTCGTCTTAGGGGCGGTTCTTTCCTAATGATGGGTGCGCGCTGTAGGGTAGGTAACCGTGAAAGCTTAAATTCAGAGTTATACCTACGTGAGCATAATTCGATGAACTTATTGTTTTTGATTCCATTTAGGGCTGATTTTTCCAACGCCAGTTAATTTTTTAGCCAGCCAATTTTTTACTATTGGAGGAATAATATTGAATTTTTGACAATTCTTCAATACTTACAAAAACTGTCAGATGTCAATTTTATTACAATAACCAATGATATTCTAAAACAAAAATTATCTGTCGATTGAAAAATCAGCCCTTGGTCATGGAACATTCTAAACAAAAGTTATTCCAGCGGTGCTATTCTGTAAAAATCTCACCGTGAAAACTTAGGTGAAGTGAGCGTGGAGTGAGCTGTCAATAGTGTCAATCCCTAGCAAAAACAAACTCACATCACCTAAGTTTTCACGGTGAGATTTTTACAGAATCGTCCGGCAGTAGTAGTGATTGGATTTTAAAGTAAATACCGTAAACGCAGGTTACTTTAGCTAATTTTTTCATCTTTTACTGACTTCAAAAAAAAGGAGGTTATCAATTCGACACGTATGTATGTAATATTATTGGAATTGCATTATATTCACATATGACAATCTATTAGGGCTTCCAAACAAATATACAAAATTTTGTAGACGTATAATGTAATAGTATGTTTGTCCATGCATTTTTCCGCAACTATTAATCGGATCGTGACCATTTTTTTTGTATTGGCTTACATTTACTTCAACTTAGGGAATAGTGGAAGTTTCATCTAAATCGAGTCAGTCATTTTCAAGATATGGACTAATACGTGTAAGTGTGACGACCTGGCTTATTGATACGAGCTACGGGTGTAGTGTCAAAGGGAAAACATCTCAAAACCTTGGTCAAATTCTAGTGCAATATTTAAAACAAAACTATTGCCTACTTATTACAAACAAATATTCCAGTTTTTACTTAAAACTAAAAATATCAAAATAAAAAAGTAATTTAAAAAAAAATTAAACCGACTTCAAAAACTCAAAATTGTGAAATAACTTTAATTTCAGAAGTCTGTGGCAAAAAACTACAACTAAAATAAAGATCCCAAGACACCGACTTCCGAAATTAAAGTTATTTCACAATTTTGAGTTTTTGAATTTGGTTTAATTACTTTTTTTTTAGAAACCCTTTGATAGTAGGGATTATGGTGGATTTCTTAGCATTTTAATATATTTGTTTTACAAAATATAGGTATGTGTAGGTATATTTTCTTTTTTTTTTTACTTTTGAGCCAATGTTGTTCTTTGAAGAGGGTTAGTTTGACTTGACCTGCAGATTTTGTCGACACAAAAACAATATTTATGCATTGAGCCAATGTAGCCCTATACAACAATAGAAAATAGAAAACCCTTTTTTGTATTGACCCAAAGTTCCCCCCCAGAGCTAAAGTAACCCGCGTTTACCGGTACCTACGCAATTATGCAACGAACGCCGGGCGTGCGAATAGTGAATGTTATTAAAAGTGATAGAATAGGAATATCGTTTTTAAATAGTATTCGTAGTAGGTATCTGACAGCAATTTTTGAGAATTTTAGGCCGCTTTCCGAATTAGCTATAATCGCTCGCAGCGCTCACATCATCTCACATGCGTTCCGATTTAGGTATTACGATTATGACAGCTGAGAGCTGTCCACAATTCGGAACGCCCGCGCCCCCGTGAACGCGCTCACAGTGCTTACTCAATGTAAAAACGATATTATTACACAGTACCTATTTCCTAAACACCACATTTCTTCTTCTTTGGTTAGGTGGCGACTATCAGCCAGAAGCACAATTTCGAAAATGCCACGTTAGTTTAATTTTATGTTAAGATGCAAATCTAAACAAAACACACACTGACACATCCTCACACACACACTGTCATTTTTGACAGCGCTCACGGTGATATTATTCTAGGGTCGGCGTTATCGCAAGATGGCGCATGTCATGACGTCATCTATGACGATTCACGGGACATCGTTATCGCGCTCACGCTAATTCGGTACGGGTTTAAGCACGCTCACATCGATTATTTCCTAACTCGGAACGCAGGGTTAATGTGAAGAAAAATTATAGGCAGAATAGTTACGTAACTTGTATCTACATAAATTGAAAACGTGATTTTTTGTTTATAGGAATATTTGCGTGATTTTAGTGTCAAATGAGAGGATTATGTTTAAAACTGATATTCCCGTTTGAATTATGATGTAAATCGGTCAACGGGTTTAGAGATAGAAAGAATTTTGTATAAGTAATGAAAACATACCAAAGTTCGATTTTAGTAAATTAATGTTCTAGAAAGTTTTTTTTATTATAGATAGGATAAATGTTGTTACTTAATACGAAAGAAGATTACATAGGCTACACAATATAATGAAATTGTAACGATCGCCTAGGCATACAGAACATAAAAAACTGGCCAAGTGCGAGTCGGACTCGCACACGAAGGGTTCCGTACCACAAGGCAAAAACGCCGAAAAAAACACGTTTGTTGTATGGAGACCCCCTTAAATATTTATTTTATTTTAATTTTATTACTTATTATTAAAGTAAAAATACAACTGAGTATTTTGTGAATATTTCATGTGCCTACCTGTTACCACTACCTATTGATATCGATCAAAAAAGGGCAATAAAATCGCGTTTGTTGTATGGGCCCCCCTTAAATATTTATTTTATTTTGTTTTTAATATTTGTTGTTATAGCGGCAACAGAAATACATAATTTGTGAAAATTTCAACTGCGACAACTATCGCGGTTCTGGAGATACAGCCTGGTGACAGACAGACGGACAGACAGCGAAGTCTTAGTAATAGGGTCCCGTTTTTATCCTTTGGGTACGGAACCCTATAAAACAGGGCTTTATAGTGTCAGAGCCAAGAGAAAATTAGATGTAGGTAAAAGTGGCTTAAAATCAAGGGCCTCTTTGCCTTATAGTAATTGAGTAATCGTGGGCAAATAAACTAAGCTATTTGTTTCGTTCCAGAAAAGAACAGTTTACTTCGGGCTTCGGCGGTGGGAAGAAAGTGGAAGCATTGAAGCCCACCACCGCCAACTTTACGCGAGAGCCACTACGGGGCGGCAGACGATGCGGCTATGGTCGCTGCACACTCTGCCGATCCTTTTCTGAGCACACGAGTAACCTCAACTTCTTACAGCGTGAGTCCATGTGTAGCTTGTAATCACACTTACCTATCACCTTAGCTTATTCATCACTAACATAAAACATGGTTTCCTTAAAAATAATAACAAAATTGATTAAAATAATACCTACTCCCTAAGTGTGCGTCTTGCCTGAGTGAAGGCGGCGCACCGCGCAGGCGGAATGAACGGCGCATTAGGCCGGTCGCACACGTCCGGTTTCCTGATCAGGAATTCAGATTCGGAGACCCTGAATGCACGCATTTCATACAAAATCGTCTCTAAGCGCATACGTTCTTATATATCATCGGTAAAGAAAAAATCTAAATGTAAACTTCTTACTCTTCTTTTTTTTGCTTTTTTTCTTCTTCTTCTTGCTTCTTTCTAAATATTGTAAACGTTTGAGTTTTGATATCGACATTATTATGGCCTAAGTTAAATGGACGCGTAACTAAACATGCGCGCACGCATCAATTTCCCGCATGCACTAAGGACAGTTATCGACGAGTAAATCCGCTCCGCAATCCGTCATACGCGGTGCGCTGTCACTCAGGACCCACACTGATAGACAAAATAATGTTTCCGGTTTTATGCATACCGCGCGGCCAGACTCGGCTAATATTATTTCAAGTTAAAGAAATATCAACTTTATTTTAATGGTAATTAAGTTGATTTCAGAGTGACTAGCACTATTGAAAAAGTTAAAGTTGTAGCGTAAACTGAACTTTATTGTGTAGGATTTAAAGTTATTTTTCCATAAAGTCATTTTTGTTAACGATTTTTGGCAAATAAATCGCGAATGCAAATTAGTTAAGTTAGCCCGTATAATTTCTCATAACAAAGAATCCCATGTAAGTATTGAAATTGACAAAATGTTCTTTGTTTTAGATATCAATGGACACAGTCAGGAGGCGCCTGAAGGACGTCGGAAAGAAATACCGCCGCCCTGCTAAGAAAATTCAAATGACCCAGGCGCAGGTCACAGACGTAGCTATAATATTGAAATTGTATACTTCTTTTCGCATCATTGTTAAATTCTTGAGAATTTGTCCTTTACTATTGTTAGTGATAATTTAAGTTTGGGCCGTCACCCACTGTCGTGGCGGCATGACACGACAAGGAATTTTAGGAAGCGCAAATGATTTGAAATCTTATTTTATCGTGATTAGCGTTCACAATGCGGCATGCCAGAACGTGCCGAAGGAAACCAAAGCAGGCTGTGACGTATTAATGAAATGTTTTTGTTAACAGTGTTTAATTAGATTCGAGATCATCTGTAAGTATTACAAAAATCCCTTGTCGTGCCGTGCCACCAGTGGACAGTGGGTGCCAGACCACAGCCCAGTCAAATTATACGAATCTGGGTAAAAGCTTATTTTTACTTGGCAATCAAATGCTACCGCATTTTTTTTTTTTGTTTTGCGGATGGGAAATCATCAAATGACCCCTCCCGCTCTGGGTGGAGCGGAAGGGAGTGTCAGACTCTTACTGACTAAAACCCACCCGTGTTCCTTCCTTAGCCCTTTATGTTCCGGGCCAGCGGTAACCCTTTCGGGCAATCCCGCTGACCCGGCAGAATGGTACCGCATTTGATTTTGCTTGGTAGGCATTGGTGGATGTAACTTTATAATTAATGTTACAAATAAAAATAAAAGTTTGTAAAACATAAATATACTAAATAATAATAACGCCTTCCAAAGGTCCCCGAGATGTGTTAGGCATTTTAAAAATAATAATAATAATTCTTTATTGACGTAATAGATTACAGGAACTTTTATGTATGAAGCATGTTTATTATAAATTACCTAATTAAATAAATAAAAATATTAAATTGTAGGTTATTTAAAATTAAACTATGTAAATGGCTGAATGAAAATAATTTCTATAATATTAAGGATTTTTTTAACATAAATTATAATGTTTAAAAATTCAAATTTGTTTATTTGTGAAGTTTGCATGCTTTAATTTTTAAGCAAAACTTGTATGATTTATTAACACCTGTGTATACCATGTTTTACGCAAATAAATTATCTTATCTATGGTATAGTTTGGTTTTATAAACTTTGTTGTAAGTATATTTTAATTTAAAGTAGGTAGGTATTTGTGTGTTTTCAATTATATTTATGGTTAACATTAAAAAGGTTATGATTGTTATTCCGCATTTTATTTTGATATTTTTCCAGGGTTTCACACGCGTTCCTGTAGGAACATAATATCTTAGGTATGTCCTTTTCTGATTGGTAGGTCTGCAAAATTCCATGATGATCGGTTGTGTAGTTATGGCGCCAAAAGCAGTGGGGTAGCTACCGCCGTATCTGTTATACAGGGGGCCCCGACCGACGGCATATTTATTTCCTACTTAAAAAAACGTCACCGACTCACCATCCGTTAAAAAAAAGCTTGTCGCGAGATTTAAGTAGGTAGGTACTCGTATTTACTTAGTTTGAAAATTTATAAAATTAAAATCAATCAGATCACATGTTATTTATTTGTAACACACAGGTAAACCTCGCGACAAGCTTTTATATCATATCAGTTGTGTAATGACGTTAAAAGTTGATAGTAAAAGTTTTAAAGGAAAAGTTTATTTTATTATTTTTAGCGCATTGAAATAAAAGCTTGTTTTAAAAAAAGATTTCTACTTTTAATTTATTTTTTACTTTTTAGTTACTGGACAGGTTTCTCAGTCTGTTCATCTCATTCACGACATCATGTTACACCTTGATGCCACTCAGTCCTCGGCATGGCCTCACCTTGACTTGAGTGTTTGGAGGAATGCGCCACTTATTTCAGCTGGAAGCTTAGATACTTCTGCCTTACGAAACACAGTTCCAGGTTTCATTTTGGAGTTATCATTCTCCTAGACAGGTTGCAAACCAATGCTGTTGACGCCAATCTCACCAAATTACACAAGTAAAAGTTAACCAACCGATGCTACAGACACGAACAATTCGACCTTAATACTTATCATAATCGAGGACTCCAAAAACCCCAGTACACCAAAATTGCAGACGGATTGGAGCAACGGAGTTTAACTCGCATTCGTATTCTCACCTTTCATTTGATACCCATTTATTGTAGGAAAGCAAAAAAAACTGCGCAACGTTGGCGATATGAAATGTTTATACACCCTCATACCATTCAGCCCTCGGCACGTGCTCATCTTGGCATTGGGTCATCCATCTAATCAATCAGACATAATCCACATTCATAACAAACGGAACGAACTTTTTTCCCAAATTTGTTGGAGTAGCATATTCGCGCCAACCAAGATACTCGTCAAGACGAATCAAACGAGCCCAAACTCGATGGGGTTGCGTTGTTTAATGACGGAGTTCCTATGGTCCCCTTTCAGCCCCATCATCAGACCCTGGTTACCATGTAGTATCACAGTACTCGTCAAGACGAATCAAACGAGCCTAAATTCGATGGGGTTGCGTCGTTAAATTACGGAGTTCCTATGGCCACCTTCCGGCTCCATCATCAGACCCTGGTTACCATGTAGTATCAAAGTACTCGTCAAGACGAATCAAACGAGCCCAAACTCGATGGGGTTGCGTCGTTTATTAACGGAGTTCCTATGGCCACCTTCCAGCTCCATCATCAGACCCTGGTTACTATGTTGTATCAAAGTATTCGTTAAGACGAACTAAACGAGCCCAAAATCGATAGGGTTGCGTGGTTTCATTACGGGTTCCTATGGCCACCTTCCAGCTCCATCATCAGACCCTGGTTACCATATAGTATCAAAGTACTCGTCAAGACGAATTAAACGAGCCCAAACTCGATAGAGTTGCGTCAGTTAATTACGGAGTTCCTATCGCCACCTTCCAGCTCCATCATCAGATCAGCTCTATGTCATAATAATATTGCATTGTCATCCGATTTATACATGCATGCAAAATTTCAGCTTAATCGGATACCGGGAAGTGGGTCAAATTTAACTTTCAAGAGTCCACCTTCACATACTTACATACAAGTCAATAATAATAAAAGCTTTTAAAAATCGTTTATTTTGGAACAATAACATATACAATAGGTATTATAAAAATAGTTAAACGATGGTAAGTAACTACAAAAGTTAATAACTGTGGCGCAGCTATCAATAAGAACGCGCTAAAACAGGTGACCGCCATCGCCAGCCCGTCAGTAAGTAGGTAACAAAACCCGGAAAAGGTCATTAAACCCTGCTTGAAATTTAAAAAAAGAAATGTTTTTCTGACTTCAGATTAAACCTACCTACCTGTCTACTTAACAATATTCATCGAGAGCGTGAAATTTCGCTAATTAATTGTGTAACAGTGTATACCGTACTTACCTACCAGGTTAAATGTAATGTGAGTAGGTAATACCTACTTAACGTAATTTTCCAACAAATACGTAAAAATGAAGGATTAAGTAATTAAAAGATCATTTAAATAAAAAATATTGATTATAAGCTTTCATACTATTTAGGCATTGCGCGGGCCACGGCCGCCTGCTTTTATATTATTTCGATCGCATGGCCATTATTTCGATTCGATTCAAGTGTTCAACCTGCTACGCTATTTCTTATCGCACAGTATTTTATTCTACACCACGACGATCATACGCACACACCCTCACGTACGCACTGCAGCACGAAACATTACAAGTAAGAACAGACAAAAAGCTATATATCTCTTTCGCACGATTCTCGCTGTTGCGCGCATAACGCGTTCAAGGTCAACGTGGGGTAACCTGATGTGCTGGCGACTGTACATTATTCTACTTGTCAAGCCCTTGCATTTGATACTTACCTAATATTGAAGGAGTTTTGAAAAAAAAAATGTAATTCGCCATTTTGTGGTGGCGGCCATCTTGGATTTGAAATTTATCTTAGTGTATAGTATTCCACTAGTCAAGCCCTTTCATTTGATACCCATATTGAGGGAGTTGTGAAAAATTATGTAATCCGCCATTTTGTGGTGGGGGCCATCTTGAACCGATTTTCATCAAACATAGCTAAGAACACTTCCGACTAATTCACCATCGGTTCAAAATTGGTTCATCCGTTCGGGAGCTACGGTGCCACAGACAGACACGTCAAACTTGTAACACCCCGTCGTTTTTGCGTGGGGGGTTAAAAAGACGATATTTTGATAATTGTTAATTATTGTTTATGATAATAGTAATGTTAATTGTTTATGATAATAGTTATGTACTGTATGGTTTTTATACTGTGGTAATTCATTGATTGCGCTGCTAGACATAGGACATAGGCCTATCTCATACTGAAAAGAAAAGAAGAAGAAAGAAAAGAAAAGAAAGAAAGAAAAACTGTTTACTGCGCCACAACACCCTGTCCTCCGCTTTCCGCATCCAGTCTGTACCAGCCTTTTGAGGTCGTCGGTCCTTCTAGTTGGGGGGGGGGATCCCCACACTGCACTGTTATAAATTCATTGATTGTTGGATTAAAATTAGTAAACACACACACACTCACAAACTTTCGCCTTTATAATATTAGTGTGACCAGCTTCTACCCGCGGCATCGCCCGCGTGGATGTCGGAAATTATCCCACGGGAATGTGCTACCGAGACATAAAGTAGCCTATATCGTTCCCCAGGATGCCATCTATCTCCTTGCCAAATTTTATCGAAATCCGTTCAGTAGTTTAGGCGTGAAAATGTAACAGACAGACAGAGTTACTTTCGAATTTATAATAAGTATGGATACAGTTACAGATCTTATCACTTTGAAAATAAATATCAATCGATTTGTACATTATAGTAGTACGAAATGTAGGTACCCCAAAATGGATAAAAAGTCATCCGCTTTAATATTTTGATGACCTACATAATTTAAATGACGTAACCTAATTAATACACATAGGTAGATCTACGAAGACGTGTTTGTTACGCTTTTTAATTCCACGATGCTCGTCGCTTACACCTGATAACAATCAGTGTTCCAAGTAGGTAGGAGGCTGTTATCAACGCTATCTATCTACGGTTGAATTATTTATTAGAATTTCTTGATACGGATACTGTTCTAAAAAGATTTTGTAGGCAGTGCGGCCGACGAGAGATTAAAGAAAGAAGAAAGAAAGAAAAAGTATTTATTGCGACTCGTACAGGAGGATCACAAACTAAAGTAAACACAGTAAAATAAAAAAAAAACAAGATAAAAAAAAGTAACAAAAGGTAAATGAAACAAAGTCCTATACGAGGCCAAAAGGCTCCTATCTCAGCATTATGAGATGCAGCCGGTCGATTCTGTAAAAATCTCACCGTGAAAACTTAGGTGACGTGAGTTTGTTTTTGCTAGGAATTGACACTATTGACAGCTCACTCCACGCTCACTTCACCTAAGTTTTCACGGTAAGATGGTTACAGAATAGCACCGCTGAATACGTTCTGGACACCTGTCAGTTTCATACAAGCGAATATGTGTTTTGTAGTTTTGATCTTTATTAGCTACTAGCTTCAGCCCGCAACTTGGTCTGCGTGAAATTTGTTGTTCCCCGACCCACCTCGTCGCATTGCATCGCCTGCCCATGCTAGTACTTTGTTTTCGCTTAGCGTTCTTTCTGACTTGTTGTATAGAAGTATAGACTAGATTTGTCGCACTAACATGTGTCAGCCACGCGTTCTCTCAACGGCTGACCTGTAGTCTGCTACAAGGGTCTTTAGGCTCTTGAAAGATGTTGATAGGGGGACGCTGTTGGTATACATTCGTCACAGAAAATCAGGGGGACCCCCGGCAGGACCGAAGTTCAAAATAAAAATCCAAGATGGCGACTGTGAAAATTTCAAAATGACGAAAATTTGTACATTTTTACATCCATCATCTTAGATTTTCATTTTACCACAATATCTTCTTCAACACCCTCGGAAACCATGAAAACGACACCCATGACAAAAAATTTCTAAATTTTTTCAACTTGGATTTGACCTCGCTGTTGGCTTCAGTGCCCTCAAAAATAACAATGTACACAATCTCTCTCTCTCTATTACATAAATGAAAAGTCTCCCATTTCACTCCTACCGCAAGCTCCATATAAGAACTTCGTTCCAACAAGGTCGCAGCGTTAGATCCGACTTTGGTCACACGCTATAAAATCCTTTTAAAGTGGTAGGTGCTGTGTGTTGGAAATATCAATATTTTTTTTATTACTAGCAACAACAAATACTGAAGATTATGTTAAGTGTTATCATTGCTCTCTACAGTTTTGAATTTTCAACGAGTTGCACGAATAGTATGTGTGAAAATACATTGTTTCTACAGACAAAATTAAAAGAATATTATGGCAGTAGCCAAAAGACAAGCCCTATAATTCACCAAATCCAGCAGTGGTCTTAAAACTAAGATAGGTACAATCCACTAAACTAAGAATCCTACAGTGTTTTGTGGAAATAAATAGCAAGTTATTTATATATTTACAGCCATACAGCAGTTAATATGGAACCAATAAATCACTCGATGGTTCTACCATCGAGTGATTAACCATTTTTACTATTTTCTTCTAGACTAGAAGAAAATAGTGAAAACGGTTGTTGGAAGATAATTCTAAAATCTTGCAATTCTTACATGAAAATGATATAAATATAGTCGCGCGATCAATCAAGTCGTCGCATTCGTGTGTCGAAATTCATTCAAACAATCGCGTCGATCTTTTGATTAAAACACGGGGTAACTCTCTACCGAGGCATAATTCACGATTGGAACCTATTGTTACCCGGAAACTACACCTAACGGCTATCAAAGTGCCAGTTACATATTATGTAATGTAAAGTGCGTAAAGATGTAATGTAATTAGAAACATTACACGGTAATAAAAGCAATGTAAGAGAATCGCAATATACATAACGATAATACTAAAATAATGGACGTATCATTAAAATAATAATGCTACAATATACTCATCACAATAGATTTTATCTATATAATAGTATATTTTGGTGTTTTTATAGCTGTTATAACATCTCTATTGATATAGGCAGTTATGTCAGATTTAAATTATTGTTTTGATGAATATTATTTTATGTTTTTTTTTTAACTGATGATGTACTCGTACTATATAGAATTTGAAATAAAGCATACATTTAACACCTTAGGCCGCGGTCCCACAACCGGCTTCTCACAGACCAGATCGCGCCAGGCCAGGCCGACGGCCGTGGGAACCACCGCATCTGGATGAGACCTGCGGTGGCCTGTCTTCACCCGTCCGATCCGTCGGGAGTCGGTAAGTTCAAAGGCGTGGCGAGGTGCGGCGCGGGGTCGCCTGTCGCGGCCTGTACGTTCGCGTTTCTTTTTTTTTGCTTTGTTTATCTAAAGTTGACCACTGAATAAAACAACAGTGGCTGAACACGCAGCCATGCACTCCACGTCAGTTGACGTGTTGGAATAGCAACCATCAGGCTGCACCACCCCAACACACGCCGAGAGAATGCTCAGTACGGGCTGCGACAGTTCTTGACAGACGTAGCCAGGCTTGGCGCGGCCTGTCACTTATCGGGCCGTGAAAATTTGCAAACAATTTTTACCCATTCTGGGCGTGAAAACAGGCTTGGAAGACTACAGCCCTTTCACGTTTATTTAACCACTGACAGCAGCAACCGAATAGCAAACTTACTGTACGAAAATAAAGAACATTGTGATTTTGACATACTTGGCAATCACAGAAATCCAATAGTAACCATATTGCTACGACAATAAAGATCACGATGATTTTGACAGTGATGCAAAATCAAAGGTAAAGTACTCTGAAGGGATTGTACAGTCAACAGCAAAAGTAGATGATAAAATCAGAAATTCAATAGGAGTCAAAACTGATCACGAATATATGGCAGCTGTACTAGTAGTAAATGTTTGGTATAATTTACAATCACATACTTTTGAATCACTTCGACGTCACACAGTTCTAACGCGAACTCCGTTCATTAGTATTGAATTTCTGATTTTGATCATCTACTTTTGCTGTTGACTGTACAGACGCCAGCACATCAAGCTACTACAATCTGTCAAATTTATTTAATAGATTTTCAACTTTATTGCTAAAACATACGGTTCAAAGTTGATTGGAAAAATTTGACAGTTTCTGGTAGCTTGATGTGCTGGCGTCTGTACAAGGATCTTTTGGCCCTCGAATAACATTGACAGAGGGGTGTTGTTGGTAAACAGTTTAGTGAAATGTATAGAAAAAACAAGATGGCAGCCGCGTTAGAATCGATTTTAACCACGCGCCAAAACTCCTTGTAGGTACAGCTGTAAAGCCAGCTTCCTGCACTTCACCCGTAGGTCAAGCCCGGATAAGCAGACGACAACCTCATATGTTGAACTGCAAGAAAGAATTCCCAAAAAAAAAAAATTGCCCCTAGGAACAGAGTAAAAAGGAAGAGTATTTTGTTAAATTAAATATGACCTTTTTTTTTAAATATGACGTTCCGAAATGTTGCCACTACATAAAATGTAAAACGTTTATTGAGGATGATATTCTCATAGCATGTATAGGTATCTATTTCCTTTTTATATCCCTCTTTAGTATTTTATCACATTTAGTTTCAATATTAGGTATACTAATATTTTTCTTTGTGTATGCTGAACGAGTACAGCGTCCTAATAATTGTTTGCTGCACCGGATGACGTCACTACGTCGCCGTCGTCGGCGCCGGTTGTCGCTAAAAACCGGCGCTGCGGCTCTGCTGAGCAACAGTTTTTCGTGGATGTGACGCATGTTTCCCCCAACCCTTTCTTATTTTTTTTTTTGTGTTCATGTTCATTAATGCGTCATGTTTACCGCAAATAAACGTATTTACTATATTTTCTTTCTTTCTTTCTTTACCCTGCAGTGGGACAATACCTACTTGAACTTAGGCTTACAAAAAGTAACAAGCGTAAAGATAAATACAAACACAAGTAACAATGACCACACTTAGATATTAAGAACATTATCTGTTTACGACGCTGTTTGTTTCAACTTAATGGTAGTTCGCTATGTGGGTTAATGTGTCTTGTTGCATTTTTGGAAAATCACTTTAGTGATAATTGTAGTTTCCAGTTTTCTTTGATCCAAATAAGGAATCAAACTATTTATAAAAAATCTCTACAGGTTTTTCATGGTACTGAAGTCAGTTTAAAAAAATTAAAAATATTGGTGAATGGGCCAGCTCTTGACCTTTATCACGCTTAATGGAAAGCGATGGATGAGGTCTATGATGGAACGCGCGTGCCTAGAAGATGCTGTTAACTCTTGCTTTGAAGGCAGACGGGTTAATTGGGAACACAGACGCTGGCAGAGCGACACTTTGGCTGTGCGCATAATAAATGTGAAGGACAAGCGCTTAGTACGACTGGTCGGGATATCTACCAAGTGCTGATAGTAAAAGGGCAATGGACAGATCAGGTCGTGGAGCTCCTGCTCCACGACCTGATCCGTCCATCGCCCTTTTTTTATTTGCGCAGGAGCGGACACTCTCCTAAGTCTGTAGAAGACCGACAGGCAAGCAACGTTACGCCGATGAGCCAGGCTGTGAGCAGTCCGACAGTGACCGCGCTTTAGGTCATGTAGTCCCCTTAATAACCGACATATACCTAATCAAGTACTGAATTCATGGTAACAGCACAGGTTGCGCATCAATGTTCCTGTCAGCCCGTACAATCTCAATTTAATCAAAATCAATAAATGTCTTATCCACCGAGTTAAAGTAACTTCACGAACTCTGCTTACCTTTGACGGTACCAGGTCGGTACACTTTCTTTTGCAACACCAACGCCAGATCTGAGGTGAAAGTATATGAAACTAACATGTGAAAGATGCAACTCATCTCTCGTCTGGTTCACATAGTGGAGGACAGATGGCGTTGCCTTGAAGGTCAAAATCTTCGACCTTTATGAAATGATACTCGTCCTCATAGTTGCTTCACCACTTTTGACACCAATTCTTACTTAATTAAAACTTCATTAAGGTTGAAACTATTTAAATGTCACCTAAACACATAGGTCTTTTCATTACGTGCAAGTGACATTCAGTCTTAGGGTGTTAAATACAATTACCAGGGGGCCTAAAAAGGTCACTTTGGCAGAATCATAAAAGGATAACATTACATGTTTACTTTGCATTGTAGCCAAATGCAGCTGTATATTTGATTTAGAACAATAGAAAAAGTAATTAAACTCATTAGTCACAGTTGAGCTCTTATAGATAGCTTTTTGATACAGGCAGCTCAAAAATCTGGCGCGTAAGAAAAAAACTTAACAAAAAACAAAAGAGCATCAACATGCTCCATATACAAATAAAATTTAAGTGAGTTTAGTGTTTTACTTTCTGCCAGCCAGTAGTTCCTTAGCTATTACATTGCCAAAGTTCACTCCACAAGCAACAACCAGTCGAGGTTACATTACCAAGTGCAAGGCTAGTACACCTTCACTCATTCATAGTATGTCCAGTTACAAGTTTATTGCCAGTGCTATTTCGCAAAGAGTTTCACATAATATTCTTGGCCAGTAGTGCTGCCATCTACTAAAGAATATCTTGGTGACTTTCTGCGACGAAAACTGACATTTCTTCTACTTTACAATTTTTTTACAAAATTTTCGTCTAATTTAGCGGCCTTTGAGTACAGCGGTGAATGATTACAGGCTAATCTGGTGGAGTTGGTGTGTAGGTTATTTAGTCAGCCTGTTGATACGTTAATAGCAATGTTGTGAAACACACGGATGCTCGGGTAAGAAAGTGGTGAAAGCTTTTACCATCGCACAAGTTGTAGGCTTTGCTTTCTTGATATTTGTAGGCGTCAATTGTTTTTGGTCTTCAGCTAAGAGTTGGTCCCTAGTTGTAAATCGCCGTGGAGAGTTGCTACTGAAGCCAAAACTACGTTGAAACCGATATTAATTTTCCTATTTAATATTTTACATTCCTTTGGTTACGGAACATCAGTGACGGATGAAACAATGAGGGAATTTTATTCTCAAAAATCTCATCTGTAGATACTGAAATATAATTATATATTTTTAATGTCATAGCTATTTAAAATTCTTGATGACCTTCCTGTCACTTCAAATGATACAGTACGCTTTTACTAATTTGCAAAACAAAAATAAATATTCTAACTAACTTAATACATTATCATAATACGCTGTTATAATTTTATATGATGTGTCTACGTGATGGCATTTTTAATTAATAAAACAAACATTGATATGCCGACTGTGAGCTGTAGTCCTTAATTAGAAATAGACTCATTTCTTTCCGTGTATGCTGTAATAGGGACTAAAAGAAAGATGGTTGGACTGTGTGAATGATGATATAGCTAGAAAGGGGGTGACTACTGAGATGACGACTAATAGTATGCATGAAGAAGACATCTTTCGCCCGACCCCAAATGATTTGGGATAAGGGGAAGAAAATGATATATGTAGTAACAGGTTAAAACTCGTGAACGGGCGCCGTTATTTGGGGCTGGTCATCACTTAGCTGCTTCGGCTTATTTTATTTTAAATTATTTGTTTTTGGATTGTTGTTTTCTTACTATTTGCAGTACTCTGGACGCTTTTAACGCGTACGTCTTTTTTACATCGTTCTCACATAAAATTGTAAATTCAACATTAATGATGTAACTAATATTTTGTAAAATATAATTTAGAAGAGTGTCCATGAAGTTTCATGCCCGTTCTTCTCCATAGGTACCTACGCTTTGGAATGGGCAACTAGCTTCATATTTTCTGACTGACCGACTTCTTGACAATTCAAAAGTGCCTGTAAATGGTTTGAGTTTGACTCATTTACTTAAAATTAACTAATTATTATTTACTTTTAGTTTGTTCAGGCATTTCTATTTTAGAGCTTTGGCAATTTTTCATTGTAAGTTGAATACTAGGTGTTCAATAAATTATTCCATAGTTTACCACACCGCCAACATTATTATTTTAATCGTTTTTGTTAGAAAAACTTTCTTTTTGGATGTGTCACGCTCACAAAATAAACAAGATTTTTCTTATTTCTTTGTACATTATAAAAAGCTTTATGAATACATTAATTCATTTTTAAACGCTTTTTCTGATGAACTTCTTAAAAATGCTGCTGAAGAACTACTTAGGAAGTAGCTTCATGTTTTGGTGCCTATTTGTTGGGAAATCACACTAATATTATAAGGCGAAAGTTTGTGAGTGTGTGTGTGTGTTTATATGTTTGTTACTTCTTCACGCTCAAACGGCTGCACCAATTTTGATAAAATTTGGTATGGAGGTTGCTGACACCCTGGATTAACATATAGGCCACTTTTTATCCCGATATTCCTACGGGATCGACATTTACGCGGGTGAAATCGCAGGGCGCAGCTAGTAAGATTATAATTTCATAAAGGTGCTATAGCGTTTTAGTACTAGGTATGACTACCTTCTGCCTGCGACTTCTTCCGCGTGAAATTTCTTTTGTTCATATATATATCCTATAATTGTGCCCATTACTTCATTTTCGCTTAACGTTCTTTCTGACATTTTTTCCACGGCTCCTTAGGTGGAGGGATGAAGTTCAGTCCAAAGCCTTACAAGCCTTCCTCAAGAATTGGGCTATCAAATGCAAAAAGATTATTTCAAATCAGACTGATAGTCCCAGATATTAGCGCGTTCAAAAAAAAACTCTTCAGCTTTATTATATACCTAAGTAAGTAGGAATAGATATTGTGTACTTTTTACAAGCTTTTAATGAACTTGCAATGTAACTATGTTTGTTCGGGTGGACTCTTGCAGCTCAATTTTGAAGCAGATATCTTCTACCGATTGAGCTAAAATTTTGTATACACGATTAGTTTGGATGACAATGCATGGTTTGCTGTGTGACGGCATTCTAAATCCAACATGGCGGAACACCCAAGATGGTGGAAGCTTGTCGCGAGATTTACCTTTTTAATTTGTAAACTAAGTAAATACGAGTACCTACATAAATTTCGCGACAAGCTTATAAATCATATAAATTGTGTAATGACGTTATAAGTTGATAGTAAAAGTTTTAAAGGAAAAGTTTATTTTATTCTTGTTCTAATCTAACTAGCCTGAACTGTCCCACTGCAGGGCAAAGGCCTCCCTCCCCCTTTTCCACACAATTCTGTCTTTATTCTTGTTAGCACATTTAAATAAAAGCTTGTTTTTAAAAATGTTATTTTTCTTTAAATTTTTTACCAAGAAAAAAGTCAAGTTAGTAGTTGGTAGCATTTTCGTGTTAAATGGTTAGTGTTTTGTGAATTTGGAGTATACTTTAAAAAAAATGTTCTGTTGATAGGGCAAAGTTGTTCATTAAAACGAATAAGTAAATAACTGTTGTTTGGTTTATTGTTGCTATAAAAATAAAAATAAATTAACAATTCACACTCATCCATACAAACGAAATAAATAACTCCTCAACTCATGACACAAGATACAATATAATGTACATCATATCAATAAAGAAATTATAATAAAAATATATAAGAGATCGTATTTTAAATATATACATCAATTATATAACGAGAATCATACAGGTACTTTATAATTATAATAAAAAATATTATACAATTCTAGTAATAATAATATATAAATATTATACACAAATGGATAGACATATTCGCCTCTTTTTGGTAGAAAAGTTAAAAGTATAAATTGAAATAAATAATTACAATATTAAAAATAAATACGTATAAAATTATACCCGTACTTTTACTTAAATATCTATAAATAACTAATAATACTATCACATAAACTAGCAAAGCAAGAATCCTTTTCAGTCAGATTAACAAAGTCACAAATAAAACTAAAACATATAAAATGACTGAAAAGAAAAACTGTAGAGAAAAAAAAAACAAAAAACGAACAAAAAATTTAAAAAAAGCGACAAACATACTTAAATACATTCACTCTTAAATCGTTAAGGGGTCAGATTATACGTAATATTTGGTAACAAGTTTAGTTGTTGTATGCAGAGTAGGCTAGGTTGTTGGCTCCTGCTGAACGAGACCAGCCACCTTCCCAGCCGTGGCCATGTTCTACAGCCACTGGGTGGTGTTCCACATGTGGGACTTGGTGGGGTTCCCAACTTTGAGGTTCCCAGGACTGTTCTTGGGCATGCTTCTTGGCAAGAAGAGCCTTGATGAGGGCAATAATCTTGATGATGAACGCGATCTTGGCGAGGAGAGCCAGTTTGAAGAGAGAAGCGGCGATGACGACCAGGGAAAGTACTACCAAGATAATGGCCTTAACTTTGCCGAGGAGGACGAGAGGGATCACGGCCTTCAGTTTCTTCTTAAGTTGCTTCTTCTTCTTGCCACGGCTTTCCTCAACTGAAACAAATAAAATAACAATATAATTTAAAAGAGTGTCCATGGAGTTTCTTGTCCGTTCTTCTCCATAGGCAACTACTACGCTTTAGAATGAGCAACTAGCTTCATCTTTCAGACTGAACGACTCCTTTGGCAACGCAAAAGTGCCTGTAAATGGTTTAATTGAAATAAATGCTTTGTGTTTGAGTTCGACTTAATGTCTTAAAACTTAATGGAAAGGAACTATAAAGAAGAAGTATGCGTATAAGCTAACTATCAAATTAGACGTTCTCTCAAGATTAGAATAAACTTAAAATAATTAGTTTTTACAGGGCATAGATAAGTTATTTCTATTTCACCAACACTATGTTTTTGCTTTCATTATTTTAACATCCAATCCAAAATTCAAAATCCAATCCAATATTTATTGCTCTTAATTTATTGGGTAGCAATTTATTATAGTAATTGTTTTAATATTAACTGTCTCTTTTAATTTCAGTCCACCGTTGATTATTTTTATAGAAACCACTAATAAACAAGTTGGTAACTAAACAAGTCCAAACATAATAAAGATTGGCTGCACTCCCAAATCAGTTCTCAATTAAACATTTCTCAAAACCAGAATCGCTACAAAATACTTGCTTAAATAACCAAAACTTTCCATCAGTTCCATTAAGTGATCCACTATTTCCTCCAAATCAATTTGCATCTACCATATAAGCTATAATCAACCGATTCTAAAGATTATCAGTTCTAAACCTACCTTCGTCACCAATAGCTCTGGACTCAGCCTCCTCATCATCAATTCCACCGTAGCTGAGCTCCAATTCACTAGACTGGATGAGGTCGGAAGCGCTCTCCCAAAGCCTCTCAGTGACCTGTTTGTTCCTCAGGGCAGGATCAGTGGAAAGAGTCTCCAAGCTCTTGCCTTCCTTGGGGTCGTTGTTCAGAAGAGTGATTCCTTCAATGATCTTGAGCTTGCGGGCAGCGCCGAGTCTTTCGCTTGCTTTTAGAGCATGCTCCTGTGGAAAGATAGTTTTTTTTTAGATTTTGTGAGATAGGAGTTGTGACTCCAGATCATAGAATCAGGTCAGGGTATATAATGAATGTTGGTTATTTGAGGTCTTAATTTAGACAAATTTTCGAAAAAAAAAATTGATAACTACACTGCAGACCCACCGTACCCCTGGTCGTACCCCTGCTGGTACGGTGGGTGTTTTAAACTAAACAGCAATGCTGCCATAGCAATGGTCAAAAAAGAGAGAAGTCCAATCACGCTAACTGAGAGTAAGATTTTCTGTAATTGTTGTCAAAATTGTCTTTGCGTGCAAATCAAAACTCTTGATGACCCATGACCTTTACGTTGACAATTAAGTAACAAACAATATTTATTTTAATGATAGTGATCAATTGTCTGCTGGCTATAGTGCCTATCGCTAATTCTATATTGACGTATCTAATTTGTCCTACAATTTAAAAATAACTTTCACCATAAAGCTTCATTTGGCAGTATTTGACACTTTTCCCTTTCTCTTAACTTTGAGGTCGATTCAAATAAGGATATTATTTCCTTTTGTATCTCCAACTTTAACTTTGAAGCCTTTGTAAAAGGCAATTTTTTAAAATAACTTATTTTAAACTTGCATTTGACACTTGGGCTTGAAAATATCGTGACCGTCAAAATTATCATGAGCACTCATATAAATGAAAATTTGGTCTGAAAGTTTATTGACACATTGACTAATAATCGTCTAAACAATCTAATAGTCGTCGTTTAGATTATAAAATGCACTTCAACGTCCCAAAGACCGTGTAAACACTTTTGCTATTTATCCACGTTTTGATCAAGTCCATGTGTCAAGTCAAAACAAATATCACTGCACTGTCACTCCTCACCTTCATACACAGACCCACATCACTGTTACAGTTAACGAAACTTCCCAGGACTGATTTTAGCACTGAATCGTTCGAACTAACAGGTCCACAGGACACGTACGCCACAACACTTAAGAACACAATGAAGGTCTTCATCTTTGCTTTTACTCCGGACTCTACTAATCCAAGATCGTTCGAACTATGATGATAATTTGATTGGATCAGTATTTTTTATCTAAAGTCCCCCACTCAGATGTTTATGGAATTAACATTTTAATTTCATCTCTGCTATATGGAAACTAGACGACGCTATGCAAAAGTGCGTGGCATACTTTATTTTCATTAATATTTATAATATACATGTGGAATTCACGTTCGATATTTTTCTCATAGTTGTTCTTGTCGAAGGTTGCTTTTGTGAAATATTGTTCGACTGGGCACTTTCTCCGGATTCCCGTGTGTTCTCGTAGGAATGGACGGTTCTATGAGAAAATTCGCTAAGCAGTCGTGTTTATGATCCATCGTGAGATGTTTACTCAGATATTTTTGTTTAACCTACCTTCATGAACATAATATTTAATTTTATATTCCTTACTGTACTTGTTTGTATAAATTAAAAGGTACCCGTTCGTTACTGGTTTAAATTCTTCAAAGGAACGTGAAATGAGTATGTAACGGTTAGAGTTTGCAATGACCGGACAGTGTCCGCATTGCGCACGTCTTTACGTTTAGTGACACACCGTTTTGTCTAAAGATCATTTTCATCCACACAGTGCTTTGCAGTTTTGTTCATACAATAATTATAGCTATTCACCAATTAGGTTTCAAGAGCTTTATAATACGTCACTGAGCTTCATCAGCAAGGTAGGACAAGCTAGGTGGAGCGACGATCTTTGCAGGGTAGCTGGTAGCAGCTGGATGAGAGCTGCCGAGAATCGAGCTAAATGGCGTGCAATGGGATAGGCCTATGTCCAGCAGTGGACTGCTGTAGGCTGATGATGATGATATGCTACATCCTTCTTAAATCTCATCCTTCTTTTTTCAGCTACCTCGGTCCACTTTATTCGAGGGTTTATTATAAAGTTTGTTGATACGTAACATCTCCGATAGTTTTCTATCCTACACAATCGAGATAATTTCAACAATGTCCGGCAAACTATAATTTATATGTATTATTTGTATAGATTTCAGTGTGTGCAAATAAATAAGTCAAATTAATTTTTATTTGAGCTTTGAATATTATAACCCAGGAACAATGCAATACTTACGTGTCCAGATAATGTAAAGGTATAGTAGACGTGAAATCTTTCACTCAGTACAGCAGGTGTAAAGCATGTAATGCAGAAGATTTGTAGCGTTGTCACTGATGCAGACGGATTATGGAACAATTTAAGTATTCAATTATCTCGCTGAAGAACTTTACCTTTTTCTTTTTGTTTCAGAATTTATCGAGCATGCACTAAAGCATATTTTCATCTTCAACTTATTTAATTTTGACGAACATTACACTATAATTATTAGATTTTCTTACACTGCGTCCATCTGAGTGCTTGTATTTCTGGATATCTCTGTTTCTGCTGCATCGTTTTGTAAAAAAGTTGTTTGTTTTCTTCTTGTTCGTTTGTATGTCTCTACGTTTGTAACAAAATAAATACAAAATACTATGTCTTTTGATGGATGTGAATCGTTTTACATAAAGCTTATCTATAATAGCCTCCCCGACCGTCTTCGGTCACGGTGGCCAATCTCAATGGAGATTAGCCAAGTACGCAGGAGATATTATAGTGCACAAGTGTGTGCGCAAACACAGGTGCACTCTCTGTTCCTTTACTCTCATAGTCCGATGAGACGGCAATCCGACACGACCGGGGAGAGTTCAGGCGCAGGACCAACGGCTTTACCTACGTGCTTTCCGAGGCACGGAGGTATTAAACCGCCAACTTCCAAACTTCGGACTGTTACTAAGAAATTCCGGAAAACCCAATAACACTTTGTCCGACCCGGGAATCGAACCCAGGACCCCACGCTCAGCAGTCGCGCTTGCAACCACGAGACCAACGGGGCAGTCGACTGACAGCTTATCTATAACAGCTGTATATACTCAATCTCATACTTGACGACTTAATGTGTGAACTTCTAGTCAAACAAAATTTTC
Source organism: Oligia strigilis (assembly GCA_951800025.1). Classification (NCBI taxonomy): domain Eukaryota; kingdom Metazoa; phylum Arthropoda; class Insecta; order Lepidoptera; family Noctuidae; genus Oligia; species Oligia strigilis. The sequence goes on along the minus strand of OX637563.1, from coordinate 1,474,197 downwards.
TTTTAACCAATCGATGATCAGTAGGCCAATTCTACTAATTTAAAACGTTCAAAATCTAGTCGCAGTCTCATCTCAGCGACAAACAAATGTCAAAAACTTGTCAAAATGTAGGGAAATTAATGGTATTTTTGACAGATTGAGACTGAGATCAGACTGTGAACGTTCTTAAAATTACGAGAATTGCCCCTCAGTTCGAATGTTGAAGTGTAACTTAGAGTTTTTCTATTTATCTATGCAATTTTGCAGTGTATACGTAAATGGCTTCTTTCTGATTTTTATTATTTTATATTTCAGCAGATATGGACCATCACTATCATAGACGGCTGTGTAATTACAAAACATAATAGGTAAACTTTAAACAAAAAGTTACTGTTCTGTTTATCTGTGCTTGTGTTTGTTTGTCATATACTACACTTAGTTTAACAGAAAACGTTTAATATGATACGCTGTGAAAAAAACGATTTAAAACGTTCTTTTAAACGTTTCATATGCTCAAGAGAACAGAAGGATTGATGGAATTTGGTTGTCTACTGAAGAATCGGTTTTTTTTTTAAAGAAAAGTGTATGTTCATGAAAATGCAAAATGTATTTCTTTAAATTTGCACAAGCTTGAAGTGTTTGACTAGTGTTTGCTATAAGTACATCAGTTTTTCAAGTTATTTGTGAAATCACCAAAGGAACCTGTTGAAATGTTTCATAAGGTACAAACAAAACAAATCAAATAAAATTGAACATAAATATTTATTTATTTAAATAAATAAATTAAGACTGAGGTACTTGTACATGGCTTCAACATACATGAATAAATAGCACACATTCACACAAATAAATTAACAATCATTCTAGGTCAATTCAATTGCTGAGTTGTCCAGCGTAGGCCATTGATGCTCCATCTTTGGCTGACCGACTCCAGCCTTGGCTAGCTGGCTCGTAGGAGTATCCTGGGTGCTCCTCGTGATGAGCAGGAGCTGCGTACGAGATGCTTGAAGTAGAAGAACCCCCTCCCTTCTTGGCTAAGAGTTTCCTGATGAGACTGAAAGCGCTCATGGCGAAAGCGATCTTTCCTAAGAAGACGGCCTTGACAGCGGCGAAAGCGATGATTCCCAGGAAGAGAGGGATGAGGGCAGCCAGTTTGAGTTTCAAGAGAAGGAGGAGGGGCAACAGCTTCTTGATCTTCTTCTTCTTCTTGCCACGGGCTGGAAATAAAGAGAAAATATTAGAATTTGAGAGTTGTGACGTAATCGATTTGGGATCGAAAGTACCAGGGTGTCACGATTGAAAGGAGTTGCGATGCTATAATGGTCAGTAATATTACACATAATAAATGCTAAGCCGCTAAGTGTCCGAAAATTGTATGGTGAGTCTATTTAATAGATGCTTATTACTCTAATGTCCTAGTCGGTTATTTTTTGCTTTGGAATTTTTTGTTGAATTCAAATTAAGGAGTTGTTTATGAAAAAGATATTCAAGTATTTTCGGATCGAATTTTTATGTTCGGCAGATAAAAAAGTGACATTTTAATGATTTTCTAATGATTTTGTGAATCTTTTCGCAGTTATAGTCAAAAGAGTGTTACAGCTTAACACCGATATACAATTATTAAAGACTGTGGAAGATATAGTCTCACAGACAACCATGAAATTTTCAATACAAAACTTTTTGTTTAGCACCTTCTTGTAGTCTTAAAGGGCTTTGTATGTCGAGTGTGTATGTAAATATGTGTTGAAGAGAAAGCTGCGAGTACCTAGGTTTCAATGCATTGTTTGAAACTCGTTTAGCACTTTAGTGGTAAAGTTTCTAGTTGTGACAATGGATTTGTTTATTGCCTTGCTAATGGCACTTTTGGGTTTATGTAAGCTGTTCGTCCCTTATTGTCGTGGGAAAGGGGAATTTTGTTTAAACTGGATGTAATTTTAATAAAATCGTGTAAAAAAAAATCTGCTGTTCCGTACATTTTGACGAGTTATGCGAACATAAATGTAGGGATCAGATGATTTTTTTACACGCTTGTAGGTTTATCCCCATAATAAAAGTTGTTCATAATGATGAGTACAATGACCCCTTAAGAGGATAACACAAAAGCGTTTTTTTCAGTAACTCATAATGTTCCTCCAAATATTTTTTTTAATTATTATTATTTCGGGAATTTATTACAACTTTTTTGTTTTAAATCTAAGATTGTAATAAGCATAGCTTATCTTCTTACCTTCCTCATCAAGTCCCCTAGATTCTCCATCATCAGGAGAAGACAGACGCATCTGCAGTACGTGGTTCTCCAAGAAGTCTCCAACGTTGTCAGCGATCCTCTCATCTATCTGGAGTTCCCTGGCTTTGGGTTCTTCAGCCAATGGCTCGTAGCTGCGAGCTGATCGAGCTGAACCAGTGTTCACCAGGCTCATACCTTCGAAGATGTCCAGGTCTTTTAAGATGGAGAGCCTTTCGGTGAATTTCAGGGCTTTTTCCTGTGGAAAAAGAGCTTTGTTTAATGATTTTGCTATGAGGCTATATAAATCAGTGAAATTAATTTTATCTCGTTTTTTTTTGTAATATTAAAATATTTTTAACGTTTTTCTGTATATTCTGATTTTAAATTATATATTCACTGAAGTATGAAATTTAAAATGTTAATTAAAATACTAAGTGATTTTTTTGCCACTTGAATTTTTAAATCATTTGGTATCAAACATATTCAATGAGAAATCCGTATTTAAGCAACACTATCTTCAGAAACTCATAAATGACAGAGAAATTATTTTACTACAAGTCCTCAGTAAGTAGCCGCTCGTTATGTTAATGGTTTTTACTGAAAATTCAATGAGCTTCGTCATTGTTACGACTGCACTCAATTTGTATTCTGATCACTGCACTCCACAACACTTGGTATCCACGATATTCACCTTCAGACATAACGAGGTATCCGTTTCTATGCACTCTTTAACTGCACCCACTAAGTTTTCCGCAACACCGTTTTCTTGCACTGGGTTACACTTCACTGAAGCCAGAATGGCTAACAAAGCTATATTCTTCCACATTTTTAATTTATTAAACTTCTACTTCACTGGGTGCTTGTACTCCAAGTGCCGACGTTGGCAAACTTATGATGATTTCCCAAAAAACTGATGGATTTTATCCTTCGCCTCCCCACTACAATTTTTTGACAATATGACGTAAAGTGTGTGCGCGCTGTTTGAAGGCGTGTGCTAACTGATCGGCCGCAGATCGTTTAAGCTCAGACGTCAGGATAAGTAGAAAAATAAATATTGGATGTTAGAAAGCAAAGTTTGCGTTTACGACATCTAAAATAGGCATTCATACATTATGAGCAGTGTAAATTAAAACGAAAGAAAAAGTGTGATTGTTTGATTTTTCGTACGTCCATAAGCGGAGGTGAAAATGAATGTCGTAATTTCTAAAAACACGTAGTAACGTTAAATTTTATAATGTTGTAATAAAATATTGTTTTAAGTGAAATTCATTGTTCGCTCTCTCATGAACTCTGTCTAATTTTATATGTAGCTATTTTTAATACTTTAAATTTCGAGGTCGTATCGGAAACCGGAAAGCTTAGAGGCACGGAAACTTTCTGTCAGGTTACTGGCCTTAGTTTAACGAATTTTCTACTTTTTTCGTATTCTAATTTCTTTTACTAAATGTATAGCTACTTCTTTATTATTTTCATACGTGCATCGGAGTCGTGCTGACCGCTCGGAGTGTTGATCGTATTGAAACCAAAATAATTGTTAAAATTTTGTTTCTTTTAAATTTGGAATACGATTATGAATAATTCACTTTTTATTTGCATTATTTAAATTAATTTCGATTGTATAAATGCATTAGATTGAGGTGCTAAAAGTCGATAAAGATTGGTGTTACATTTTAAAATATTTGGTGTGTGATGTGATAATACGTTGACTAAAATGTTGTAATCATAAGTAATAGGCACTATATTTTACTTTTCAATGACTTATGTGTACACCAATCAATAAATAAATGTAAAATGTAAAAAAAATGTACTGATATCAGTGAATGTATTTCTTTACCGTAGATTTTTTGGCATGAATATAAAAACAAATGATGGTTAAAAAAACATTCCTACAAAAATAGAACGCGCTAGTAAAATGAAAAAGAAAACACAATATTTTTTCATAAAACAAACAAAGCACAGAACCTCACAATTAAAAAAAGAAGCTACGCATAGCAACAAAATGTCTAGGTCACAATTATTATAAAACGATTAAATAATTGAGCTCAAGTGTACAAAATGTGCCAGTGATGTAACCACCTCGCTCTGCACAAGTGAAAGTATACGTGAATACCTCACAGACTTCTTAAATTCACGACTTACCGAGACGCCTGCAAGACTTGCAGGGAAAAAGTCGTGTTACGAGTTGCTAATATGTATGTATGTATGTATGTGTGGATGTATGTATGGTATTTGCTGTGAATGAAATGTGTAGTAAAATGTACGGTGATACTGCGGCTGAAGCTTGAGGGAATATTTTTGATTGATTGTTTAATGTTTTTGGTTTCAGTATTGTTATCCTTTTAATGTTTATTTAGCATCTCTAGTCTATGTCTTCCTTTTTAATTAAAAATACAGTAATTTCTACTTCCATCTTAATTGTTACCAACTACTTAATTTTTTTTTTAATAGATACTACGGTTTCTATGATATCCTACAAATGGTATGAAAGCAGTGCCTTGGAGAACTCCATGAGGATCATTATGCAACTTTTATTTTAGCTATGCTCCAGGACCGGTTATTCTAGTCACGTAGGTACTAGAATTTTAATTTATACTTTTAGCTACAACATTATGCAGAAAAAAAATCCAACTCGGAATTTACATCAAAAGATTCAACTATAGGCGTATCAAAAGCTTAAGTCAATTCCATACAACTATGACTTTAGCATACGTAAGGTAACCACTGTTTCTGAAATCAACTTTGTCAGTGAATCCATAAATATAATAAAATAGCGTGGTCTTATCACAATAATATGCTTGCTAAAATCTTAACAATATTACTTTTAAGTAACCTTACTGGCAGAGAAAAAATATTATGTTTGAGCTTCTCAGCTCAAAGATAATATTTTGTACTTCATTAGTGCTAAAGTCGAATCAAACTATTAGGCCTCTGTCAGTACATTTAAAGGGTTAAACAAGATATCTCGAGAACTATCACGGAGTTCCGTTGGTGACATTTGAGGCCAGCTTCGAAAAAAAACCAGTTTAACATGTTAGTTCTGGCCTCAACCACTGTGAATGCATACTGATTGTTGTACTAGCGCAAAGTATTATAAGCGCTTGGTAGTATCTTCTTCATTAACATCTATAGCATTAACACTAGAAGATACTGCTTGAATGTTTTCTACAAGAGAATATTTGCCATCATCTTCATACCCTCCGATTTCTGCAATTTGAAGAATATAAATAAAATAGCATGCAATTCAAGATTTTATGGAGTTACATTAAACCTAGTGACTGCAGTACCTATCTGATCAGCTTACATTTAGGCTGCGTTTGAATAAACCGTCAATTCATCAACAAAATTAGGAACATTATTTTGTTAATTTCTAGATGTTTAAAAGCAAATCATTTTTCATGCAAACAATCAATATTTTTTATCACAGGGGCAATTCGTAATTTTAATAACGTTCACAGTCTGATATCAATCTCAATCTGTCAAAAATACCCCTAACTTCCCTACATTTTGGACATTGAATGTCACTAAGTTTCGTTCGTTCGTATTTTTGACATTGCCGCTCTGTTATATACTAGAATTTGTATTTTCTTTCAATATCCCATGTAAAAGTACTAGGCTGCTAGTTTATTCGTAGCTGATGATACAAACAGAAATCGGAGCCTTTCTTGTTATAATACAGATATAACCCAATTGGATCAAGCAGCTAACAGGATCTGTTAGTTCTTTCTACATGTTATTCAAAACCATAAAGTTAGGAGCTTTTCGTGAAGAGACCCTCCCAAGTTACGAATCGAGGAAGAATTTAGGACACTTTCTATTATCATACATGTCATATACACATTCGGATAACTTCACAAAGAATGTTTGTTTTGTTTTCTAAGAACAATTTTAACGAGAAACGGAGCTCATAAAAAAGCTAGAGCAAATAAAAGCTGTACAAAGAAGTCTTTAAATAAGGAATGTGTTGAAGCGAGAGCAACATTAATTGAATTTCGTGCAGTTTTTTTATTTTTGTAACGTAATTATTAATTTCATGTTACCATTAAGTACTTCAAGGTTCGTCAATATTCTATAGTCAGATAACTATCGTCTGAAAAATAAAAATTACGGTTTGACATATTTTCTCAAATTTTGACAAAAGCTGTCAAACCGCCATTTTTATTCCTCAGAAAAAAGGTTTCTGAAAATTTAAAAATCGGCTACTAGTCTGAAAATCAAATTGATTTAGGGTCCCTTTTTCAATAGTCCGATAACTATTGGCAGAAGAATAAATAAAGCAGTTTGCCATTAGTTTTCCATACAAAAGCTGTCGAACCGTTATTTATTATTTTATTCTATAGAAAAATTTATAAGCCGCCTTTAGACTCATTAAAAACAATGAAAATGTTATACCGGAGGACTGAGGATACCTAGCTCTCTTTATTACATGAATATTTCATCATCATCACCCTGTCATATAATATTCCTGTTATTACCAACACTTTGATTTTTCATGTTTAAGAAAGAATCAGTAGAAATGGATGTATTGGTGTGACTAGCTGACTTAAGGTGCCACTAGTCTATATTTTTTCCATACAAATTTCCGGAGAGTATTACTCCACTGTTTGACATTGGGCACCAAAAATTAAACATGATATCGTTTTAACTTATTATTTAATTGTGTCTGTACGGAAACAGAATAGTAAAATAAAAAACCATTAAAAAGTTATGAGCCAACAAAGATTCGTTTTTCTTGCTATTTTAACGTAACTTTGGGTGTAAATAAATAATAAAAGAACTGTAAAATATTTAAATCCAAGACCGTAACGACAAAGCTCAGTTATCGAAGAATTCTATAAACTTTATTTATAATTGATTTATGCAGTGGTTTTTTCACTTTTCGTTGTGCGTGTATTGTATACTAGCGTCTAACTGTTCATCACTGATACTAGCTCTGTCAGACACGAAGTCAGGTGAGACAGCGTGCTTTTTGGCCATGGCCACAAGTGAGTTCGAGCTCGCGACTAGTTTACTCTTAAGGCAAATAATTTAATTTAACGTTAAGTGTCTCGTAATGTTAATTATTTTGCCTAACTATATTGTATAGAATCAAGTTTTTTCTAACTGAACTGACAGCTCTGCTGATATGGAGTTTGTTGCGCCACTTCTTCTTCCTAGCTAAAGCTAGAAAGGCACCCGGTGTTTTGGGGGACTGTCTTATGTAAATAAATAAATAAATGTAATCTTAACGTTCAAAAAGTGCTGAATACCAACCTAATTTGAATAAATTATTTTAGATGCTTCTATTTTTAGGATCTTTTGGACTTACAGACTGCAAAACGATTACAGAGCTTATGCCTTCCAGCTTCTGATATTTTTCTGTTTCTTTCACCTTTTTGGAACATAGCTCATAATTATGTCACAGAATCTAACAAAGAGGTCATTGTGAATGTGTGCCAACACCCTTTAGTTCCAATAGTCCCACTTTCTACAAAATTTGATGTGCTGTGACGAAGCATTATGCGTAAGCAGCGTAAGCTCTTAGGCGATAGGTGACAATGCTTTTTATTTGTGAAAGAGACTTAGGAATGTATGACTGTATTCTGAATGCTTTTAGCATTGCTTTTGTTATATCGAATTATCGATTGTATCCTGTTCTTCAGCTATAATGTTCCCACTACTGGGATACAGGCCTCCTCTGTGAGAGAACCGGAACAGTAATCCACCACGCGGGTCCAGTGCGGGTTGGTAGATGTCACATGTCTTCGAATTTTTGGTTCTAGGACATGCCGGTTTCCTCATGATATTTTCCTTCACTGTTTGAGAGCAGTAATGATGAATTATTTGCACAAAGTGAAGCCCCTGGCTGGGTTCGAACCCACGACCTACAACTCGTAAGTTGGGGCCACTGTTCTCTGTTCTTCAGGTCTTCGTTCTTTACCACTGAACTTAAATCACCAAATTAATAAATGTCCAGTGTTGCATTATTTTTCAAAGATTACTATAAAGTTCTGGTCGCATACTTATGAGACTTGCACGGTGAAGGCTTCCTCTAAAGATTTCCATTTGTCTACATTTTGCTATATTCATTGATGGCTATTTGTAACCAATGTGGTCTCGCTATCTTTTATGTCATGCACTAAACAATTGAAATAAAAATGTATAGTTATTAACTCTAGAATTCATTGAAATATAGTTAAAAAAATAGCAAGGCTTTTTTATTTTACTTTATATTTATTTACTTAGAGACTTGCGTCGGTCTGTACAGTAGATCCTTTATGATTGTTTATTGTGCAATCAAAATTGTAATATAGATTGATAGAAATATGCTTTATTGAACACAAAAAAAAATCTACAAGTGTCTGTTTGTAATGTCGAAATAATAGTTTTTTTATAATGCATATGGAAGTATAAACATTACAGGCATATTCTGGGCACGCTCGTTTAGACCTCATCCATCGCTTTCCATCAGGCGAGATCGAGGGCAAAAGCAGCAAAAAAAAAAACGGAACTTATAACAAAAAAAAAGTCTGTCTCTCTGTTTGTTTCGGCTAATCTCCGAAACGGCTGAACTGATTTTGGGGGATGACCGATGACGGGACTTTCACTGGTAGTTGATGTTATAAGATTGGAGGGTGCCGCGCAAAAACAAAACCCATGAAATGCAATTTATTTCGCGGCAGCCACAGCTAGTTAAAAATAAATTTATAATTATGAATTTCTAAATTATGTAGGTATGTATTTTTTTGTATAAAAGAAATTTATATAGTATTAGTATAAGATTTGTCTTTGGATAAAAGAACAGGATGCATAAATTCTGTTATTACTAAAATTTCTGCCTGCATGTTGTTAGTCACAAGATGTTATCACTAAGTATAATTTTATAGCAGCACAGGTTTGGCTTACATTCCTACAGTAATCTTGCAGTCATCTCTTACAGCATCCACAGGAAGTAATAAACTTATTAAGATTTCGCATATATTATAGGAGGCTGGAAGTGCATAAACAATTCCAGCTCACTAGATAAGTATGTATGTATGTGTGTATTTTAATAATGCTCTAGCAAGGTGTAACGATCGAAAAGGAATAGCTACCTACAATCTTCTTTTCAGACGGTAACATATTTTTTTTAGGTATGGTTTTTACACTTCGCAGGTCATCTATGAGATTGTCGGCTGCTTAACCGAGCTATCCTGTGGATGTCTTGATAAATTAAGGCCTCTATTCAGGGCATAAAACATAAATAGTAGGCGACTACACGCTAAGAACACCCCTTGTAGGGTCCTCGGCTTAGGGCGTCGCAGAGGGTGGCCAGCAAGAAACACAGACCGAATGAAAATGGTTGGTTAGACATCATGTATTTATTTCCTCTCGTCGTATGTCAGATTATATAAAAACTTCCAAACTCTTCTGTGATGTAAGTCTGTCTGTCGGTCCTTTCTCAGGTTCCATCACTAATCAAAAGTGGTTTGGAAGTACTGTCAAAAAATTAAACCTAAAAGAAAAACAGATTCACTTTCTTCTAAAAAAAAAGTACGATGGTATACGTAAACGCACATCAATAAGTAATTGACCTACTAGCCAAGGAATTCTATCAACAACTCACGTAATACAAACTCCTGTTAATCCTTACCTAACTGACTATCAAGATGAAAGTGCTGTGAGTCAGACGCACTTGCGACCCGTGCGAAGCTGACCTTGAGAGCAACGGTACTTTGATTGTCCGGTGGACCACACGGCGCGAATATTTGATGGAGTTGTTCGAATAACGGCAATATTTTTTTTGTGATTTTTTATGCGAGTTATTCGAAAGTGATTTTTTTGTTTTGGGTTGTGTGGAAGAGCTGAACAGGTCGTTAACCTTTTGAACGCCATAAGTCAAAAAAACAAAAACATGCCCTCGGCGTTAAAGTCTGTCATGTAGTCGAACCGTGGCATGCTGGCATGCTGGCAAAGGTTAAATAGATTTGAAAAGTTTAGTCGTTTGACTAATACCTACCTATAAATGGAAGTCACACGGTTAGGTAAAAAAAAATCTGGTTTTACAACTGACTAGTCTGTGTAGATTACATTATTGTTTTCAGACTTACTAGTTTTATCCGTGGTCTAAAGTACAAAAAAAATTACTTGGGGGCACGAATTATACGTAAAATTGATTCAAAAGATTTTTGAATTGGAGAAGTCATGGCTGAGACTATAGAGGACCTCAGTACAATGCTCGATGACCTCAATAGAGCCTCCGAAAGAGTGGGTCTTAAAGTGAACATGGACAAAACGAAGTCCATGAAACACCGACTCTCATAAAGATCGGAGACGCTACACTCGAAGTCGTGGACGAGTATGTTTACCTAGGAAAAACTGTCCAGATGGGTAGGTCTAACTTCGAGAAAGAGGTCAATCGTCGAATCCAACTTGGCTGGGCAGCTACGCAATATCATCTCGTCCCACATACTGCAGTATCTCAAAACGAAAGTCTTTGACCAGTACGTGTTGCCAGTGATGACTTATGGCACTAAAACGTGGTCGCTCACAATGGGCCTTATAAGAAGGCTAACCGTCACTCAAAGGGCAATGGAGAGGGCTATGCTTGGAGTTTGCGTGATCGAATCAGGGATGAGGAGATCCGCAGGAGAACCAAGGTAACCGACATAGCCCGAAGAATTGCCAAACTTAAGTGGCAGTGGGCAGGGCACTTTGCTCGCAGAACAGATGGCCGATGGGGCCGAAAGGTTCTGGAGTAGCGACCACGTACCGGAAGACGTAGCGTTGGAAGGCCTCGCACAAGGTGGACCGACGACCTTGTGAAGGCCCCAGGAACCCGTTGTATACGAGAAGCACAGAACCGGTCGAAGTGTTGGGGGACGGAATATGTCCAGCAGTGGACGTCTTTCGGCTGAAATGATGATGATTTCACAAATAATATTGATTTAGTTTGAAGACATTGTTCATATCTGTGGGTGATCCTAATTGTGTCTGTCGTCTAGAGATCACCAAAAATGGTATACGATATCTACATTTTCGATTAAAAAAATCGTTCGAATTAACATTAAGTTTGCTTTGCGTGTTTGAGCTAGTCTCTTCTAGCAACGGACAAAAATATTCTGCTAATTAAGTACCAGTTATGGAAAGTTCGACCTTGAGCAAAACGATGCTATAAGTACTAATCAATGCAAAAAACCGGAAATTTGGTGACAAGCAGACCATTTGCGTACGATTATACGCATAGATTACATATATATGAATTTTAGAGATCAACGGAACATGACTTGAATAAATTATAATAATTAAAAGTAAGTGATTAAAAAAGTAAAAGTCAAAGTCAAAGCATTTATTTCAAATAGGAACATAAAAGGCACTTTTGAACGTCAAAAATTACAATAAAATAGAATTGATTCTAGTCGCCCCTTCCAATAGGTAGTTTTCTTAAGGAGAAGAATGGGCAAGAAACTCCACCTCAAAAAAACTCGCTTTCCCTTTATAGGTCAGTAGTAGTATCTATGCCATATTTAACATAGATATCTTCCTAACCTATTTCAATATAATTATGTTATATTATGCCCGCAATATACCTACTTTAGATTATGTGTTTTCCTATGACTTTCATATTAATATTATTCAATTAAACCAAATTACAAAACAAAGAAACAATTAAATATACTAACAAATCTAGATTAAATAAAGCACCCCATTAATTGCACGCTTAACACGTCATCAAAGACGTCAATGCAAATTGTATGCGCGAAAATTATGCTAAAAAAAATTTAGTCAAAATTTTTTGTAAACTTTCAACTATACAGATGTGTTGGCACCGCGGATCGCCAATTTGACGCTGTCAATGTCATCGCCGTCAAGTATCATTCAGATGCCCAAAGACCCGCGTGTGCCAGCCGACCGTAGACAGAGGAAACTATACTCTGTCTACGCGGCGACGCTTCCTGCGCCATTCTGTTGAATAAAAAATTACATGCGTATCTGTGTCAGTCTTTTTCTGCAATTTTTTCTTATTACTCATGCAAATAATATGCATGTTAATTTCTAAAAAATAATTATTAAGTAGTGTTTTACATAGAAGTTTATTAATTATAATTTAAAAAAATAACTAACTATTTACACTAGATACTAAATTAAATGACCAATTTACTATACAAATAAATACAAAAGCGAAGGACACTTACGCGTCGAAGTACTCGTTCGCATCGCTGTCATCCGGAAACGTGCCCAGAAGACTGGCAGCACTGCCACGTTGAATGGCAATGCTAATTCTTTGACCAAAGAACAACCCAGCCTTCTGGTCACGTGAAGTGTCGGCCAGCCGTCGAGAAATTTCCTTATAAAGGAGACACGCACTTGGGCTCTATGACCCGACCGACCGTTTCGACCCCAAACTACTCAAAACTGTAGTTGCCCATAAGGTTACAGTAATTGCGCCGCTTGTGGGTCTCAGCAGTCACAGCGGCGCCAGCACAGCCCGCCATGCTAGGATCATGAGATGGCGCAAGAGTATCGACACACGTTGCGTCCCACACCAGACGCCTACCCACCTTCCAAGGCAACAACGTCATGCCGTCTGATCTCTTCCCATCGTCACGTACCAAGCCGTTTGGTTAAGTTAAGTCATTTTTTTTTAGTCAATATTATAATTTCTTTGTCTTCTCCATTTTTAATATCTCAGTATTTCGGAACATGCATAACACATTGTAAACGTCAATGCATTATTTTATGCCACCGAATTTCAAATTTGCCGACTTCCAAAATTAATAAGCCAAAAGTTTTTGGAAACTTTCAACCATACACATGCAAATATTATGCAAGTGAATTTTGAAAATAAAATGTAAGCTATAAGTTTTTCGAATAAAAACTTTCAACCTGTGAGTGCCGACGCCAAAATTGAGGCGCGGCAGGCACTTTCGCGGGCCGCACCTAAAGTACCACCTGACTTGGGCGGCCTCCGGAAATGAACTTGTATACCGAAGTTTTGTAACGATGACATACTAGGCACACGTGATGAGAATCAGAAATTTTGCTATAAGTCTGATTTTATTGCTTGTTACGTTTTTAGCTTTGTAACACGTTTTTATTTGAATGTGAATGTGGAATTATTTATTTATTTAGACATTTAGTCTTAATTTTTCTCGGGAAAAAAATTAATATACCCGTCAAGCTCAATATATCTTATGTAATACGTAATACGATACAATAGAAAATCAATTGTGTCTCATTAGCGGTGCTTGAGAGGTCACTGAGTAATTTTTCATGAGCAAAAAGTTCAAAAAACCGATTCCTTTTTAGGGTTCCGAACCCAAAGGGTAAAAACGGAATCCTATTACTAAGACTTCACTGTCTGTCCGTCCGTCCGTCCGTCTGTCTGTCACCAGGCTGTATCTCAAGAACCGCAATAGCTAGACATTTGAAATTTTCACAAATTATGTATTTCTGTTGCCGCCGCTATACCAACAAATACTAAAAACAAAATAAAATAAATATTTAAGGGGGGCTTCCATACAACAAACGCGATTTTGTTGCCCTTTTTTGCTCGATATCAATAATGGCAACAGGTAGGCACTTGCAATATTCACAAAATACTCAGTTGTATTTTTACTTTAATAATAAATGATAAATTTGAAATAAAATAAATATTTAAGGGGGGCTCCCATACAACAAACGTGTTTTATCGGCGTTTTTGCCTTGTGGTACGGAACCCTTCGTGTGCGAGTCCGACTCGCACTTGGCCAGTGTTTTGTTATTACTGATTCTCATGACTGTTGTTAGCTGTTAGACCGACAAAATAATATTGATTATAATTATTTTTGAATTCATGACTTTTAATCACTCGACGTTGCTTCGCATAATACATAGTTCTTTGCAAACGGTTAAACATTTAATTGATATAACTACGAATCTGTTTTAGACTCTCCCTCTTAATATACCTACGTGTAGTCAACGAATAATGTCCGTATTTCGTAGTTCAGATCAAATTCAAATATTTTATTTCACATAAACCTACATGGGCATTTATAAATGTTTGAAGCTAGGTGCACGGTTCCAATTAGTCGTTTCCTATGGAGAAGAGCCGGCAAAAAACTCCACGGTTACTCTTTTAAAATGAATTGGCATAACTTTACTCACATTTATTTATTACTAGCTGCGCCCCGTGGTTTCACCCGCGTAAATGTCGATCCCGTGGGAATAACGGGTTAAAGAGTAGCCTATATGTTAATCCAGAGGGTGTCTCCATACAAAATTTAATCAAACTTGGTACAGCCGTTTGATCGTGAAGAAGTCTACACACACTCACAAACTTTTGCCTTTATAATATTAGTTAAGTTCGTAAAACAATTTGTGCCTGGACCGAATAACAATTCTAATATTTTTACTCTAACACAAAGTCAGTCGTTCTGTTAGCCATTGGAAGTGGATATCTAGTCGCTTTCTGAACTTCCTATCGAGTTTCTAATATTTTTACAATGTTAATTAAACCTAAATATATTAATAGGTAGGTACATGGGATCGTATAATTACATCCCAATATTAAAGTAATAAATTATATTTTAGAGTGAAAGTGCGATACGTGAGGTTATAAAAATAAATTTGTATAAGTACATAATGCTATTATATACAATGTGTTTCAGAAGGGTGTGACCAAACTTGGGGGTGTGGTAGAGGCCATAAAACTGAACAACTTTTACCCGGGGACCAACATCATAATCGTGAAACCGGTATACATGTTTCCCATGTGATTCTCCGTTAAAAAACCTCCGTTAAAAATTAGACACCCATGGCCACTACATGTATAGCTCTGCCCCCGATAGTTAAAAAGACCTAACTAACAAAAATTAAAAACGTAGAAATAAATGTTTTAATGAATGAAACGGGATTAGTATGTAAAATATTAATTTACTCGAAGACAGCAAACGATTTCCCGTTTCATGTAAAATATTAATTTACTCGAAGACAGCAAACGATTTCCCGTTTCATTCATTAAAACATTTATTTACTTTTTGTTAGATACGTCTTTTTAACTATCGGGGGCAGAGCTAATGTATGTCGGTCTATAACCGGTAGTCTGCAGGATGTAGGTACGGACGTAATAGTTACATAATAACATGCGAATTCATTGAACATTACTTTATGTAATAGATAGTCTGACAACGGCCTCCTTTTTTGGATCGCTGCAAACTTTACAGGTAACATTGAATTTACATTCGATGTTACGTCTGAAGTTTGCAACACAAAACACAAACACAACAACAACACACACACACAACACTGTTCCTCCATCCTAAACGGAAATTAATATTACCTACGTAGCTATATCAATGTTGCTTTGTAACAGTTGTTTGTCCACCTAGGATGTGTTCAGCGGATTGTAGATCATAGTAAGAGTTTTGTTCGTTATCCACGAAAAGAAAGAAAGAAAGAAAAATCCGTTTATTGGCATTACAGCAAAATAAATACACCTACGTGAATAGCCAGTATCTTAAATGTGCTGTTTCCCAGCGAAAGCACTAGGAAGTGGTGAAGGGCGTCCGTTTTGGGGGACTGTCTTTTGTAATTTTGACGTTCGAAGAGTGATGATTCTCAGCATATTTTGAAAAAATGACTTTTGATTTTGAAAGCATGGATCAAATCCACTATACTACTAATATGGACTTCCAGTCTAACCGGCCGCAGCTGAATACCAGTATTTGGCATAGAGTGACTGTCTATCCGACCTCCACAAGCCAGTTACTGGGCAACACGATACCTCTTGGTTAGACTGGTTGTCAGACTTCTGGATTCTGACAACCTATAAAGACTGTCAAAGATCCACAAATGACAGCCGGAACCGAGCTTTCCGAGGCACAGAAGGATCCGGTATATAAAGACGGTCACCCATCCACAGACGAAGCGCGGCTAGCGTAGGCTTAACCTGGTCTATCGACCCGTGCGGCTATTATTACTTAGCTACGCGCACATTTTATTTAAATATCTTATGTATACTTAATTATTATGTATGTCATAGATTTCCGCAGGACATAAACAGATTTTTAACGACCTAACTGTTTACTATACCACATTATACAAAAAGTTGAGAATGGTCAGTTTCTGGGTGTGTACAAATTTATCTATGCGTCATGTTCGTGAACGGGCGCCGTCAGTTGAAGCTGGTCATCACTTAGCTGCCTCGGCTTATTTTTAATTTATTTATTTTTGGATTGTTTTGGTACTATTTGCTGTACTCTGGACGCTTTTAATGCGTACGTCTTTTTTACATCGTTCTCACATATAATTTATAAATTCAACATTAATGATGTAACTAATCTTTTTGTAAATTATATAATTTAAAAGAGTATCCATGGAGTTTCTTGTCCGTTCTTCTCCATAGGTACCTACGCTTTGGAATGGGCAACATCATATTTTCTGACTGACCGACTTCTTGACAATTCAAAAGTGCCTGTAAATGGTTTAATTGAAATACATACTTTGACTTTACGTTTTAATATTTTACGAGTTAAGAAAAAACTGTTTGGTTATAACGAAAACGAGTAGGTAATTGAATTTAAACATAAGCATAAGGTGAAAGAGCAAAACCATTGTTTATAGAAACTGGAAAAGTAAAAGCCACAGTTTAAAGACGATATGGTACGGGAAAATGTAAAACTAAAGAAGTTATTAGACCACAAACGGACAAGCAATTTATTCTAGATACGTGTGAAAAGCTAAGGATTTCTACAAGCGAACACATCCGCGTGGCTTTCCACTCAAACATCCTAAACGCATGTCGTATGCGTATGTCGCGGTCCTATTCTGATGTCGTTGATTGATTTATCTGTCTGTCAAAGCAAACTCAAAGCATTTATTTTTAATTCAACCATTTACAGGCAGTTGGTCAGAAAGTAGAAGCTAGTGGTCCGTTCCAAAACGTAGATCTCTATAGAGAAGAACGGGCAAGAAACTCCAAGGACACTCTTTTAAAACAAGATATTACAAAATCCTGGGTACTTATTCTTGTTGCTTCTATATTTAATTATAGAACAATGTAAAAAATAGCTATATAAAAATAAGGTGCTTCCATGTGCGACGTTTTGTAGGCAGAATATAAATTATTTTATTCCGAACAACACAAGATAGGTATAATCAACAAGATTCCATAAATAACCTTACCAAAAAACCACGTATAACAAAACCATCCTTCTCATAGCCAAGTCGCGTCGTTCTCCAGAATACGTCTTTCGTTAAGAAGGTAAATGCAACCTGCACAAGTGCACAAGTACGCGCTTGACATCCGGCTGTGAGCGCAGACGGGCTGAATAGAATGCAGTAATTTACGCACTCAGTAATGCACAACCAAAGACTTTAATTTACTTGATGCGGTACTTGAGCTGCAATGTATTGGAGGCGCTAAAAGTGACTAAAGTAGATAGTAGTAATAAAAGATTTGGGGATTCTTTTGTTTTGAATGGCACTGTCTTTTCTTTTCTAGAAACAAAGTGGATTAATACATTTCTAATTAGAAATAGTAGTGGCTCAGTGGCTACGGCTATGACTTACGAGTTGCAGATCATAGGTTCAAACCCAGGCAGGTGGTTTACTTTTTGTAAATTATTTCATCACCACTGCTCTCAAAACGGTGAACGAAAATATCGTGAGGAAACCGGCATGTCCTAGAACCAAAAATTCGAAGACATGTGACATCTGTCAACCCGCACTAGGCCCGCGTGGCCCACTCCCTCTCGAAGAGAGGAGGCCTTTATCCCAGCAGTGGCAACATTATAGGCTTATTATGCTTAGTGATGAGTAAATAGAAAATGTCAAGACTGTCGTATTTGTATCATGAATGTTTGACTAATAGGCTATTTGACTGGTTTCTGATAAACATCTCAGATTATTTAATGGTGTCTAACGAGCCCACAAAAACCTATTACTTCAAATTGCATAATGTATGTCTTTTATTTTGATTTAAAAGAGTGTCCATGGAGTTTCGTGCCCGTTCTTCTCCATAGGTACCTACGCTTTGGAATGGGCAATCTAGCTTCATCTTTCTGACTGACCGACCCCTTGACAATTCAAAAGTGCCTGTAATTGGTTTAATTGAAATAAATGCTTTGAGTTTGAGTTTGAGTTTGAGTTTGAGTTTTAAAAAATAGTAAATAAAAATGTACTGTTTAAATAAGCCGCCAAAACGCTGTCTTTAACAATATGGCGTCGTGACGTCACGATTCACGTAAACAAACGTTGAAACGGTCGAGATACTAGACAAAAGTCATCTGTTGTGTTGTGTTAGGTACAGAAATTTACTAAATCATGACATCATCTTAAGTTCAGCCAATCCAGACCGTTTTCGATTGCGTGGCGCCAGATTTAAAAAGATGAAGTTTTTTCGGGATTTTTTTTATAAATAATATTTTTTATTGTTTTGTAGTAAAATTAATGCAAATCGATTTTAAAAGCGATAATCTATACGAGTGTCAATAATTATGACCATAATTTTTACATTGTCAAATAGCCTATTGTACTGATTGCGTTTTCTACAAGAAAAGATACCCATCATTATCCAATGCGAGTCCCTCGTTCATCTGCTAATTATTATAATAGCTACTGTCAGACTACTTCTCAGTTCCTACCCGTTCGTCTATACTCATCTTGTTATTAAATTTGAACGGCACATCGGCACACTGCCCCCATACCATTCCAGTGACAGACGAGATAAATGCTGCTAAATACATACCATATATCTTCAGATGATGTGGTAATGATGTTGATAGCTGAGTACATGATTTGTACCTTAGACTATGGCCAGAAAGTTTTAGTAGCTTCTGGCAAAATAGTGAAGCTATGATTGCTACAAGTCGTGTCTTCTTGATGTCTGGATGTTGTTGAAGATTAGTTAAATTCTTAGGGAAGATCGTTGGATAACAAATCATTAATCCGATAATGTCGTATCGGCCAATGGCCAGTTGGCCAAAAGCCTTAATCAAAACCTCTGAAGGCTCTCGTTAGGCGGTTGCATGAAGGACCTGATTCAAAAGGCAGTACTCCTCGATACGGCTCGCGTCGTCAATCACCTCATGTATACCTTTCTCAATACTGATACATGTAATTACTGAGTCACTTTAACCTGATAGTTGTACTACTACTTTGGCTGTTGAGATACAAGTATCCTTTTAGTTAGTTCAGGAGCCAGCTGTTTCACTTACCTCTGCTCACTGTTTGTACAATCATGTTTAGTGTAGTCTAAACTCGGTGTGTTTTTCTTTGTACAATAAATTTATTATTATAATTATATTATCGTGAGCAGGTTCCTGTCTCTGGAGACCTAATCTCCGGTAGCTTGGACCCTGCTCTCGATATATCTATAAATTTCTACAAATTAGCAATGTGATGTCTAATTATAAAATATGCAACTATACTGACACTGTAATTAATAATTATAGCTAATTTGATTGTTACCTCTTTATTAATCGTGGGAAGATTATTTACTCGTAAGTGTTCTTTAAACAATAAATTATTTGAACAGGTCAATAATAATTCAAGGGTAGCATGAATAGAGTTCAATAGCAACAGATTCTCACCATTATTGTTGAAATTCTCATAGCTTCGATGTATTCTCACTTAATTATGGCACTGTGTGAAAGTTCGTTTATTAATTATTACTCAAATTAATTTTACACTTTCTAATATTTTTAATGAGTTACAAGAGGTTCATTAAAAACTAATTTCTCACGTGCAATATGTCTCAAGATACGGTCAACCGTAAATTAATGGTTACGCTTCATCATAATCAACCATTAATCAACCTATAATGTTCCCACTGCTGGGACACAGGCCGTGAGAGGGAGCCGTAATATACCACGCAGGCCCAGTGCGGGTTGGTCGATGTCACATGTCTTCGAATTTTTGGTTCTAGGACATACCGATTTTATTACGATGTTTTCTATCACCACTTTGAGAGCACGTAAACATAAATGAATTGTCGCTGTGCAGCTCACTAGTACATTGTAAGCGATGTGGTTATGTGGTCAGCCACGCTTATATCTTTTCTAACAAACCAATAGTTTCACCATGACATGAACTATGTAGCAGTGGTTGCCGAAACGGCGGACTTACAAGTTGAAGGTCGTAGGTTCGAACCCAGACAGGAGCTTTACTTTGTGTAAATTATTTCTTCAACACTGCTGCTGCTGTTATTAAATGACGACAAAACATAACGCTCGAGTGTTATGTTTTGCCTTCATGTCGTTTGCGGAACGAGATGCTGAAGGCTGTGGGTATGCTGGAAGCAGGGCGCGATCAGCGAGCAACTGCGGACCTTGTCCACACGCATCCAAGCGTGAATGCCGCTTATGGATGCGTTACAGGGCTACATGAGATGTTGCTGAACGTCACCGAGAAAGATACTGGGTCACTACTCAGAGATCGAAGACCGGTTTCTGCAAAATGCTGCGAGGAGGCAGCCTCAAATTACCGCCAGCTGGTAAGACGACTCCAGTCTCAGCACCAAGTGGTCATCAGTGACCAAACCGCCAGGAGAAGATTGCATGAAGTTAATCTTCACGTTCGCAGACCGCTTAGTGCTCCAGCTCTTGTCATTCAATCATTGTGGACTAACGCACGGTTTGTACTGGACCGACACTCTGTACTACTGTAGCGATAAAGTTGAAAATCTATTAAAGAAATTTGACAGATTGTAGTAGCTTGATGTGCTGACGTCTGTACCTCGTTTTGATATGAGGCAATTTAAATACGGAACAATAGGTACTGTGGCGATATTGTGCAACCTATGGTCAACCCTTACCGATAGCAGTATGGCTAAGATTTTATGTTCACGCAAGATAATGCACGGCCAGGCTGGTGATGATTATGCTCTGCGAGAACAATATCACACTTTTACTGTTCAGTCTGCTGATCTCAATCCCATAGAGCATGCGTGGGATTTTCTCAGGAGAGCGTTCAGTGACCTTCCCCAAAATTTGAACATGAAAGAATACCTTTTTGCCACGGATATCGAATGCTTTTTGCACACCTTTGCAGAGTATGCAGCAATATTCCACAAGTCACAATAGACAACCTGAGGCTTAAGTGTGAGTTTTTCACTCATGTTCGATTGCGAGCGCGTTATAATTTTATATGGGAAAAGTTATAGCGCCACCTGGTGGTCACTAGGAGAAACCTAATTTCCCATAAAAAATTCTAACGCCATCACTATCGAACGTGAGTCGAAATAACTCACACTAAGGCCTCTGATACTTAGCATGCCACGCCGATGTAGAGCCGCTGCGAATGCCTTGGGAGGTCCAACAGAGTATAAAAATGTTTGCTAAGATTGTTTCTTTTATTTAATGTTATCTGCGCGTTACTTTTTTCATTTTTGTACCATTCTAGATTTTCATTTTTTTTTTAACTACCAACCCTTTTATTTAATGAAACAATTTAAATCTGTATTAAATTACGCTTCTTTTGATATAAAATATGTTACATAAAAAGTGTTAAAATTAAAATAATTACTATGAATACTCTCTAGACTTGGTTGAGTTGTGTACTACTAAGAATAAATAACTTGATTTCATAAATGCCAACCCTGGTTTATAACTGTAATAGATATTATACTAACCTTATTATAGTTTCTCTTCCCTATCGTTATTGTTTTTGAACATGCTTTCAGCATAAATCATAGCATAGCTATCTATCTATGTTCAACAAATTTCTTTAATATGAATTCGCAAATCTACTCCATTTTACAACAATTTGCAAAAGTTCTTAAAGGTTTTATAATACTAATTCATAAACAAAAATAGAGGAAAATGCATTTCATCATTATCGTCATAATCATTATTTTGTATGAAACTCTCAACAAAATGACTTCATGTGACACAGAAGGAAATTATATTCATAAAAATATGATCATGTTTTATTTTGTTATTATTCAGTCATACCATATTTGGTCATATTTTGCGTTTTCACAAGTACACAAATCAATAAAATATCAAATATAATTTTTATAAAAGTCTTCTTTATTTAATTTTTACGAGGATCCATCGTAAAATAATAAATTAAAACATCGCAACATACAAACTGTTCACATTCTTCGCATTAAATACACATTAGTTTGTAATAAATATGACTCGAAACATACCCATACACATACAACAAAAAATTACTCAACAAAAAACAAATTTTAAAATATTAAAGTAAATATATAAAATATCTTTGGAACTGAAAACTTAAAATAATAAAATTTACTATCATCCCTCTCTTAAGAAGAAAGTGAAGTATACTTAAACATAATAAATAAAAATACTTATATACAATAAGAAAAGAGACTAATAATATCAGTCATGATGAAACTTAAAATCAAAATAGATATATACAGAAAAAAACCTAGCATGTGTACGAACGGTGGTCAAAATATATACAAGGAAGAAGAAAAATATTTATGTATAGATTAATAAGTTAACTTTACCTAGAATAAATATATTAATAATTTAATCTCACGCCTGTTTGACGTGGGCGCCGTACGCCAGGTTTTGGGCGTCTTGGGACCTTCCCCAGCCACCGCTGCTTTCCCAGCCACCGCCGTGGCTCTCTTCATGAGCGGGTTCTGACCAACCACTGCTCTTTTTGGATTCAAGGAGTTTCTTAAGGGCTCCGAAGGCAGCCGCGATGAAAGCGATTTTACCGAGCAGGTAGGCCTTGAAAACGGCGAAAGCGATGATACCGAGGAACAGGGGAATGAGGGCAGCGAGCTTCAGCTTGATGAGGGCCAGGATGGGGAGGAGTTTCTTCAGCTTCTTCTTCTTCTTGCCACGACCTGGAATTGAGATTTAGAACTTTCAGTAAAAGGTTCTAAATAGTAGCAAAAGATCTGGTGAAATCTATATTGGAGACTAAATCTTGAATTCAAAGTGAAAAAAACTAAAATCGTATGTGAACAAAATGTTATATAAAACAACCATACGTTTTCAAACATATTAAAATCCCCAAGTTATTAATATGAAACCTGTTTCAAGGTCTAAATCAGTTAGTATGAAATTAAACAGAAATGATCTAACAAAACAATTGTCAGTTGTCAGTATGCTTAGATTTCAAGTACAACTAGCTATGAAGTAAACAATCAATGATGACTCTCTAATCCCGTTAAAGTCACACATAAACCACTAATTACATCAAAAACAAATCCACCTAACAAAGGAATTACAGACCGTTTAATTTCACATAGCGAACTTAGAAGAATCTTGTTCACAAAAAACTTTTCCCACAACAGAGGCATACCTTTGTAAACGTAGATACGACAATTAAAAGAAAGCTGGTTCAACTTTTGGCATTCATAGTTAAATAAAATTATAATTTTGAGAAAGTCACTGCATGTATGTCACGAACTAAAGGTCAAAAGTGAGAATTATTTCCATATTTTCAATGGTTCGCAAAAGTTGGAAATAAGGTGAACGTTTTTACAGGTACTCGTACTAATTGACTTACTTTTAAACTTCATATCGATGTAAATACAGTAGAAACGATAATCTATGAGGCTATTTTCGAATGTTAAATTAATGATGCTATAAAACAAGTTAACGCATGTGTTAAAGTCAACACTGAAGTTTATCGACAGCATCATTACATGATTAGTGATAAGCTTACACAGATCAATGGTCTTAAGTTACACGCCGATTTGCAGATAGAAATCTAAAGACACTCAACTCATAAAGTACCTAGACACTGGTCTGGCAGGCTCTTACATAAATAAACGGGTCGGAGTGAAAACGAAATCCGAGTGATCATTGTGTCATTCGATCTTTCCTTTAAAGAATAATACGTAAAACTAGTAATAAAATGTTCTTGCAACATTCGAAATGATATCTAGAATTTTGGATGTCACTGTTGATTATTGTATGATGATTATTTCTGTAGAAGACAAAATAATGCATTCAGAACAACATTGAAATCTTAATACAATGTCATAACAATAAAGTGAAGACTCTAAATGGAAAGGATGAGTCTGTTGAACGGAAACCGAACATAAACGTTCTCAAAGTACGCACTTGTGAGCAAGCCAGGTCAGGGAGTGTCCGCAAATTTTTAGCTTATGTAAACCTCATCGACAAAGGAGATTTAATGCTTAACGTAAACTTGAAATCTTAAGTGAAAGTTTTAAAAGTCGAGACTGTATTCCGACGGTTAAGTTTAACGATTATGAGATTAGAAATAAAAATTAGAAATTACTTTTGGCAAAACGCAACTTGACTTTTGACCTTTCGTAGATCATACAAATCTTTTTTTAAACCAGCACTTCTGTCTTGAAATGTTTAAAATTTGGATTTTAGATAAAATTCAAGTTTCGGTTAATGCTAAGCACCATTAAAAAGGCATTTTAAAGAAAGTGCAAACAAAATATTGTTCAAGCATTTACTCGCGTCTACGTGCAAATGAAAAGCTTCTATTGACAATGCACTAGACAGACCAGTCTGAGAAACATTCAAAGCTTAGCCAAATAAAGGAGCTGGCTATTAATTTTATTTCATTCAAGTATAGACTTTAAACTCGTGTGTCAATACTTTAAGATGTTCATTGTTATTTATTTCTGTTTGCTGTTCCGTTTATCCCGGACAGAATGTCAGAGTAAGGTTAATGCTGTATGTGTCTTGTTCATTGCCTCCACATGGCATTTTATTTTTGCCCTTTTGGGATTTTTTCCTGGGAGCCTCCAATTTTGCTTAGAATTTTTTTATTGTTCATCTGCATCAGTAACAGCGTTAACCCTATTAAAATAATAAAACTCATTCTGGTTATCACCTTTGACATTAAAGTAGCTTCAACTCTACTGATCCCACTGTCGAAGAAATCCAATATGATCTCAGGAAAGTGCAAAATCTACTGTATCAAATAAACACATTACTCACTGATTCTATCTCGTTGCGTGGGAAAAATTTCATACATTGTGCTTTATGTCGGATTTTGTATGCTTAATGCCGTAACTAATATTTTTATTGTTGGCATGCACTGTATCTACGATCTGGAGATTTTTTCTGTGCGATTAAATATGTCTGAGTTCGTGTATTTGTTCACAGTTTAATTTTGCGAATCATCATAATTATTTATTTTTATTATCAATGTCTTGACTGACTTCGCTTATATTATTTTTCATGCTTGCAATAAAAATTAACTCTTAATGAGTAATTAATGTTTATTTCTCTCTAACAGCTTAAGCACTTTTCTAACGGGTTCTACATGGCAATAATGTTCTGGGTTAAAAGCCTATAATAGTTTAATAATGGCTCATTATTTACGTGCATGGTGAACTTTTTTACTACAAGCTAAAGCAGTTTTCACGTAGGTACTGATTACTTTACGAGATGTCTTATTAATATTATCTTACTTTGCATTCAATTGACTTTTTGAATGGGATTGTAACCGGCATAACTGTGAATGCCAAAATTGTTGAGAACATTTTCGTAAACATTTTTATGAACTGAATTGAATCCAAATTGTAGTCTGGCTCAAATGAAATCCTCTTCATATTTTTTACTTAGGTGTGCCAGACCGGGTCCACAAATACAATTTATACTACTAACAATAAATATATTGAGCATTGAGTAAAGTTTAAACGAATGAGTTCTACATACCTTCCTCATCGAGGGTGTTGTCATCTTCCAAAGCTTTAGGCATTCTGAGCTGCAGGACATGGCTATCAAGGAAGTCCAGGACGTTCTCCATGATCCTCTCTTCAACCTTCATCTCCCTGGCTTTAGGCTCATCGGGTAAAGGTTCGTAGCTGCGAGCCGATCTGCTTCCACCGGTGTTCTTGAAGCTAACGCCATCGAGGACTTCCAGGCTTGAAGAGGCTGCTAGTTTGTCCGTGAATTTCATTGCCTTTTCCTGTGAAATAGAAGGATTAGTTTAGTTTTATTGTTTTATCTTTGGCCTAATTCTTGTATGTATAACAGAGTTTAATTGGTAAAATGGGACTTGAATTGTTATTTTTGATGATAAATCATTGAGGTATGTTTGAAAAATAAATGAGTCATATTTTAAACTAGTAAACTCATAAAAGTCTAAACGCCTTTAAATTTATATTTCAGTTTAGCAAATTGGAAAATTAATCCGTTAATTCAATTATAAAGTCACTCAAAATCTATAAAAAGATCTCCAGCATTTTTTGCAAGCTCCAAACACTAATAAACCCGCAATTATTTTTCAAAGTCCTTGAGTTTTAACATCAAAACTAAACACTGGCAGACATAAAGCCTGAAGAACCCCAGGGATCACAAAACACTGTCACATTTCACTTCACTGCACTTCAACACACCTTGAGACACAAAGAAGTATCTGTGTCCAGACAATCCTTTAGAGCCGAGATGAACCTCTCGGCTACTCCATCCTCCTTTGGCATGGGCAATGCCCCAGCGAGTGCCACAGCACACAAAAGCACTACAACCTTCATCTTACTCGATGGTTAAACACAAATTGCTGAAGATCAGCGTATGAGCGTCAGTTTTATTTTGTGTTCCCCCTCCCTGTATTTCCATATGTCACGGCGTCTTCGTAGCGAGTGCGAGGCCTATGACGAAATACAAACATACCTAATACGGGGTAGACATTTTAGCAGGTTTGATGGGAATGTGTGTTATGGTGGCAGGTAATACGGTCAGAGATGTGGGCGTTAATTTCTTTGGATATTTGATATTTTTATGAATTGGATTTAGAAATTGAAATTGTTCATTTTGCGCGGGAAAAGAAGTGAGCTGAAGTTGCTGCCAATGAAAACACAAACAAACTATATTTATAATAGTTTGCAGTTGTGTCTAATGTTTTATGATAATTTTAATGTTGTTCGTTTCTATGTCTTTGATGTGATGATTTATTTACTTTAGAAACGGTGAAGGTTTTTTATTTTGCAAATAAGGTTCTATTTTGATTTAACTTGAATCATATTATTATGTATTTAGTTGGTTCAATAAGAAAAAGTTAACGTAACCTAAACCACATGAGTAATTTCGCAACTAGCAAATAATTCGGAAATCCTTTTGAAATAATTACTCCGTCCGAAATATTTGGGATACCGCACTTATTTCCGGTTTTTCGACGGAGGGTTTCGCAAAATCGCTTTCTAAAACCCATCAATATACTTATATCAACGGCTGAATTTCTATATTTTTTGACCATTTGTATTCCAAAGTAAATTGTTTAATAGTCCATTTATAGGCATAGTTGTCTGTACACAGCGAAAGTTTCTGAGGTACTTAAAGACAAAGGTGACATGTCTATTTGGAATTTAAAGTGCGGAATTATGTTGTTATATTCATAGTCCTTGCCAACCTGCCTTTTGTTCGAAACACTTTTAATTTCATTTAGGTTGAACTTCGTGTCCATTACGTAATGCGTAGACTTTCTTTGATTCATGTATAATGACGTCATTGAGATTTTTTTAATTCATTACAAATTCGATCTTCCTTTCATTTTGACTCATACGAAGTTGAGACGTTTTGACGACAACTACTATAGCTTTATTTTTGGAAGTAAAATTTGGATTGATTTTGATTCTTTAGTGATTACCTAAATGATATTATCTTATTCTATCGTGGTGTATTAAAAAAAACTGGCCAAATGCGAGTCGCACTCGCACACGAAGGGTTCCGTACCACAAGGCAAAAATGCCGAAAAAAACACGTTTGTTGTGTGCTGTAGCCCGCCCCCCTTAAATATTTATTTTATTTTAATTTTATTATTTATTACTAAAGTAAAAATACAACTGAGTATTTTGTGAATATTTCAAGTGCCTACCTGTTGCCATTATTGATATCGAGCAAAAAAGGGCAAAAAAATCGCGTGTGTTGTATGGGAGTCCCCCTTAAATATTTATTTTAATTTGTTTTAGTGTTTGTTGTTATAGCGGCAACAGATATACATAATTTGTGAAAATTTCAACTGTCTAGCTACCGCGGTTCTTGAGATACAGCCTGGTGACAGACAGACGGACGGACGGACTTAGTAAAAGGGTTCCGTTTCTACCCTTTGGGTACGGAATCTTAAAAACGAATCAGAGCTTACGTTTCAGATTTTTTTTTTTTTGAAGTTGTATTCAAGTACACCTTTATTTATGTTGTTTTTTAACGTGTAGGTGTAAGTTCGTTATTTATGGTACCTAATAAATTACATACAATGATGTTTAAGTCGTGTTATGGTTACGTTTTTATGATCTTAATTATAATTAACATCTTTAAATTAACATACACCAGTAATTCGTTTTGTAACTATCTTTATTCTTCATGTGTTAGGACATTGTACCTGCTACAATGCAATGTCGCATAATTATTCGCTCATTACCGCCTTACAAGGAACTATTGACAAACTATTCAATCACATTCAAATCGGAGAGAGTCTTTTGTCCCGATCCATTGAGACATTGAAACATTCCAATCAAAATTGACTCTTATTTTGAGAAGGTTAAATTTCAAACTGAGGTTGGCTTATTTCTTAAAGGTTCTATATTATCTAGGTACAATCTTGGCTAGGACAATGAATGAGTTAATCGCTTCTGGTTGTATACTGAATTTGTAAAGGGAAATTTCTCCAGCGCTGTAGGTGACGTTAATGATGTATGAGCTTTTGTCGAACGGTGGGTCCTGTTCAAGTAGTTGGTAGTCTGAACGTCAATCAATGCCTTTGCTACCTTGTTATGCGGTCGTGGCTAGTAATAGATATAATTAACCACCTCGGTCACTGAAAATATTGAAAGAAATAAATACCATTTGTTGGGAGTTGTGGGAGAAGCTTTATTAGAAGAGAGGGTTTTCGATAAGCTGTGTTAATTGCCTGTACCACAATCCATTTTTTTTAAGGTGGTTAACGTTGATGATGCTTTTGACCTATAATATCATCGTCATCTTTACTAGACTAAATCCCCTATATTTTTGTTTTTTCTCTGTATGTTTTGCTGTTCTCCGTAAAATTAAACATCTTTTATTAACTCAAGTACTACATTAAATGTTTGTTTCAGTTCAACCTGCAGCTTCGATGGTGACTCGAATCTCAAAGTCATGTCATCTTGTAGTAAATGTCTACAAAAAAACGAAAGTGTATCAAAATGCTTGTCATCCTACGCCTGTTGTAGTGTTCGTTGTTAGACATAGTTCATCATCCATTGCCGCATTACTGAAGACTTTAATAGACCTACATTATACAAACTAAGCAAAGGTTCATGAAGTGAGATTGTGTATAAGAGTTATTAGAATTACTAAGAGAAATGTCTTTGGGTACAAAATGATGACTTAACAGAATTTAAGAACAAGTGTTCTTTTAATCAAGTAGGGCATCAAGTATGCACTTGAAGAAATATAATAATTATGCAATTACCTATTATATTTCTCATTGTTATACTCATTTATATTGCGACCTTTTCATTGTTTTATGTAAACCTTCTATTATAGTCATTCGTTAGGGTTCCGTACCCAAAGGGTAAAAACGGAACCCTATTACTAAGACTCCACTGTCCGTCTGTTTGTCTGTCTGTCACCAGCCAGTATCTCATGAACCGTGATAGCTAGACAGTTGAAATTTTCACAGATGATGTATTTCTGTTTCTGAATAATAAAAATAAAGTTAAAATGTAAAGGGTAAGAGACGTTTTTTCGGCTTTTTATGCCTTGTGGTATGGAACCCTTCGTGTGCGATTCCGACTCGCACATGGCCGGTTTTCTTTCTATCTTGCCACAAGTACCTAATTAATATTTTCTTTTATGACTTTTTGTTTTCCACAGAGACTTTTGTAAAGCCCTTCTAGATTATGTTTATATCATCATAAAGCGTATCGTAAGGCGTCACATATATACCGTTATTTGTCTTTTCATTTTCAAAGTGCCACGGGTCATCATCTTCATCATAATTTTTTGAAGCATCATTATTGTTTTCTTTGCAATCAAAATGTACTGTTTGACTAGAGGTGGTATTAATAATATAACTTCAATGCTATGAACTTACTTTACTGTATCTTGTGGGAACTGAACTAGTATCGAGCAAAAAGAGTTTTGAAGTGCAACTTAGTGTTCGAAGTCGTCAGGTTCCGTAGTTATTGTTATAAGTGGCATTTCTTTGATATTAAGGAGAACATTTTTTTTGCTCTTTCTTTTTTGAGCATTTCGATTTATTTTTGTATGGGATTCCTACATTTCATAGAATACAAAATGAAATAACCTGTTTCACTCACTATCATGTTTTATAACAGTTAAGTTGGTACAAATATATTTTTATTAAAAAAATGTGACCACCTGAATGGTACGCGCCATTGTCGTGCTATCCAATAGCATGCAAATCAAATCAAAGAGAAATGAAATCACATCATGAAGTCAAAAGAAGCACTTGCTTCATTTCCTTCCTACCGCCTTGGCGCCTTGCCAGCGAACATTTTGCTAAAACTGTCACATTTCTAGCTTGGCATATACATGGCTATGTGTGTTCACTATTTATGATGCGCCTAGCAAAGATACTCTATGGGGTTTTAACTACCTTTGGAAGTAAAAGTGAATAATTTATTAGGGTCTTGGAGCACGTAGTTAAGAGTGTGCCTTTAGGTCATATATCTTAGGTGGTGCATATTAATTTTACTTCTGTTTCAAGTAAGAAGCCAGGTGGGTCGCTGCAGGCACAACTTAAGGCTACTCTTTCGAAAAAGCTTAAAAACAGCGTGCAGATGAAGCAGCTTTTCTCCGGAACTTACAGAGAAATTACATCTGAAAAAATAGTTAGTAATCTACATGATATGAGTCGTAATTTGGTTTAGCCATAATTTTTCTATCGATATCACCTATTAAGAAAAAAAACCACCAAATCACCTCCAAATCGTTGAGATGAAACCATTTTACTCCTTCATTTTTTATCAAAAGAATATAAAAAAAATATCTAGTGCTTTGCAATACAAACGAAAATGATTTGGTTTTGTTACTTTTTAAAAACATGTATATTTTTTAATATAATAAATTAAAAATGCGATCGTTTAAAGTCCGTGTCTATATCATCCCCGCACTCGTCCACGAATTCAGTGCGGGGCGCCTCATGTTGCTAGGCAACGCGTTGGCATGCGGGTGCATGCGGGTGGCGGAGTGGCGCAGAGAGGGGTAGTTAGCGCACAAGGTCGTTGGCATGAATACAAGCCTTAATCAGGTGGGGTACTCCGACGTGCTACAGTGCGACTGTGGAGCCACATCTCAACGATGCCTCATCTCTTCTCGTGCCATCTGTGCAAAAACATCTGCACTATGAAAGACCTTTGCGAGGCCAAAGCTAACGCTGTCAAGGTGGAATTCTGGTTGAAGCTATACATACAGCTAATAAAAGGGAATCATCGATTCGACGAAGAAGACTTCTGTTTCTAAGCTATGACAATCATCTTCTTTGGCCTCGCCTTTTCCCGTTACGCGTGGTCGGATTTCCCAATCATGCGACGCCATTTATTTCGGTCTTGTCTCAGTAAGTTCCATCTCCCTCCTTCGTGATCCATGTGGTTTCAGGTCTTCCGCTTCCCCTAAGCTTATGACATCTAGAACATAATCTGCTGTATAGTTTCCTTTAATCAAGGTTGGCTTCTAGTGTAAACTATTTGGATAAATTTTAAATTTTTGCTGGCTGACCTCACCAACCAGTGATTAATTTTATCACAAATACTGAATTTCCCCGAATACTGCCACAGGATTAAGATGAACCTATATTATAAAAGACTTCTAAAAACTCATTCATTTGTTTGTCGATTATTACGTCTGTTTTAGTTAAACTTATTTTTACGTATTCGACAGGCTTTACTATAATTTTTCCAACCTATTATAGTAAATTATCCTTGAAACACGATCTTTACAAAATCTTCAAGCTCCCAACAATTATAAATGGAAGAAAAATAACTCTACATACAGTATCACAAAAACTGAAAAAACTTTTGTGAGTTACATAACGAGTGGTCTTATGAGACAACCTTTCAATGGACATGATAGAGAAGGCGAAACGATTCACGTACATAGTCCGTGGTTTACTATTTACATATTAAATACAATACATAACTGAACAATTCCATTATTCTTTATGCAACCACAAACACATAAAGACTAACATTCATTTCACTTGCGGGGCTCTAAAAAAGCAGTTTGTGTGAAAACCATGAATCTGCTAGACTAGTGTTTAGTTTCACACGTTATAAAAACGTTTTCTCTTAAACTTTTTATTGCTGCAACCATTGTCTGTGATAAGTATCTAGGTATTGAAGTTCCGTATAACGTACTGAGAACAATGAAAGTCACTTAATATTAATTTTATAGAAAATATAAAAGAAGAAAGAGATAAATAATAATTATTATATATTTTCTAACTGCATACATTTTTTCGTTACTGATTTTATGTGAACTAGACGCTCATTCATTTGATATCGAAACTTAAATTACGTAATGTTACTGGCCACTACGTCCACGTGACAGATACCCAACCCACTACTTGTACTACGTTAAAAAAACTATCATTCATTCATAAAAAAATTAGTTCATTAACGACTTCAGAGCGACAGAACGGCTTTCTTTCTAATCAATACTTGTATTTGCAATGAATTACATTAGTGAGTAAACCGGACGATGCTGCGGGCATTTCTAGTCATAATCTAACGATTATGCTGAATATTCGATAAATTATACTACACATATAGCCTACTATACTTACTAGTAGACCTGTTTTTTGAGCGGTCGTCGCAAGATAGATGTTGCATTTGCCGCCTGAATGTCTAGCAGTGTACTGTTACATAAACATTTGATGATGTTGCAAAGAATCCACAGACATACGTCATAGGTAGACTTACTCTATTGATTTGAAGTCATAGGTCATGTAACAGCAAGGGGTCTGAATTTTTCGTCATTATTCATGCAGTAGTCATGTCTTTATCAATCATTGGAGTCTACTTCCCATCTGATACCAACCACAAATCAGAAATTAATCTGCATGGTCCTCATGTGGCCAGACCAAGACTTTTTCTGGTCTTTAAAAGACTATGACCTCTGAGTTTGTTTCGGTCTTACTTCTTAGAAAAGTTGGATAGGAAACATCGAACGCAGATGTATTCGATCTTTCCTGTCAACTTTTCTCGTCAAACTAAAATATAAAAAAGTGTTAAAAACAACCACCAACCAACCAACCAGTGTTGTGTGTGTGTGTGTAAAAGTGTTTTTGAACCAATTACAGAAATAAATATAATTCGTTACACAGTGACACAATTCTGCAAATGCATTAATTATTACATTGACGTCATCACTGTCATGTAACTCAAAATCGACTTTACATAACCAAGTCACATCTACCTCACGTCCAACTCCGCTTTCCTTCCCCATGCGCATAAATTGAATAAAAAACCATACTATTACGCAACAAAATTTACATTATTATGATAGCCAAGTATAAGTATTTATAATATGTTGTATTAATAAATCTTTAGAAATTTCTACTGTAATCGTTAAAATTTTTTATGTAAGATGTTAATTTTCTCACGCCAATTACGGTGCATTGTTTGGGTTCATTGATTTTACGTGTTCACTGTGTTTAGTTTATCAATATAGTGTCAATTTGTTAATATGTGCGTTGCTTCGCTTCTCTCGTTTTTTATTTTATTCTTCTTGTTATGTTGGTAGGTGCATTTTAGTTAGCAAACGTCTTACTTGATTTTTATTATTTCTTTAGTTGTTTGATCATTTTAATCTATAGCCAACATTTGGACTTCTGTATCTTCTTATGATTTTTCTATCAATAATAATTATCATCTTTTAATGAAGTCTATATTTTATTTGTTAAATCATGTTACGGACTAGTTTATCGTTATTACAATCTTCTAATCCAAAATAATGTTTATAATGTATTCTGATTCATTTTTTATACAGATAATAGTTTTGTTTAGTTGCTATTTTGCAACTTATGACTTCCAGTCTAACCAAATGCAGCTGAATACTAGTATTTTACACGACCCAGTAACTTGGTAATGCGATACCCCTTGGTTGTCAGCCTTTCGGGCTTGAGATGACTGCCTAAAATCTAAAACGACAGACAGTTGCTGTTTTGCAGCTGCTATCTTAAAATAAATGTTAAAAAATAAATGATCAAGGCGTTTTTATTAAATGACTAATCATACATAGTTTCTTTTTCATTTGAGCATACCTAATACAAAAATGGGGAATTGATGAGGCTTATCTTCTAGCAAATTCTTATAGTTACATCGTCATTTTTAATTAAAAGTAGACAATACTCAAAAAGAACCATGATTTGCTAGCCTGCTCTTTGAGTTTCTATTGAAGATAAGTAAAAGGTACACATATTGTCTTATTCTAGGATAAGTAAGCTGGAATGGTAATATTTTTATTTCGTAAGATATTTTGCATCGGCAAGTTTGATAAATTCAACAAATGATAAATAAAACCTTTCAGATTAGTCTTCATGCACACATAATTAGTGTGCAATAAATTTACATAATATAGAATATTGACTACTCGTAATGACTACACCATTTGATTAGTTCCATCATCTTTGGATAAATATAGGTTCTCATTGATAGTTTTGATCCATAACTTAAATACAGTGAAATTCGGAGTTTACTAAAAATTATGTGAAAACAAAAAACCAGCCCAAGCTTATATTATGAATAACCCCATGAATTTGGATACTAATATTTGGATAATAATATTAACAGAGTTCAATAACAAAAAATTGGGTCTGCGGCATGTTATATAATTAAAAACTGGCCAAGTGCGTGTCGGGCCAAGCACAATGTAGGGTTCCGTAGTAGCCCGCTATCACAATGTAGTACGATTCTGCTGTTCTTTATTGTGATATAAAAAAAAAAAAAAATGTTCATGTTTTGTTTTTCAATGCAATTCTTTACCCGTTATAAACAAGCAACTACTTCATCTTAGTCACTTTACAGGATCAATGCTAAGGATTTTGTATTTGGTACAAAATTATCCAACAACCAAGTTCAACGACTATTACTGCTAAACTAATAAAGGTATCTTAACCGCTATAATTTTCCTTAAAAGTTCATAAAATACACTGTCATCGTGAATTTTTCCTGATTTTTCAAGCCAGCAGTTTTAGAGGGGGGGGGGGCGCCCTACTGGAACAAAAATTTGCAATTTAAACTTTAATATTTCGTAAATGGAGCATTACATCGAAAAATAATTGTAGCAACCCCGAAGTCATTTTAGAAGACCTATTCAACGATACCCCACACGATGGGGTAGACGACGAAAAAAATATTCATCCCCACTGCACAATACTGCACATGTAGGGGAGCTACCCTTAAAAAAAAAAAATATTTTACCACTTTGTCGGCGTAATTAATATACACACTCCTACAAAATTACAGCTTTCTAGTACTAACGGTCTCTTAGCAAAACCTCCGACAGACGGACGGA
Organism: Oligia strigilis; assembly: GCA_951800025.1. NCBI lineage: Eukaryota > Metazoa > Arthropoda > Insecta > Lepidoptera > Noctuidae > Oligia > Oligia strigilis. The sequence continues at coordinate 1,438,620 of OX637563.1, read as the reverse complement.
CATGACAAAACTATAAGGGTTCCTTGTAGGTACTACGGAACCCTAAAAATAGACCGTGACACTAGGAAAAAGATACCAATATTTGAAACACCAATCATGAATGAAATAATATCCTTCAAGAAACATTTAAACATGGTTCATCAACCAAACTTTCGTCTTCAATACCTTACAACACTTACGCAACTATTAGAGAAAGTTTATATATTAAGTAATTTATTACCAGCAACATGATATGGTGAAGTTGACCATAATCGTTATATTGTTTCGATATACCCACTGTTATAAGTGACGATGATATCAATCTTCACGATGATGGATTTAGAAAACGTTTCATTATTGAAGTTAACGGTAATGTTAATGATAATGGTGAAGTTGATATTGTGTTTAATGAAATTGAAATTAACGAGCTTTCTGATAGTGAGTTTGCGTGAGATTATTGGCTGGTTATCGGTAATTTCTCTTTTCATTTAAGAAGGTGTGAGTTGTTATGATATAACCTCATGATAAAAATAATAATGGGATAGGTCGAAGATCGATCAATTGCTTCGCGAGGATTAGTTTCATTGCCTGTACCATTTTCTTTAGATATGTGTATTGTGGAATAAATCGGGCTATTTACACGTTTGTTCTTTTATTTCCAGAGCTCCTTCGTTTTCAGGAGCTGTTCTTCCTCCGGTCCAATTTTTTTTTTTTTAATTTATTATTTATTCAGCAATGAATTAGTCTCTAGCCATTTCAATTGATCTTGATCGGCAATCATAATACGAGTAATAGTGAAGTTCGTATTTTCCGAAACAAATAGTTAGGCATTCACGTCGCAGCTTGAAGTTAAATAAACGGAAACAATAATATTTTATGTTCTTTATTTGTACGAATCATATAAGAAATAGTTAACATATAAATAATATATATAAAAGTATTGAAATATAAATATATATTTATACTCCTAAAACGCCACATAAATACATGTGATGATTATATTTGTATAGCAGCAGATATAGTAAATAATAAAGTAAGTAATATTATAGGTGGTATATTCGATGATGAGTTACGTAGATATTATATTATTATGAAAATGTTGGTGGAATATATATGAATGTGTAAGATAGATAGTTATATAGATACCTATATAAATACATAAATAAAGATTCATAGATACGTAATAATAGTGTTAATATATAGTTAATTATATCACAAAATAAACGTATACATACATACATATTATGCATAAACGTATACACATAATAATAATAATATACAAATAAAACTACACAGTTAAAATAAGGACTTAGTAAGAAAGGACTAGATAACTAATCTATGAGAGTTAACAGTTAAATAAAAAATACAACATTTTGAAGTACAAAATACACAAATACGGATACCGTATAGGGTTCGAAAATACTAATATAGTATGAAAGACCATACAAACTTAGAACAACATTTTATGGGAAAACAGTAACAAATCGCGTTTTCGGTAAAAATCCCTTACAAAGGGAAATTCTTTGTAGAATATTAAATAAATACGCCTTAAAAACTACAATAAATAAACTCAGTACATTCCGTTTCACACTATGTTACAATAAGTAGAGGACTTAGATTAGCTCCTTGGGAACTCCATGGCTTTAATCGGTTTTGACGTGACCGGAGTAGGCTAGATCCTGTCCATCATTGATGGAACGTCCCCATCCGTGGCCGCTGCTGGCGTAATGCTCGTCATGATGAGGGTGTGCAACTACTTCGTAGCTGGTCTCATGGTGCTTGCTTGCCAAAAGCTTCTTCAAGGCAATGATGCCGGCGACGAGGAGTGCGATCTTGGCGAGGAGGACGGCCTTGGCTGCGGCAAACGCGATGATTCCGAGGAAGAGAGGAATGAGGGCGGTAATCTTCAGCTTGGCCAGAGCAAGGAGGGGCAGGAGCTGCTTGATCTTCTTCTTCTTGCCGCGGGCTGAAATTATTACAGTGACACATAAATATCGGTAAAAAAATAAGATGTCAAAGTTCGTTCATAATCCGTCAGATGTCTAGTGAAGTAGAACAAAGTTAAAAAAGTAAATTCATAGTTTCTAATCTATGGTTCACAAGTATAATAAAATAAAGTGAGAGTATATTTCGAATATTATTTTTCTAAGTAACGCGATTCAAATCTGATTCTGTACGTAAAGCTAAAAACTTCAAACCAATACATCATATTATATGTATAACATTACAGCTTTCACATTTGGTATAAGAGAATTTTGTACATAACTGTTGGCATCGTTTTTAAGGTCGATTACCTACAAACTATGGGTATAAGGTTTGTCAACATTGGCTGAGAATGCCTCCATCGCTACATTTAATGGATGGAATACTTTACGTGAACTAGTTATCTTAAGATCTCTTCTGTTTATTTAAAACATAAGTACTACTTTATTCTTTGCACGATTATGTTCATTAAGGTGCTGTTGAGATGTTAATTAAGCGAGGGTAGATTTAATTCGTTTTCTTAAAGATTATTTTAATAATTATTTTTACGAATTCTGTCTTTAACATGGTAATTATTTTATCTTGTTTGAGTTGTGTAGTACAACAGTACTATTTCGACGTGAGTAACGATTTAAATGGTAACAAAAAATCTATAAAAACTGTCAAACAAACTCGTTTCATTAAAATTATTGCTAAGTAAACCACTATAACCGTTATAATCTTGTAAACTTCAAACACCGCTGTAAGTTCAAGGCGCTTATGAACTTGCGTCATAAGCGTCTCATTGCGCTCGCCACCAGTGCAACCACAGCCTTGAGCAGTGTCGCCATCTATGACATTGACTGTGAACTACCAAGTCTCGTGCTTTCCTTGAACTTCACCGTTCAATAAAGTATTGCTAGATTCTTGTTGGTGTTTTCAGTTTTAGATCATTTTAGGATTAGACTGCTTACGGTAGGTTTATGAAATGAAGGGAGGTAAAGGTAAAAATAATTTTAACTTAAATTATTATGTAGGTGATACAATTATTAGAAACATGTTTGTGTTTCCTGAATTAATTGCAATTAAAGATTGCACAGAGATTGCGATTGCTTTGTGGTTTACTATTTTGTCTTGCAGTGAATGTTTTTGGATGGATAACGATGATGATGAGGCAGTCTTAACTACATACACTTTGGCGGGCGCATGTCCTGTTAAGTTTTAATAGCAACTCATTTAGCTGATAATTTAACACCGTTGAATTATGTGAATTTATCTGCCAAATAATGTATGTATATTCGTTTATCGTAAAACAGGCCTTTTAAGTCCAATGGTGATGGAGTGGAAAAAAACAAAACAGATATGTCAGACAGACAGGTACAAGTGGACCCCGTTCTAAAACTTGTTTATGATTGACATAGTGACATTGCTAGCCCATCGTCTACAAGCACCTATATGACATACTTTCCTCAATCACCGATGCAGGGCTAAGAAACATGATAGGACATGTTTGGTCGAAAGTAAAACTGTATACAGTTAATTATTATTGTATTGAGCATCTTAAGCCTCTGTATCGTTTTCTCCTAAGTTTTTGACCACTCAACTGCCCCCATTCGAACCTTTGATCACCGAGAAATTCAGAATGACAAGACTTTATCATACTCACTATTTTTAAGACTTCAAGTTCATTATTATAATGACCTGCGAACGTGTTATACTCAAACATACCTGTAGTACATTAATTGACTTTGACCCGAAGCTACTAATTTTAATCACCCATTGATATCATGGTAAACACTTTAATGAATGGAGATATTATCTGCCTATCACCTTTATTGAAAGAGAAACTAATACTAAATTAGAGACAATACTTTAATTAAACATTGAACTAGGTTAATAGGTTGTTTTGCGTTCAGAAAGATGACTTGGGGCACATAATAATTTATCGTGCACATATACATGGACATCAAACAAATACCTAAACTTAAATGTAAAAGCCCAGCACTGCATAATATGGCAGTACATGCTTCTGAATCCTTAAGCGTTGAAGTTATTCATCTCGTTTCGTTGTATTTTTGTATAATCAAAAAAAAAATCAAAGTCATGTACTGATTGTATCCGGTTGAGCGTCGATGTTGCCACCCTGTATTGTTTCTATACTGTAAATAAGTCAGAGTAATAAACTTATCTTTTATATAACAAAAGGCTATTACTTCTACATCCTGTTGACCAATTTAAGTACAAATCACTATACATAGTGAAAAGGTTATCGAAGATATTTTCTCAGTGCTGGCCCTGGCAGTGAAATTGCTAAATCATTGTCTTAAAGTGTGAGATTGGCTATGAATGTTTTATTATTTTGAATGGTGTCAATAGAAATTATAGGAAAAGTGTCGATGTTTTGTTAATGTTTTCTCAGAATATTCTGTGGGATAGCTTTTCACAGCAGTGAAATACAATATAAATTGATAGTGTTTTGTTAACTGTTTCAAGTGATCTTGACCAACGTTTAGACAATGTTTGAAGTTCTGTGTAACCCAGAACGAAATTGAGAGTTCTGAAATTATTCATTAGGATATTTTGATGTTCAAGGGTATGAATATCCACGGCCATGATCTTGATATGAACACGAATGAAAATAACATTTTTCTTAAACCTATAGCGGTTAAAGGATACAGAAATCAAAGTTCTGGTACCTAGCTTAAACTTCTAATATATAGTTTCCGCCGTAAGGCTTAAAGATTCAGCAGCATCTAGTACAAGAACTCCTCAGCTGATGATGAAATTATGATTGTCTGTGATATGATCATGGATGATGAATTAATGAACTAATTCAGACCGAACTAAATGAACCAAAACATAACCACGATAAAACGGAAAACGGATGCTCCATTTTCTAAGAAAAATAAGATAATTAGAAATAATAGTCTGACTCATAACACCATAATTGGTATCAATCGAAGTTGTAACACGAACACATATCATAATATTGGAAAGGCAACTTTCTTCGGAGAAGAGTCGAGGAGTGCCGTTTACACGATTTCTCGATGACTTGTTAAACTGGTTTAGAGGCAGGACTCTGAACTAATGCCGTAGAGGGAATGTACCGCTTTCGAGTTTCTACATGCTGTTGACAATCTCAATGTGAAGGCCTTTTTTGTGGAGTGACATTTTCGCAAGACGGAAGTGGTGGATAGAGATGTCCTAATTTCGTAATGAATCTTCGCACCTAATATGTCACGATTTGAATTGCTATCATATGAAATTGTGGATGTGTTTTCTATAGCAACAAGGGTTGGCACAGATGATTTACTGATCAAGGCAACAGTGGCAAAACGGAAAACATCTCTCAAAGTTAAATTAGAAAGATACGACACGGTCACTACAATCATTTATGACAATTTACAACAACAGAACAGACTATTAATGTTCATGAAATAAGAAATAAAGAAAATAAGATGACTAATTAGGCGTCCAAGAATGAATTTAAATATACACAGTTCAATAAATCCATTAATTTCCTTTAAAAAACTATAATAATTTATTAACTATATAATTATGTAACTCGTAAAGATTATGTAAAACCTTTGCCGAAAATCATGGCTTTTTCGAAAACCGGAATAAACTCATGACGATTCGTAATAAGATGTGTAGGGAACTTCACGCTCACGTCCGCTTCAAGTTTCATTCATTAGAATAAGTAGCAAGCTAGCATTCATGTAACATCCGCGAAGGCCACTTGTAAGACTTTCCTATCTTTACGGCCTTTATACGTTTGAGAGTAGGCAGGTCTCAAGGGTCTTAGATATTTCTTTAGGAATAGACGGACTACTTTGTAGAAATCTAAATTATTTGTTTTCATGCCAGTGATAAAAGACTTTTAAATAATTTTAAACAAATTGGAGTTCTTGATGAAAATTTTAATGGAGAATTAGTTTATTACTATTTAATTATTGCAGAAACCGAAGGGAGCCTTGATGACGACAACACTTTATAAAAAGAGACTACGGTACGAAATGACTGGAAGTATAATTGACATCTTTTATGCATGACGTTACAATTACCGTACATGCATCTAACAACTAACATAACAATAAACAAGGTCAGTTAGCCAAGATAACATCTCTGCAAGTGGTCTAACAGTTTCAAACAAATTATCAAACAAACTGATCTTAATATCATTATCTTGATAAATAAACCTAACGTGCTTGAAGAAAACATCATGAATTCACTCAACTGAATTCAGGAAGTGTTTCGGTACGAATGTTACTCTACTTACCTAATCAGGAATAACAATTAAAATCGGAACCAAAGTAAGTAGAACATCTTTCCATACAGTTGGTATGTATATCAGGAAATCGCAATATTGCATGTTTATAATTAAATAGATTTATTCAAGCGTAGAATTCAAAGCATGAAAATTGTACATCGCTAACTAATGGGGCAGTTAGGCTTTCTATTTATATCAATAACTTAGATTAACTGTGGTCTACAAAATTTAACTGTTACATGCATTCGGTTAGGGATGGCTATCTTTGATTTTGATGCTATTGCAATTATTTATTTTGTTTCCACTTTTTGCTCTTCATGTTTGTTTACTCGTCAGTATCCACTTTGATATCGATAAAGTAAACACTAAGTAATATTCAAAGATATTACATATAATATAATTAGCATAGATTACTGCTACATCTAGTTGACGTGGATAACCTACACGAGCTAATTAAAATTTGTTTTACTATTCAATGGGTGTTCGAAGTCTTACGTGATTCTTTACAAAGTTACGTAATTGCGTTTCAAAAATTAAAAAACTTAGGGCCTGTTTGACAGCCTAGAAAAGCTCTAAATCAACTAGGCAAAATGAAAAATAATTTGCATAAAACTACGAGATAAATCTAACTATACTTATCACGGGTATATTATTAACCGTAACAGAATTCAATGTATCCTAATTTTGTATGTGTCTAATCGATTATTAGCCAATTCAGTCTCGTAATATCCCATTATAGCAATTGACTTTTATTTTTACCTCATTGAAGACTTTACTGAAAAAATATTACTACTGGTAATATAATACTATTCTGTGCCAGCCCTGCCTCTTGTTTGTACCGCCACCTTGCATTTGTAATATGTAACGGTACAATCAAGCTATAGCTTGGACAAGTATTATGTACAGTCGCCGTCATTTTGTGTACGGACACTTTGTATTCATGGGAATTTAAGCATTACTTCAAACTTTCCAATATGATGTTGTGTTTTCACTAGGTTAGAAGTGTTGGTGACTTATTTACCTACGTCTTCAAATGTCGCGTTATTTGCATTGTTTTTTTGTTTCTTTGGGAATGTGTTAATTTTTGTTTTATGGCAATGTGGTGTGATGTTTGCGATCGCTTATGATCCCCGTTTTTTGTTCTTTAGTTGATTATTGTGTAGTTTTGCATAACAAACTAAACATAATTACTTAATCTTAAAGCTTATTGCGTTTTTAGGGTTCCGTAGCCGAAGGGACCCAAACGGGACCCTATTACTAAGTCCGTCTGTCTGTGTATCTGTACCAGGCTGTAGCTCATGAACCGTGATAGCTAGACAGTTGAAATTTTCACAGATGATGTATTCCTGTTGCCGCTATAACAACAAGTAATAAAAATATAATAAAGTTAAAATTTAAAGGGGTATAAAAGAAACATTTTTTTCGGCGTTTTATGCCTTGTGGTATGGAACCCTTCGTGTGCGAGTCCGACTCGCACTTGGCCGGTTTTTTATTAAAGAACCGAATAAATTGATTATCAACAGATAATCAATTTTATTTAGGCTGGTAATATTTGTTTGCATTCCAGTTACCTTATTACAAATAATACTAGAATTAGAACACTTTTATGTATTACAAATCATAAGCATAACAAAGGAAAATACTAAACAACAGCATAATATTCTACTGATGCTTATTACCCAGCTCACGGTTCAAGCTTAACTATGTTTAAATTGGCTATGGTCATAACAAAAATAGCCATACTGCTGTTTGCTTCTGTAATCGATTCTTAGCCATTTGGGTTGCTATAGCCATTGCTAGCCATGTGTCTTCATCTATTTTTTTTTAGATAGTTATTAAAATCATGTATATTGACATACATTTATGTCGTCAACACATTCCGCCAAATATTTTCTCTAAAAGAATGCTGATTATTCAGAATCATATCCTGTTTTATAATATTTTCTAAGATATTCAACGTTCTTTGAAATACCTGATTAGCAATAGAAACAACTGTTAATGCGTTGCCGGAAAGTAAGATCAAAATTAATTAGTATGATAAGGCGGAGAAACTCAAAGAAAAACGTGACTAAAACTTAAGTTCAGAAAACAATTGTTTTGCTCTATTTAATCATTATCTTAAAAACCGCAATCTTCTAGTACTTTAGTCACGGATCGATGACACACTTCATTTAAATCTCTTTTATTTAGTTCATTTTCTTGTTTCTTAATATTCTTTTAAATTTTCATTTGTTTGAACTTTGCAAGTTCAAAGACTGAAAACGAAAGCTAATCCGTAACTTGTTCGATTTACGTAATTTTAATTTGCATAAGTTTCTATCATTTAATTAGCATTCGATTTACATTTGATTTACGTTTGTAAGTTATTTGTTTTTATTATTTACGTTTTGTTTGTTGAAAGCAGTTTATGTTGATTTGAATTAATTGTTATAATCGTTACTTTCATTAAAATTATGTGAATCTAACATCTAACGTATATTTAAGCTATTAACACTATATTTAATTAACACTATTAAAATATGCTCACTTAATTTTACTACTTATTTGATTTAGAATAGAGTTTAATTTTGTGGAGATGATTTTCGGATGCTTACCTTCCTCAAGGGACCTCTTCATGCCCTCAATAGCAGATGAAGGCAGTTTGAACTGGATCACATGGTTCTCCAAGAAGTCAGCTGCTGAATCCACCAGCCTGGACTCGATCTGAGCTTCCCTGGCCTTAGGCTCTTCAGACAATGGCTCCAAAGCTCTAGCAGACCTTGGGGAACCATTGCTAAGTATTGCCACACCATCAGCGAGGTCTAACTCCCGCGCAGTGTTTACAGCCTCCACATATTTCAACGTCTTCTCCTGCAACCAAAAGATAAGAACTTAGTAACACATCACTTAAGGCACTTCACGGTTATCACTGATCACTGATCCCACCTTTATGCACAAGGACGTGTCTCCATCGACGCACTCTTTAACAACTCCTAATATGGACCCGTAAACTCCGATTTCGTTTGGCTCTTTGTCGAGCGCCGGCATCGAATGCGCCGCGGCGCAAAGAACTAGGACTGCGATGTGTCGTATCATGGCGACGAATCAAACTACCCCTACAGAAAGCTTGGCACAAAGTGTAGCGACGTTGTATATGACGGCCTGTTTTAAGCATCTTACCCCACTACCTCGCGGCGGTCAAGAAAAGTGAACTCGATGTCGGTCGATTAAACTGGTACCTACGAAATTATTTTGTTGTGCCTACTGAGTTTTCGGGGAACGCACGTGGTTTTTTTGTGGTTGTGTGGGTGTGGTTGTGGATCTTGGTGACAGTTGATAAGTGTGGTGCTTCTTATGAGAAGTTTGTGGTCTTGATACTTTTGTGGTCTGGAAATGTGTCAGGTTTGCCAAAACGCAGAATTTTGTTGAATTTTACTTGTGATAAAAATGTCCTGTATAGTTTTTTTTACGTTCTATCAAAAATTTTGATGATTTGTGTATTGAAAGTCTTTTATATAATATAGAAATAATATTTTTGAATTTATGGCGAAGATTTGATGTCATTTATTTAATTTTGTGTTTGTTTTATAGATCTTATCAATAATTCTTTCACTTCCATGTAGCCTTATGGTAGCTTGTTGTTTTTGGTCAACAGGTGGGTTGTATAGACCACTTTTATTACAAGAACTATATTTTAAAGAAAACAGCCTTAAAACTTAGTCGACCTAATTTTATCAAAATTGTCTGTATTGTATCATTAAATGTATTACAACTAACCACTCACTATTATTTTGTACCATTTCCTTTGCCCTACCAATTGTATAATTTTTTCGAAGATTTGATGTCATTTATTTAATTTTGTGTTTGTTTTATAGATCTTATCAATAATTCTTTCACTTCCATGTAGCCTTATGGTAGCTTGTTGTTTTTGGTCAACAGGTGGGTTGTATAGACCACTTTTATTACAAGAACTATATTTTAAAGAAAACAGCCTTAACACTTAGTCGTCCTAATTTTATCAAAATTATCTGTATTGTATCATTAAATGTATTACAACTAACCACTCACTATTATTTTGTACCATTTCCTCTGCCCTACTAATTGTATAATTTTACGATCTCCGCTGATAAACCTTGTTTATGCTTCACGTTTTTGTGTCAATCCCAGTTACAGTGGAAGCATAGTTTTTCTCTTTATACCATGACAAAGACACAAATAACTTACCATTTTTATCACCACTGCAAATATTACTACGCTTTTCTCACGTTTCCCATAATCGTACTCCATATTTTCTTTCTCAGCTTCGTTTATCGTCATATCTTCAAGAAAATTAGTTGTTATTAAAACGAAAGAATGGTGGTAACCTAAAAACTTTTTCTTCCCACAAAATCTTGGAACAATGAACAGACGGCGATAACTATAAATGATTACTTACTTTCCCTTTTATAAAATCTCTTGAGTTTCAATGAGCTCATTATTTTGATAAATTGACGAAAATATTATGTGACTTCGTATGAGTAAAACTCAGAATTTTAAGTTAATAGCTGTTTTTAAATATGTGGGATTGTGGGTATTATAATCGTACGTGTTGTTATGTTTTCGTTTATAAGAAGTGAATTTTCATTTTGTGTTTATTTTGGTACAACCACCTGCAACCGAGATGGTGTTGGTCCTGATTGCTGCTTATAGTTTTCTTCAGCCCACAAGAAGACGAGACATGACCACGTTATAACAGCATGTTAAAAATTTCAGAATTATGGTGTGAAAATCAATCAACATTTCTATTGAAGATTCCATCATCAGCTTATAATGTTCCTACTACTGGGACACAGACCTCTTCTCGGTGAGAGGGAGTAACGCATCCTTATTAATATAGTATAGTACATATAGTATATTAATATATAATACTTTTGGAATTAGTCACAATTGTTCACTTCTCATAAACTGTAGAAATAATGATACCATTGTATTCCAAGCCTACAACAAGTTGATCACTATCGCCTGTAGATGATATAGTAACTAACTCATTTCTCTCAGTTGACACTAATTATAACCTTTGCTGGGAGATATTTATATTATACCATAGTTTTCTCATGTTCAGATATGATAAAAAACAAGAAAGATATATTGTTTTATTGTCAATTGCGTGGTTTAAGGTTTGTATTCATAAATTTAATGTTTTCATTTCTTCTGATACAGACCGCTATTGAGCTTCAAGCTTTTTGGTGATAAAGCCTTTACTTTATATAGGGTATTTGAACTGATTACAGTAGTTTGTAGGAAGGTTTGAGATTTCAGCTGCATTAGTGTCATAATTCTGCAGAAATGAGAAATTCTAGAATATCACAGTTTTAAGCACAGCCATAATAATTGGAATAATTATCCTGATGCAAATACAGATTCTTTAAACAGTAAATAATTCTACAGATTGCACAAGCAACTTCAGAGGGCCTCGACAAAGTGAGATACATTAATATCAACGACATCAGCGATAACGATGATGGAAAAGTCAAAAATGTATTGGATTGACTTATGCTACCTTTTAGCTATTTGGGGGAGGCCTATGTCCAGCAGTGGATGTCTTTCGGCTGAAATGATGATTATGATGATGAAGCTACCGAAAAGCTTATGTCAATCCTGCTGAAACCCGCCAGTCTTCCACAAATTAAGTAGAAAACTGTATCTGTAGACTAATTTTGCTTTAAGCTGTAATTTGTGGTCAGAAAACAAATCTATTCTATTCTATTGTAGAAATACGAAGCGCTTTGAAAGCGATTGCCACTAGTCTAGGCCGTCTAAATATAAATATTATAATGCACTTCATATATGACCCATAAACTACAGCTACGTACTGGAACTGTTTCAAATCCCTGTAATATCCTGATAACTCCTAAAGTGAAATCGACCCTAAAAATATACCTAATACCCTACTAGAAGAACGGGTATTTTACCACAGGTATGTGCCAAACAGTAGTCACCATATAACTATACGTGGACAGTTTGGCAATGACCCTGATACAAATACTTTAAAGATGTGACTAGAGTTTCAATGGGTACTGATTGTGCATGCAAATTGGGGAGTTTAGACTGCGTGTCTGTAGTCAGGTAGACATTTGAAAAATAACTTCGAACTTTTCAGGACCAGAGGACAATCGGTTTCAAAGCGTTTTTCTGTAGCTCATTATGTCAGTCCTATACATTTTTACCGATTTAAAAAAAAGGAATATTATTGGAATTGCATTATATTCACATAATTATGACAATCTATTAGGGCTTCCAAATAAATATACAAAATTTTATAGACGTATGTATGTAACTATGTATGTATGTTTGTCCACGCATTTCTCCGCAACTATTAGGTAATCGGATCGTGGCCACTTTTTTATTGGCTTACATTTACTTCAACTTAGGGAACAGTGCAAGTTTCATCAAATCGATTCAGTAATTTTCAAGATATGGACTAATACGTGTAAGTGTGACGGCTAGGCTTAATGATACGAGCTGCGGGTGTACCGTCAAAGGGAAAAAAACATCTCAAAACCTTGGTCTAATTCTAGTGCAATATTTACACCAAAACAATTATCTACTTATTACAAACAAATATTCCAAAAAGAAAAGAACTTAATATTATGAAATAACTTTAATTTCGGAAGTCCGCAAAAAAACTAAAACTAATAAAATACAGAATCCCCAGACACCGACTTCCGAAATTAAAGTTATTTCATATTTTGGGTTCATTTATTTTTGAAGTCGGTTTAATTTTTTTAAATTCCTTTTTTTTACCTTTATATCATCGTTATCGCTGATTAATGTTTCATCATTATCATCATCATCTGCCTAGTCTTCTCCCAACTATGTTGGGGTCGGCTTCCAGTCTAACCGGATGCAGCTGAATACCAGTATTTTACATGGAGCGACTGCCTATCTGATCTTCACAGCCCAGTTACTGGGTAATAGGATACCCCTTTGTAAGACTGGCTGTCAGACTTTTGGGCTTCTGACTACCATACTACTACTACTATTTTAATGTCTCGTAATGATTTGAAGCTCACATTTTGTAAATTAATCAATATAATTAAGTATTGATTTGATTCCCAAAAATCTGGCTCTCTAGTTATGGCTAGTTTATCCCTTGATATCGTTGCTGAATATAAATGTGCAGATTTCCCTATGTATGTCACTTGTAATAGATCAACGAAAGGTAAATCGAAAGAAAGTAAGTAGATCCAAGTACAACCTGAATACAAATAGGAAATATGCGTTTAGGAATAGTGATTGAATTTTAATAGACGGATTATCTTTTAGCAAAGAGAATACTAAAGCATTGGCTGTTAATAGGTTACTGTTGAGTTTCAGTGTGAGTACCAGAGCACTCAGATCGATTAAACAATTTTATCTAATATTGTCAGACCAATATTAGATAAAATTGTTTAATCAATCCTGATGTCTTGGGCTCAGAAGGAAATTGAACTACATCACCTGAAAGAATATGAATATACGTTCTTCGGTATGACTTAGTGTGGTAATAATTACTTATTTAGTATGTGCGATCCATGTATCTATTATAGTGTATTGAATCTATATACTTATTATTTGGATCTATAAACTTATCACCTATAAACCACCCCATTTTTATGTCTACGCAATCACTGCCCATTCCAAGGTTGCCTGGAAGAAATCGCAGAAACCGATACGACCGCCCATTGTGTGTTTTGTAGTGTTAAATGAATGTTTTTGCTATGTATTTTCTGGTGTACAATAAAGTATATATGATAAATAACTACGGCAAAGCAAGGAAATGGCAGAATCTGAAAAAACTTCTGCAGTTTTTCAAAGGTTAAGAAGATGACAGCTAAATACTGATGAAAATCAAAATAAATCTTTCTTTTTTCAAACTATCACTGAGAAAATATTTGAGATATTTAAAAAACAAACAGTTACGTTAATAGTACCTTTTAATATAGCAATTAAAAGTGTCCCAAAATAAATGATCATTCTCATAATCCCTCTCACCGAGAGGCGGCCTGTGTCCCAGCAGTGGGAACATTAAAGGCTGATTATGATGATGATGATGATTCTCATAACTTATCTTAATTAATTTAACTATTAGTCGTCATCTCGGTAGTCACCCCTTTTTAAAAATCCTATTTTTTTTTTATGTAATGTGCCTAATTTAAATTAACGAAACAAGACTGTACATTTTATTATGATTATGATATGTATGACTAATTACATTGATGTAATTTCATGATATTAATGCACTAGAAATATTTGCACAACTGATAAGTCGAATATAGTGACAATAAAATTATTTTACCATGTTATTATGTAAGTACCTATATTCTGGCAAATAAATAATAAATAAATATTAAATATATTAACAAGGATCAAGACCACTGCCACCCCATATATTACATAAAACAAATCAGAATAAAATCATTAACGAGCTTGAAATGCCTAAAGAAAATTCATTACAGACAGTAGGTAAGTGAACGAAAGCTGGTCTCAAGAAAAGTTTATATTCATACTTGTATTGAAGAAAGTTTGTTGTTTTGTAAGAAATTCGCAACAGCTTAGTATGTATAGGTGAGTGAAGTTGGTTAGAGGTTTGTTAGGCTAGTTAGGATTATTAGTGGACTAGCTGCGCCACGCGGTTTCACCCGCGTAAATGTCGATCCCATGGGAATATCGGGATAAAAAGTAGCCTATATGTTAATCCAGGGTGTCAGCTACCTCCATACCAAATTTTATCAAAATTGGACCAGCCGTTTGAGCGTGAAGAAGTAACAAACATATAAACACACACACACACCCCCCCCACACACACACACACACAAACTTTCGCCCTTATTATATGAGTGTGACGTCTGTGGATGTATGAAACCTTTACCTTGTGCAGGAATTTCTCCAGTGTTCAGTTAGACCTAAACGGACAGTAACTTTAGGTGCTCTCGCAACAAGTGATGCACTGATCTGACCAAGATTATGTCTGGACTTTAAATGAGAGTGTGACTTCTGAGTGTGTTGCGACCTATCTTCTCAGAGTAGTCAGATAGGAAACGCCGACCTCATCTAGTTTTTTTTTTAAATATGAATGACGTATAAAAGTGTTTGTGCAAACCATAGACATATGAAACTGAAACCTAGAATATAATTAAAATAATCTATAACAATCGTACTGTAAAATGATTGATTAATTACCGAATTAATTACAGTGCAAGTTTCATCAAAATCGATTCAGTAATTTCCGAAATTAAAGTTATTTCATATTTTGAGTTCATTTCTGTTTGAAGTCGGTTTAATTTTTTTAAATTACTTTTTTAATATTTATATCATCGTTATCGCTGATAAAATATCTCGTTTATCTAAGCCTTTTTGGGGACTTTTTGGTTGCAATGAATGGTTTCATTTGTGATTTTAATTTAGGCTGATTTTAATGTCTCATCATCATCTGCCTAGCCTTCTCCCAAATAAATAAAGAATAAAAAGTAATTTAAAAAAATTAAACCGACTTCAAAAAGAAATTAACTCAAAATTATGAAATAACTTTAATTTCGGAAGTCGGTGTCTTGGGATCTGTATTTTAGTTTTATGCCACCGACTTCCGAAATTAAAGTTATTTCATAATTTTGAGTTAATTTCTTTTTGAAGTCGGTTTAATTTTTTTAAATTACTTTTTATTTCGTAATTTTTAGTTTTTGCACTAGTATTTGACCAAGGTTTTGAGATGTTTTCCCTTTGACACTACACCCGTAGCTCTTATCAATAAGCCAGGCCGTCACACTTACACGTATTAGTCCATATCTTGAAAATTACTGTATCGATCTTGATGAAACTTGCACTGTTCCCTAAGTTGAAGAAAATGTAAGCCAATAAAAAAAAATGGTCACGATCCGATTAATAGTTCCGGAGATATGCGTGGACAAACATACATACATACATACATACATACATACGTCTATGAAATTTTGTACATTTGTTTGGAAGCCCTAATAGATCATCATATGTGAATATAATGCAAATCCAATAATATTACATACATACGTATCGAATTATAACCTCCTTTTTTTGAAGTCGGTAAAAAATAATAAATAATCTTCAACCGAATAAAGCAAGTTTATTTATCTATCGCGATTTATTATTGTAATCGACGTCTTCTCAGTTCGTTGGCCGCATCTACATCAGTCTTGTGTAGGTATGACTGCTCCATCATCGAAGCCGAATAACTTGGCTATTGTGTCAAATTTATGCCTTGTGCCACGATTTCACATGCTAGTGGCACGTATGATTGAGATCATAATTCATGATCTTAGCGTACCCATCACTACGCTGAAAGATCTTTTCCAGCGATCAGCGATTGCAGCTCCAGGATGATTTACGAAGGTATGAAAACATTTTGCTGTTGTAGCTAGGCAATCGTCTGAAACCTAGAATTGTAGACATAGGGGATCTAGAATCATGTTTTGAATTCATACAGTAGGCATTTTTACCGACTTCACAAAAAGGAGGAGGTACTATGTTCGGGTGTTTGTGTTTTTTTTTTTTTTTGTATGTTTGTTCATCGAATACTCCGCCAATTGTCGACGGATTTTCAAAATTCTTTTTTTGTTCTGAGGTGGTCCCATTGTCACCAAGTTAGGATCTGATGATGGGATCTTAGAGAAATCGAGGGCAATCCTCAAATTTTATAGGCTCACTTATTGTTTTTCGCATATTTTATGAAGTATCTTGTGTATTTGTGTATGGTTGTCACCATCTCAGGTAGCTGGGCTGATGATGGAAGGTACAACTCCTTAACAGTAAGAAGTTACTCGAACAGGCAAGGGCTGTTTTAGTAAATTGTTTTGATGTTTGATAGGGTTTTCCACATTTGGTCTCATGATCATCAAGTCATGACCTGATGCTGCAGTCAGGATAGTCTGCAGAGTACCTAACTCCTCGACAACTAACAGCAGATATATCGTGTTTAGGCTCATTGAAAAGGGCTCGATGTGTGGATAAACGTACTGTTACTGAGGAACACCGAAGACCTGATGCTGAAGCCAGGAGCATCAGAAAAAGTACAAACCTTGAAATTACAGCACCGTAGTCGTGTTTGGGCTCATTTTAAACAGGACTAATTTTATGTTCAATGCAATGTTGACATAAGTCTGGCCTGATGCTGCAGCCAGGATTATAATAAAAGGAGAACTCCTCAACAATTAACGTCCCTGCATCGAGAAAAGGAATATTTTATAAAAAGGCGATGGGCAAGTTGACATTAGGCTATTGTAACTTAGATAAATTATAAATAGACCCACTAAAAAGCGAGAAATAAAAACTTTTTAACAAAAAAAAAACCGACTTCCAAAAAAAACTACAAACTGAAAAATAACTATAATTTCGGAAGTCGGTGGCAAAAACTAAAATACTGATCCCTAAGACACCGACTTCCGAAATTATAGTTATTTTTCAGTTTGTAGTGTTTTTTTTGGAAGTCGGTTTTTTTTTTGTTATTCGCCAGTTATCAAAAAAAATCTGCTATATCATAGAAGACTGCAATACCTACGCGGTCAAAATGTACGGATCAGCAAATTTTTTTTTTTCAATAACCGACGAAAAATTTCTTCGCAACGGGGTTCAGAATCACTTACTAAATCCGAGTCCATCGTAACAAGTTACGCGTCCATTCCCTGCCATCTTGTTTGTATTTCATCTGATAAAACCAAAGTGCACCTGATTATCGCAAAGAAGCGGTTAAACAATAGGCCTGAACCTGTCACCACGCGATTGTGATGTCAAATAACATAATCGTGCGTCTGTCACGCGTGACTTGTCGCAGTGTTTTTACGAGTGGCGCCGGCGCATAGCGTTAATCATTACAAATATGAACAAGACAAACAATGCTGTGTCGCTGTGAGTTATTTACGGTGGATTGTGGTGTAAGTTGGGACAGGTGTCTGTTCAGCAGTCGTGGTTCCAGTATATTTATTGGATGATAATTTTTCTTCAAAGTACACTTAGTTTCATTATCAAATAAAGTGATAGAATCCGTTTTAACTGATCCTCTTCTGAGCAAAGTACCAATCAAACACAATCAGCCTTCATAATGTTCTCGTTGCTGGGAAACAGGCTTCGTCTCTTTGAGAGAGAGTGGGTCATAATCTACCACGAGGGCACAGTGCGGGTTGGTAGATGTCACATGTCTTCGAATTTTTGGCTACAGGTCGTCGGTTTCCTCACGGTGTTCTCCTTTACCGTTTTGAGAGCAATGGTGATGAAATGAAATACACAAAGTATTTATTTTCAAGCCTGCCTGGATTCAAACTCACGATCTACAAGTCGTAAGTGGAGGCCGATGCCACTGAGCCACTGTCCAGTAGGTTACTCCCTCGTAACTGATTTTGGGATTTGCTCTTATTACCTACTTAAATAATGCATCCCGTCATCTATCTAGCAAAACCACAAATGAGCAGTAATCATAATATATTAGCAGTAATCATAATATATTAGCAGTAATCATAATATATTTCTCCTTTTGGATCAATACATTTTATTTTTCATCATGGTGTTTTTCTTTACAATATTTTTAAGAGGTATCTTTATATAACACTAGCTGCGCCCCGCGGTTTCACTCGCATAAGTTTCGAAGTAGCCTATATGTTAATCAAGAGTGTCAGCTACATCCATGCAAAATTTTATCAAAATTGGTCCCGCCGTTTGAGCGTGAAGAAGTAACAAACATATAAACACTCACAAACTTTCGCCTTTGACATATCGTGATTTTGACATATCATGATGTTTTTCTTTGGAGGTATATTTAACTATCATCCTAGTGCCTACTAATATTATAAATGTGAAAGTTTGTGAAAATGTTTGGATGTTTGTTACTCAATCACGCAAAAACTTTTAAACGGATTTGGATGAAATTTGGCACAGAGATAGTTTATAACCAGGATAACCAGGATTAACACATAGGAAACATTTTATCCCGATATTCCCACGAAACAGTGGGTTGATGCTAGTTTTGACATAAAATCAAGCCTTTCCCTGAAGACTCAAGCAAAAATTTGGAACCCATATTTCGCCACTTACATTTAAAGACTATGCTTGAAAAGCGGTTTCGGCAAACTGATGCAATATTTAGTGTATACGCATCATTTGAACGCAAAGCTAACCGCCAACAAGGTAATGACGTCCGCCAGATGACGGGATGACTTTATTACTTAGCATATCCCAAAATCAGTTATGAGGCAGTAATCTTCGGGACAGTGGTGAACTGGTAGCTCAGTGTTATCGGCCCTGACTTACGAGTTGTAGGTCATGAGTTCGAAGCCAGACAGGCACTTTACTTTGTGTATTTAATTTCATCACCACTGCTCTCAAAACGGTACAGGAGAACATCGTGACGAAACCGGCGTCCTAGAATCAGTAATTCGAAGGCATGTGACATCCACCAACCCGCACTGGGCCCGCGTGGTGGATTATGGTCCAGTCGCTCGCATAATGAGGAGGCCTGTGTCCCAGCAGTGGGAGTATTACAGGCTGATTATAAACCTACTGGAGCCGAATACGTGACTGCTAAGTCAGCGACAGAAAAGTAACATGGCAATTATAACTGATTGCCGTGAAATAAAAACAAAAGAAATCAACGAAAACAAAAACAGATCAATCAACGGCCAATTAGAGGACAAGTTTTCCAAAAGTGAAAGGATTTCCCAAATCGGTCCAGCGGTTCCCGAGAAATGAGTCGTGTGAACTTATAAACATATTCAAACAAAAAAGAAGTGCAGTAGTTTTACATCGTACAATCCATACCAATATTATAAATGCGAAAGTGTGTCTGTCTGTCTGTTACCTCTTCACGCTTAAACCGCTGAACCGATTTAGATGAAATTTGGTACAGAGACAGTTTGAGTCCCGGGAAAGGACATAGTATAGTTTTTATTCCGTAGTCCCATGGGATCGACACGTATGCGGGTGAAACCGCGGGGCGCTGCTAGTTTGGAATAACAAGCAAGATCATTGGTTTAGTAATAGTTTAAATTGTTCAAAAATATAGACTACTTGCTTTGATAACAGCCAAGCTAAAACTAAGTTGCACTACCATATGTAATGATTATTCATTTGCTCGTATCATCATAAAATTTTACGCTAATAATATGCTGGTTAATGGTACTAGTAATTGGTAATTAGGCATCATCATCTGCCTAGCCTTTTCCCAACTACGTTGGGGTCACTTCCAGTCTAACCGGATACAGCTAAATACCAGTATTTTACATGGAGTGACTGCGTATCTGACTTTCACAATCCAGTATCTGGGCAATACGCAAGCCCTTGGTGTGATTCCGATCCGTAACGACTGCCAAAGACCCAATAATGACAGCCGGGACCAACAGCTTAAAGGTGGTCATCCATCCACGGACCAACCGTGGCAAGCGTAGCTTAACCTGATCGATCGACCTGTGCGGCGGTTATTGCCAACCCCAACATCATCATCTGCCTTGACTTTTCCCAATTATATTCTGGTCGGCTTCCAGTCTAACCGCATGCAGCTGAATACCAGTATTTTACATGGAGTGACCGCCTATCTGACCTCCACAACCCTGTTACTGAGTAATACGATACCCCTTGGTAAGACTGGTTGTCAGACTTTCGGGATTTGTACGTAAAGTCTAAATAATGCCTACCTAGCTAAATAAAATCGATACAATTTCCCTTCTGCATTTATTTATTCTGTGGCAGGCACTACATCTGGTGCAACCGGTCAACCATCGCTTTCTTTTCCGAAAAAAAAAAGCGAATCCGAATTACATTTCATGATGCAACCGAAGTTTTTTCTTTTCTCAATTCTCCATTACGGTTTTATTTCTTTTGACATTGCTCAACCATTTCCTTTTTTGTCTGTTGAGTAATACGTTTTGTAGGTCAATAGCAATGTTAGATATTTGGTGAAGTCAGTTTTTTTTGTTATTATGTAAGTTTTTAATGCTATGACGTGACGGTGCGGTATTCAGCTGAGTTTTTTGTTTTTGGTTTTGAAATAATAATAATGTAACTGTTTATGTGCGTTAGTTTAAAATGCTTTCTTTGTATTTGTGTTCATGTAAGGATATCGGATGCTGATGAAATTACAGGCACAAATGTGATGTTTTATACATATTGTGTGTTGGTAGTAGAGCTCACCTTCTTCCTGTAAGGATATAACACTGACATGTATTATACAAGTACTTGTTTAATAGAGTTAATTTTTTTTTTCTTTTCGCAACGCATTAGCAACCTTTTTGGCTCTGTCTTTAGATCTCATGATCAAGTATCACCAAGAAGTTAGTCAGCCTAAATCTCTGAACTGGGAAAACAATGTTTTTAGTCTACTAATTAAGTAAAATAATGTAATTAGTTAGTCTAACATCCTATGCATTTGCATAACTCATCAGGATAAATTTTGTAGATATAGTGCACTAAAGCTAATCTTCTGTAACGTCTAATAAACCTGTGTTAAACAAATAAATGATCTGATTTGTTATGCTTTGATTATTATTATACCGAATTCTATTCCTGCAACCATGAGAACAACTTTGCTCTTTATTCCTGTTTTATCCTCTACGTATACCTATTCAGGAAGCTTTAGTACAGTTGCATAAACAATCCTCTGCACTTTGACAGATGTGATTACAAAACAAGTTACCATAATGCAGCTGAGAACTTTAATACACAGTGACATTGACAGCTGCTGTCAACATCGTTTAACATTGAACTTAAACTTGCGCCTTCAATGAACAAGCTTAAAAAAGAAACAAAATCGACGTAAAAGAACAAAAAAGTCACCAGACAAATAAAATTGGCCATAATAAAATTGTTGCGGTCAATGCCGTAATATCTTGATTTTACGGTTTGAACACGGCGCGCGGCGTAAATAAACAATTGGTTAGAGGAAAGCTTTGGGTGTTTTTATTGACAAATAACCTACTATATACAGAAAAACCGGCCAGTGGCTCGTCCTAGGGGTGGATTTGTTGGAGTTGGAGTATACGCTTAGGGGCATTATGAGAAGCAAAGAAATGTAAAAAAAAATTGTTTAAAAAAATATTTGGGACAATTTTTTTTTTTTTTTTCGTAAATCTATCAATTTTATTGCAATATCGGGTCAACCTTGACCATAAAAACCATAAAATGTTCTGAGAATCATGGCCCTACGACGCAACCTTTCAGAGCTAGGAGATGTCGTTTCTTTTATTTTTTTTATGTACGGACGCCAGCACATCAAGTTACTACAATCTGTCAGATTTCTTTAATAGATTTTCGACTTTATTGCTAAAGCATAAGGTTCAAGTTTGATTGGGAAAATCTGACAGTTTCGGGTAGGTTGACCTGCTGGCGTCTGTACTTAACGCTCTTTAACCAAAATTGTAGCTCGGATGAAAATCTTTTCTGGAAAGAAATTGTTGTTGCTCTAGTCCTCGCTCCATAGCGCCCATATGGCTACACTCTAACTGGAAAACCACTGAAGAAGGAAAATTAATGAGTCAGGAGGAAGGTTACACAAAATATAACATTCACACTTTGTAACCTCCGTAGGTGTAGGTACTTACTTATAACTTGTGCAGTGCAGGCTATGTAATAATGACCGCGACTTACAAGTTGTAGGTCGTAGGTTCAGACCCAGAAAAGCACTTTACTTTTTGTAAATTAACCTAACCCACATTTCACCAGTTATTATTTCATATTTAGGTCCCATGTCCATGTCCATGTCCATGGGGGCGAGCCTTTTGCCATCAACTATGTACTAATCCAGATTCTGGGCAGCTGCTGAGAAATTCTTATCAAAAACATAGTTTGGTTGGTTTAGGATAAAAAGGTATTATACCCCCCGGTGGGTTCCCGCATTGTCGAGGCGGGGGGGCTCAGTAGCCTCTGCGGCCGAAAATTGGCAGGCGGCGGGGCCAATGATCTGACCCGTCGAAGGGGGACCAAGGGTGCCCAGACACGGGGTCGTCTGGCGCCCATGTGCTGGTTTGGTCCCTGGGGTGGTCACGGCGTGCTATGTGTTCTGGTGCGCCGGTGATGGGGAGTACTCCCCAGAGGAGGGTCCGGTGACGGACGGCCGTGGCGGGTTCACGGATGAATGCTAACGCGTGCCCGTGTTCCCGCCGTAAGCGGCAGAGGAGGACACCGTGGAGTTTTAGTGGGTTAGAGTCCCACATAACTGCACTATCTCCCCGTGGTAGTGCAGAATGCATGAGCATTTCTCCATGTAAAAAAAAAAAAAAAAGGATAAAAAGGTACCCTTAAATAACTTTCTTCTTAGAGTTTTCAAAGCTTAGCGCAATGAATATTAACGAATGTAATTTTAATACGATGAGTAATGAATCTGGTAGATATAATTTTATTATTACCTCCCTTTTCTATAGAGTATGAGTGAACTTTACACCCTATTCCTCATACCTCTATATTGGTGACCCCGACGTGATCGTCAGCGCAGCCTTCGTGCACCTACTCCAGCGTGACGTCATCATCATCACTCCCGCAAGCTTTAGAGCGGCGAGTCACCCAGCCAGACAGTATCCACGGCTTCAACGGGTATCCTGACCACCAGCATGCAGCGACTGCGCATACTGGTCATCACCCTCCGCTTCATCAGCAACCTTGGCACAGCATACTGCACTTTCAGCCGGTCCACAAGCAGAGCCATAGAAACTCCTGGACGACGCCAGCAGTCAGCCTCAACCCGGCGCTGTACCACATTCGACGCATTGGAGAATGCAGCGCCACCCCGACTCCCTGGGAACATCTTCGCAGACAGTTCCGACTCACCGTGAACTATGCGGCAACCGGTAACGACTCACTGGAACCTCAGCTGGCCTGGCAAGCATCGCAATATACAAGACTCAGCCCACTATCGACCTCCGGTCTCCGAGGGGGAGTAATGTCAACATCATCAACAACGCCACATGAGAATAACGTATCATACTGACGTCACGCAAAATCCTGCATCTCGCAAGCAGAGTTTACCGCGCAACTAGCATAGATACAACACCCGTCTGGTCGGAGGATCCTCCCTTTTCTAAAGAGTATGAGTGAACTTTACACCCTGTTCCTCATACCTCTATAATTCCATGTGATTTTGAGGTTTAAATATTCAAACGATTATTCTGTAAAGATTTCACCGTGAAAACTTCGGTGAATTGAGCTTAATGTATAGACGCCAGCACATCAAGCTACCCGAAAATGTCAAATTTTCCCATTCAACTTTGAACCTTACACTTTAGCGATAAAGTTGAAAATCTATTAAAGAAATTTGACAGGTTGTAGTAGCTTGATGTGCTGGCATCAGTACACTACTGGCTCACTTCAACTAAGTTTGAGATTTTTACAGATACTCCCGGTCTTATACCACACTGTGGTTCGATGACCACACAACAACCACAGCTTTCTTAACCATCTTACAAGAGAATGTCATAATGATTATGGCACTGTCACCCGGCAATGAAACTTATGACGAGAAACTGTCCAAGAGGCGTTATTTCAACTAATTGATTTAACACTACAGTCAGCGGTCATAATACGCTCTCGCTGGTAAATCTTCACTTATAAGCTGCAAGTAACATTGGAAAATCAGTTTTACTTGTTTTCTATTTTTATGTTGTTGAAAGAAAGGAAAATGTAATGTTGAAAATATACTTCCATACTAATCCATACTAAAATTATAAATTCGAAAGTAACTCCGTCTGTCTGTCTGTATGTTACCTTTCACGCCTAAACCACTGAACGGATTTCGATAAAATTTGGCAGGGAGATAGATTGCATCCCGGGGAAGGACATAGAATAGTTTTTATTAACATACCTCGCGGGCGAAGCCGCGGGCGGAAGCTAGTAATATTATAAATGCGAAAGTGTGTCTGTCTGTCTGTTACCTCTTCACGATTAAACCGCTGAGCGGATTTAGATGAAATTTAGCATAGATATAGTTTGAGTCCTAGGAAAGGACATAGAATAGTTTTTATCCCGATATTCCTACGAATTCGACACTTATATAATAAATATACACATTACCTAGCATAATTACCTAGAACTAGAACTAGAATTTGTATGACCTAAACAGGCAAGATAACAACACAACAGACAACAGCAGCTTTTACAACAGATAGCACAGTATTTTTTCTGCAAATAAATTATTCTTATTCTTAACTATTTAAATGGAATCTGAATAAAGAAACCCTGCTCTCTCCCATTTCCGACAGCGCCATCTTTAAAATAAAAATGCTCAATCAGCATTTATCGAGAAATTCCTTTAATTGGAATTCCATCCAGTCATCCAGTTGCATCCCATCCCATAGAGAAGCAATGGACATAATTACTTCGAATGATCTATGTCCGTCAACTTTCTCTAAAGGGTCAATGCCCCGAGGGCTCGGAGATGACTTAAGATTGTATGTAAGTACGTATTATTTATTGCACGTGATTATGTGTTTGTTCTAAGTAGGTTCATTGTTTGGTGGGTATCAGAAAGTGTTTGTTTGGGCCTATAATTTCGGGTATAAATCATGGTGATTTAAGTTTTGTTTTTTACCTACTTGATTCGTTGTTTATCACTCACTTGTTTGGTAAAATTATTATGAGATATTAAGACAGAAATTGCTTTGCCATTTTATTATTTTGATTTTATGGTAAAACATTTTTTTAAATTTCTCTCACAACATTCTCATTGATCTCCTCAAAGAAAAAGCTAGCTTCAAGAGAAGGCAGAAGGATGGAAAACTCCTTCGGGGTTTGAAACAGGAGTCTTCACCTCCAGCTGAGCAAATCTGAACGATAGCCATTGTCTATCATCATCATTTCAGCCAAAAGACGTCCACTGCTGGACATAGGCCTCCCCCAAGCACTTCCACTTCGACCGGTTCTGTGCTTCTCGCATCCAACGGGTTCCTGCGGCCTTCACAAGGTCGTCGGTCCACCTTGTGGGAGGCCTTCCAACGCTACGTCTTCCGGTACGTGGTCGCCACTCCAAAACCTTTCGGCCATTGTCTATACTGGAAACGATTCGAAATCTCAGGTGTTATGCGCCGGTTCCCTGTCATTTCGTAGTATAATAAGCCTTTAACTTTCCCACTGCTGGGACCCCAGCCCTCTCTGTGAGAGGAAGTGGAGTACTTATGTATTGTTAAAATTTTGGAAAACAGTCGTCAATCCTTTGTTACATAAATTTGACGACTGATGAGCTTCTGTATGTGCCTAAAACAGGGCATTGTCGCCAAGAAAGTACTAGGAAATCCCAGCGAGTCAATAAACCAACTCGAAGAGACATTTCAAATAATTATAGTCCGCATTGTCGATACAAAGTTCGATAATCTTGTATCGAAAGTGAAACTTTATTGCGGGCGGAAATATTGTATCAATTTCACTACATCCGCACAACTTCCTGCTTATAATACAGCCTCTTTGTCTATGGTTGTCAATGAGTAACCGTGTCAATGAGGGATTTTCCTTTTTTTTTTAAATCTTCCCTATTCGCTAGATAGATGGCGCTGACCTTGGTAAGTTACTGCAAGGAACGAACTTCACATATTTTTTTTATTATTTCACTTGGATGTAATTTTGAGATCGTAAAACGAAAGCAAACGAAAGTGTCAGTCAACGAGCGTATGTGACGTGACGTAATGATTTTTTTCCAAGCGTTTTGGCTTTGTCACCTAGTAACGTAGTCAGTACAACGCCATCTACAGAGTTCTTGGAAACTATTTTTTTTTTTTTAATACTCAAAAAGAAAACCTCTCATTCTGTGAAATTGTTTGAATCGTGGACCCCACCATCTGAAGTATAACAAAATCTAAGAATATAACGCCTGTATAACCTGCATTCCGAAGGTAAGAAGAGATATACAACCACTTTTTCGACTATTATAATGTTGTCCCTTGTAATAGCTGCTGCTTTTACAGCAGCCCGCAGCTCGGTGTCCGGGCTGCTACTGAACCATTCAGATTTTTCAGCAAAGCTGGGGCCCACCATGAAACTGACACCCAAGATTTTGTAATATCTAGATTTAAAAGAGTCTATGGGGTTTTCTCAAGGTAGAGCACTGGCAAGATGGTCAGACGCAATCAAGGAGGCTGTTGAAGGCAGCATGTACCGAGCGGTCCAAACTGCAGAAGACCGCATGACTTGGAGATGCTACGTATGTGGTCGCTATCCTCAGCATTGAGGGAACGACGAAGAAAAAGAGATGGAGTTGTTTGCCCGTTCTTCTCCATAGAGATCTACATACTTATTGAAACGAGCAACTAGCTTGAACTTTCTGACTAACTGACCGACTCCTTGACAATTCAAAAGTAAATGGTTTAGTTTTAAAAAATGGTTTGAGTTTGAAAAAATATCCTAGGAAATTGCAAGTGTTACGTTACCGATATACTTGAAGGTAAATGTCACTTGGCTGGGTTTGTTTTATGCTCTCTTTAATAGTTCCAATAACATTTTGCCAGACCTGAGGATCTAACCATAAACACGAAGGATTGCAGAAGTCGTCCTTCGAAAATATTTGCCCGCTTATGGTAATCCAGACGATGATTAGACTCGTAAAGGTAGCCCAAGAATGGTCAGCTGACTTGTATTATTTATAAAATCTGTTTGTTATAAGAGAGCTTTGAGGACGTCTTTCGTAAATTATTCGCATATTTCGTCCGCAAAAACTAACACGTATTGACACAATTTCCTTGACCATACTTCATATAAAGTTTGGCAGCCGCTCCTGTCTGCATTATGCATCATAATTATGCCATTGTGTTCTTTGTGTCCCATCGAACAGTATTGCATTAACTGTGCGATATTTACATGCGGCGAAAGTGAATATCGTTTTGGCAGGTTCAGAGTTCGATGTGAACTAGGTTAGTGTTACTCTACAGGGTACTATGCAGGGGGCCGACGAAAAATTTCAACGCAGGGGGAACAGAATCATGTACTGAAATTATAGAGGTATGAGGAACAGGGTGTAAAGTTCACTCAACCTCCATAGAAAAGGGAGGATCTTCCGACCAGACGGGTGTTGTGTCTGGCGGGCAACTGCCCAATGATTCATATCGGACCGTTGTATCTATGCTAGTTGCGCGGTAAACTCTGCTTGCGAGTTGCAGGATTTTGCGTGACGTCAGTATGATGCTTTGTTCTCATGTGGCGTTGTAGATACCGCTACAAATTCATGGTAACAGGTTGCCTGTCAATGTCCCTGACAGCTTGTATATTTTGTACTACTTCGTCGTATCGTAAGTGTTCATCATTCTCCAGCCCTGAGCAAACTTTACTGGGGGTGGTTCATCTGCATTTTGGTCTACGCATCTCTATTATGGTGTCTGTAGTGCCTAGTTATAGGTGACTGTGCCGCCCCTGTACCCCTGGGCCGAGCAGATCAAGTGACCGGCATGCGGCAAAGCGGTTGTTTAACAAAAACTGCCGAATCGAATGTGCAGACCAGGGGGCCTAAAAAGGCCACTTTAGCAGAATCATAAAAGGGTAACATTATGAATCATAATATGGCGACGACAGTCCGTGTTTTTCTTTTTTTCACTGCACTACGTAGGTATAATCAAAGAGATTGGGATTAGATTTGGATTGGATTGATTGCTATTTTAGCACAGACAAAAAAAAATAACTGAAAAATCCTTCACCAATGGGATTTGATACGATAACAGTTAACTGTCCATTATGATTCTACTTTCAGAGGGGCCCGTATCTTCGTCGAAGAACTTAGAGACTAGACCCGCTGCAATAGCGCCCCTGGTATTGCAGAAGTTAAGCAAAACTATGAAAAGGAATGCTAAATGTAAGTATAACATTGCCACAGCTGTAAAAAATACATTTTATCAACAATAATAAATAATATACTAAAAAAATAGCAATAAAACAAATAATATTGAGTACCAACAGTTTAATTAATAACATTTGACAATAAATTATTAAGTTAATTTAATAAATTAATGAACTGACTGGAACGTAATATTAAATCAATGAAAATAAATAAATAACGCCTCAATATTTACATTGCATTTAAATAAAATGAGCACCTTTTAATAGGAAAATTTCAAAATAAATATGAGATCTGTAACCTAAGTAGATTAATAAATATATTTGTAAAATAATAATATTTGGCAATCCATAATACTTTCAATTTATAAATATAATGCAGAAAAAATATTAAATAAATGCAATAATTTATTTACATATGTACATGTGGATACTATATTCTTTTTATTATAATTAGTATACATAGATAATTTCAGTCTTTGTATTATATAAAATGTTTCACAGCATATAAATAAATAAATATATATTCGTACAAAAATATGCTCATTCAATACACATAATACATATATATCTACGTTGAAAAATATATAAAAAGAAGTTAAAAATATTAATATCGCTATTCTGTTGATCGATACATAAATTAATTAAAGCACACTCCAAAGTCTTGTAATATATAAGTATAAAACATATAAATATATTAAAATATTTTTGGTTATAACTAATAAAAACCGTTGTAAATAGGACTGTAAATTATGTCATCTATATTTAGTATTTAAAGAGTATTCGAGGTACTTTAATAAAACGTCTAATGCTAAGAGAAAATAATGTTCTCTCATTCATTACTTTTCTATAATAAAATTATTATAACCAAGACCTTCTATGATATCCCATATTAAAACAGCTACTACAGTTTACTGACCCTTGAAGTAAAATAAATTATATTACACTCTAAAATATTCATTTTCAACCTGTTAAACCTTGAAGCAATAATGTTTTACCGAAAACAATAAATAAATAAAAACAAAAAATAGATAAAAAAAATATGACACACACATTATAGGAATTCGAATTTCGAACGTTCATCCAACAGTAGTGTTTTTCTGACTTTATTTACGGAATTCAATAAATATTTTATTATTTTTAATGATTATTTAGAGCGAATAAATAATAAATAAATATTATTTTATATTTAGATTTTAGAATAAAACTTGCGACAGGCATTCTCCCTCAAATGTTGCATAACTATGTACTCTATAATTGTAAATAATTTAATTATATGTTGTCTATTTATATATTTATGTGAAACCGATTGGTCCTTAGATTCGCGTATTAATTAATGTTAATTAACGGTGGGTTCGCTGGCTATTGGGCGTAAGCGTTGTACGCTAAGTCTTGAGATTTCTCGAGCGACCTGGAATCAAGACAAAAGAAAACATGAAAATATTTATAAAGGTACCAACAATGCTAACATGCAAAAGTTGCATAAATTCCCTACCGAAACTGAGGCTTATTTATTGTAAGCAAGTAAAGAATATCCTGGAATTTACAATGAAAAATGTAGGCTCTAAAAATGCGCGAATTATGATCTACTTATAATGCATGCAATTTAATTCCCAAATAAACATAATATTAATATTTATTTAGCCCATGTGCTAACCAGATAGAATTATTTTTATTTATAATTATAATTAAAAATATATTCTAATATTATTATAATTTATATTTAAAATGCTATCCAAAATAATAAAAATTTCCTAACCCTGGGTTGCCCCCGGCATTTCTCTCGAGGTGGTCACTTTGCGCAACGCTGGCAAATTAGAAAGAATAAATGTCAAAATTTCTGCAACAAACTATTTCATGAAAAAACATTTTTAAGTTCAAATACAATTATTAATCTTTTTGAAATACATGCAAAAAAAACCGAGCCGGGTCATTCATTAAAAAAAAATGCTTTATTAAAAACAAAAGAGGAACTAATTGTGACTGAAAATTGGTGCATCTTTATATACGTTTGTGCTACCCGTTACTATGTTCTCCCCGTCAATGAGCAAGTTAATGTCTTAATTTCCTACTGAACTGGTCAAGGCAACTATTTAAAATAATCTGTTCAATAAGAAGTAATTAAGTCGTCGGTGATCAAACCCTTTGCTTATTCAAAGTGACTATAGGCCTCCATTGTACGGAAACCTACACTTCACTCCAGAATAATTAAACATTAGAAACTTAAAATGATATCAGTGCAAACATGATCCTACGTGAGATTTTGCACTTCATAATGGTATATAAGTTATGCCTAAGCGGGCTAAATAATCTACATCTAATAATTTTCAGAAACATCCTCACCTGCTCCACCCAGAGCCACCATGTCCTGCCGAGACCACCACTTCATGAGCCTCATGTCCACCGCCGCTCGGAGACAAGAGTTTCTTCAACCCAATGATACCAGCCAGTACCAGTGCCAACTTAGACACAATAAGTGCCTTTCCAGCCAGTAGTGCCAACGCTCCGAAGGCCAACGGTACCATCATGCCGCCGATAAGCAGGGGGATTGCGAGAAGAGGCGCCAACTTCTTTCGTTTGCTGCGTCCCTGGTCCTCTGATAATTCTGAGCCATCTTCGGTGGGGAATTTGACCTGGAATTTAGAGAAAAGGTTCTGTTAAGAAGTGATTCAGACATATGAAATGGTATATATCGGAAAAATTGATATTCATTATGAGGAATGTTATAAAACAACGCAAGCAATTCAAATAATAATTTAAAGCCAATTATGTAAGTAAGTCATAGCATATCGCATTCGAGAAATACGTAAATGACTGGTGTGTTTCGTTTCTGACTCAAAAGATTAATAATTTTTGTAACGTTCAGATGTTTAGGGTCACTTGTTTCAAACCGTTGGTTTGTTCGAAAACATGTGACATCCACCAACCCGCACTGGGCCCGCGTGGTGGATTACGGCCCACTCCCTCTCACCGAGAGGAGGCCGGTGTCCCAGATATAGGCTGATTAGGTTGTTAGTAAAATACTTTTACTGTGTATATGGTAAGTGATTCCATAAGATACGAAGTATTTATTTTGACTTCGGTTGCTCAAGGCCATAATTTTGTAATTTTAATTTGAAACAACGCTTCTTTTGGTTTGACGACAGTTAGCGCCATTTTTGACGTATACGCATGCGTCAAGAGGACGTGAAACCACCATAAATCTATTTGGCAAGATTGTGTTGCCCTATAATCCTTTCACTTCAAATAATTGGTGCAGCTCCAAAGACCAGTAAGCATTAAACCTGACATTCAATTCAAAATATTTCATTTCACATAAACCTACATGGGCACTTATGAAACATTAGAAGCTAGGTGCACGGTCTAATTCCAATTGGCTGTTATTTGGCTTTTAAAATGAGAACAACAAATTGGATTGTTAATAGGAATGGGAGGAGAGTGTAGGCTTGTCAACAATTACCAGGTACTTATCAAAATAGAAAATTGTCAACAACGAACTTGATAAGAGAAGTATAGCTTTTCAGCAGTCAACGTTCAAAAGCGGTTGCATTTAAATTAATGCATGTCAGTATTTATTCCGTGTTTGCATGTACTGCTTACTACCTACCTACATACATTATTACAGTAACTAATTGCAACTATAGCTACCATAACTACATCATTATAGTTACTAATTGCAACAAAAAAGTGAATTGATTCCTTGAACCGAACGAACGCAGGTAATAACAATTTGTTACTCAGTTCAAACGTATAATTGTAGAAAATATTGAATAACTTCCTACAATAGAACACGCGATAAGAAAGTGCGGAAGATTTTAAATTATGGAATATGAAACAAATGAAAAATATTCATTAGAGAAATGTTCGGGCCAGCTTAGCATGCATTAGGCTATCTTATTGGTATCATCAAAGTAGCAAATTGAAACAGTAGTAGACGTAAGTTCAGAAACATTTGGGATATAAATTTTCTAGAATAATAATAATATAATAAGAGCTTTATTGATTCCTTACAATTACATTACTAGTAAAAAAATACATTCCAATTTAATTAAGTATATCGAAATCGTAAAGTGCCATTTCCTTTATTTAATTAAATACTATAAATTCACAGTTAATAGACCAAATCAAAATGAATTCATTTCAAACATTCATTCATTCTAATAAAAATTTGAAAAAGTATTAGTTTAGGTGTGAAGAAAAATGTCAGAAATAAATTAATTCTAAAATATTCTATTTCTAGGATGGTGACGAAGAACTGGTAAATGAAATAAAAGACAACCGTGCTACTATGTACCTTTGAAATCAACCTAGAATTGGTCAAAAAAGGGAGAATTGTATTCAGCAGTGAAAATTTACTTTTTTACGACCTATGTTATTATGATGATATGAGAGTTCCTCAAAACAAACTTCACTCTAAGCTGAAATAATCTACTCAATTTATCTCGTTCAAGAAGAAAGTTATGTTTAACGATACAACTCGTGGGTTGACGAACGCATAACCACTGCTGCAGCATGCGCATTTTTCGAGACTAAAACTAGCTTCTACAATCAAACATATAATCAGGACTGACATATGACCTACCAGGAACGGAAAGCCGCAGAAGAGACAAACAATGAAGGAACAAGCTTTTCAGGAAATGCAACGATGAATCGTTGATGAACTTTGACCCCCCTTAACTGAACAAAATCCGGAAATAGTAATTGGCCAAGCCATTACACCTTTGGCATAAGCAATCGTGAAATATTAAAGTGCAAATATTTTTACTGGTTATTATTTAGGTAGACTGTCGATCTAATGGTAGCTGAACCTCGTTACAATTATAGGTAAAATCTTACATCATATTAATTTCAAGTCACGCGTTAGCCCCAAAATTTTAGGTCCCTATGCACCAATTCAATTAATTGTATGTTCAGCAGTGCACCGCACTAGCTGCAGAGTGTCTAACTGCTAACTACAATGAACGGTCAACAAACGCTTGATAGACTGAACCTATTCAACCAAGAACCAATCACGCACCTACGACATTACTAGAAACGACACGCACTGCCGTGCAAACCCCCCATTTAGCATACATTAGATTTTCTCTACGCATATCAATTATCACGCACGGACCAATTAGAAGAAACTGCAGAGTTTAATAGAGTGTAGCCAGCAAAAAGTGAAGATGGACTAATTAAATGCAATTATGAGATGCATCGGGAAAGTTGTCACGCCGCGTTGGTGGGTGGTATGCTGTTTTTACACATTAACTGTAAGATTGAGCCGTCACGCTTTTACAGGAGTAGCCGGATCTAGTTGCAGCCGGAACAAACTCCGGTACGGAGTGTTTTAGTTTACAGCGGCTTCAGTTTTTATATAGGGAATGGCAAATTAATCAGTCTTGATTGGAAAAAAAAAACTGAAAATATAGAGGTTCGTTTGAGTTGGTCAAATAGCAGGTTAAAATAAGAATTTATGTTGCACCCTAAAAAATAGATAGATAGATCAGATATAATTATTATATTTCATAGATTGATAGATTGATGTGGTGACATTTCAGAAAAAAAAATTATAAGGTGCGTTATACCTCGTGGTAAGCGTTTTGCTAAACGAGAGGGTTTGATTGCAGATGTAACATGCGCTAGAGTTAAAAAGGTATTAGAAATATTTGGAGAAAGAATAGTGTGTGATGTCCAATGCTAAGCTCCAAAGTCATATACACTGCTGCAGCGGATATGACTTTGGACAATAAATTTTGCCAGTGCACTCTAAAATGATCACAAAATTCCCTTACGCTTGTTATGATATAATTATGATTGACTAGCTGCGCAATGCGGTTTCAGCCACAGAAGTCTCGATCCCGTGAAAAAAATGGGATAAAAAGTATCCCATGTCCTAATCCGGATCATGATCATGACAAATTTCTTTTAAATTCGTTCAGCCGTTTTAGCGTGAAAGCGTAAAAAGCAAACATACAAAAAATCTTTTTTATTTATAATATTATTAATGAATTATTATTATTTTTTTATTAATAACAGCATATTTATTAACTTTTATTTCAAAATATTTTCCATTTGAATGTGGTTTTGACCCTAAATCTTTAGCACAAATTCCATTCTTTTTACATTTTTTTAAATACTGTAATTAAAAAAAAAATGATGTAGGTATTGCCCTTATTTTTTACGAAAAGCCAAGTGATTTTGTTAATTATGGCTACTACGTCAATTTCATCCAACTGCAGCCCAGACAGAGAGTCAGACAAATAGATCGGTTGATAACGAAGGTTACAAATCTATCGAAGAGTTAATGTTAGTAAGCTTAACCCGTTAAGTGCGACAAACGAGAATCAACTAAGTAACTACTAAGTTATACCCAATCAGTGGTTTGTTTAATTGTAGGTGCATATGTGCATTATGAACGGTGGCTTCTTTTCTGCTTTGCATAGTTGGTTAATATTAGTGTCGGCTTGTTAATCACAGGCATGGGTTAATAGGTCACCCTTCAGTGACTATACCATTGACAGCTTGAAGCGACCAGAGGGCATTGACTAAATACTCGTGAGAATGCATTTCAAATAGTGTTGCTATATCTGTAGGTACTTGATAAAGCATTGTGCAATCTTCTAAGCCTATGGTTTCCTCTGAATAATTTTGCAAATGTGCTATTGTATTGCGAACTATGTCACATGCACTCGAAGTTTTAGGGGTTTCTGAATAACCTCCTAATGATTGCTACGATATTGGTCAAAAGGAGAGTCACCGGACATATCAATAAATTAATTTCGACCTAGTTTTATACAATAGTAAGTCAGGAGGACGCTGAACCTCAACCTTTTGGCCCCTACGATTCAGGTCATCCAATTTTTGGATATGGTAACAGCTACATTCAAAACTGTGCACAAGAATATTACGTTAACAAACGAAACCATTTTTTTGTGAATCTTATAAAATCTCTGCGGTTATCGACATCGTGGAAGTTACTAAAGGCACAAGCATTTTTGAGTTAAATACAATTACCTCCTCCAAAAAGATCAGTTTGTAAAGTCATCGTCAATTCCAAGTCAAGTTATTTAATTCCAGTTTATATTGATCGTGTAACAATCTTAGAATTTAATATATATTTCCGCAGTCTGTATCAGTAGATATTTTTCAAAGGATCAGAACACTGTCTTTAAAATAACCTGTCAAAGTCAGAAAAACGATAAAAGGTCATTTATTAATTTACCCTTTAGTGTTTTAAATAATAGCCCCACCACCGAGTTAGTAAGGTAAGAAATTAATGTCTTGCAATCAAACCTTTAATCCTATAAAGCCAATCCCGGAAACAAACACTATTACCACTATCACTTACTAGGTGACTAATTGCATTCATAACACCTACATGGATTACTTACAGTGTATCAAGAGCGCCCGCCGTATGAATAATAATTACTTTATTATACCTCGCTATGGAAGTCGCATTATCTGTTATGTCACCCAAACAATGAGTATGTGAAGTAACTCGTTCATTCAAAGTCAAGTTTGATTGAATTTGTATGGTATATTACCTGCTTTTTTATGGCTGTTATGAGCATCAACCAGGAAGGCCTTTTGGTATTACGTGTCTTGTGTCATTTGACCTGACTTTACATTACTTAAATCTTCCGTGTTCCACTACCAAAAGTAGAGTGAGAGAGAGGAGAAGAGAGAAAAAGTAGAGACTATGGTGAGATGCATGGTTTGTGTGAAGGATAATATGAAAGAACTAGGAATGAATGATAGAGTGATGGCTGACAAGGGAGAATGGAACAAACAAACGTGTTATGCCGAACCCAAGTAACACGGGACAAAAATATGAAGATGATGGTAGCTACCACGTCAGGCACATGTACCTTGGGACGATATACTAACTACGTATGATAACTATCCACCGTACGTAGCAGATTACTTGGTGAGGTGGATACTAACTTGTTTGTTACAACCATAACTTTGATCGATCATTGCAATTGGAATAAACATTAGCAAAGCAGTGACTACTTTCAAAAGTCTTGCTGTTCAAACCACCAACACTGACCATGCTGCTTCCAAACACCGTTTCCAAAAAAAAACTAAAGTGTAGATGAGGCAACTAATTCTAAAGTGCAAAGAAGAACCGATGGCCTTGAAGTATAGGCTAGAAAAGAAAAATCGAACAAATCGGTTCTACTGATCTATAATAATATGATAATGTGCCACATGAACACGTTTGTTGTCAACGAGTTGATATTAATTTGACGACAAATAACAGATTCAGCCCTAGAAAATGAAAATCGATAAAACCAATGTTCATGAAAATCCACAACCATGTTGAAACCTGTCTTGAAGTGACCACGTGGCACTTTTTATAACCTAAAATTTCGCCATGAGCAATCACATTATATGCATTTTACTGTTTTCCTGTAAGAGTTCCTGAAACACTCTTATCTTCTCTGTGTTAGTAAAAAAATATATTATAATTAGGCTTGTTTCACGTGACTAACATTCCAATTAAACCTCTTATCCAACATTTACAATCACAGGTTACCTACATTATAACATTGTTTTTTAACAGTATAAGCACACTTTAAATCAATTTAAATTATTGCCATCGTCATAAATTTTAGTATCTTAATCAATTGAATAATGACATGATTTTAGAATTCCAAGGCACTTCAAACTGAAATGAAGATTAAGTTAAACTTAATTGATTCTTACCTGCAACGTATGGGACCTCATAAAGTTAACGACCTTGTCGAAAATAAGGTTGTTGAGCGACCCCTCGTCCATTCCCCTGGGGATCGCTTCCTCCTTCTCCACAATATTCACATCCTTGTCCTTGGTTATCGTCACCCCATTCAGAATGTCCAACTCCTCAGTTTTCGTCAACCTGCTCAAAGTCTTCGCCAATTTTCTTTTGAGGCAGTGCGAAATGTCGGACCCGCTGCAATCTTTGTAGGTCTCATACGCTAATTTTAGATCTCCTAGAACATTATCATCCGAGCTTCGAGCTTCTAGTTTGTTCTGTGTCGTGGTCGCCGTTCTGGCCGTGGCTGCGGCGACCAAGGTCAATATCAGGAGGTACTTTACCATGTTTGATGTTTGCACTATGTTGGCTATATGGGCACTGTGTATAACTAGAGCAATGGTTGCGTTTATATGCGCTTAGTGTCACGGTACACTGGCTATCGCTGAGAGGGATGCAACGATGCATTTATGTTGTTGGGTACTGTCGGGAACTTATTTTGTTGAGTTAGGATTAATAAAATATTGAATCGATTATAAATAATAAACTTGATAATAGTTTTTCTTATTTGTCTCCGTTTGATTCTTTGCAGATCATGCAATGTTCACCAGCAGTTAATAGATAATAAAATTAAATTGAACGAGGCTAGGATGTTTTGATTGTTCTAAACACCACAGAAATTATTATAAATTCACAAAAGTACAGCTATATTATGCTTTCTATATTATGTCCATGTCATGCTG
Organism: Oligia strigilis; assembly: GCA_951800025.1. Classification (NCBI taxonomy): domain Eukaryota; kingdom Metazoa; phylum Arthropoda; class Insecta; order Lepidoptera; family Noctuidae; genus Oligia; species Oligia strigilis. The sequence goes on along the minus strand of OX637563.1, from coordinate 1,400,198 downwards.
CACTTCGTGCATCAGTGCAATGTCGTGAAATGAAAGACCTGACGACAAATGACTAACACAATATTTGTTTTTTGGTAATATATTATATTATATATTTAATATTAATAGACGCTAGTGATGGCGCCAAACACGTAGCAGAATTCTGGGCCAGGTCCATTTCGATTACCATCAACACGCTAAGAAGAAGAAGTATAATTGTAGGTTCAATACAGTCTTGTGTGTTTAACTTATTTACAATCTCTATCTTAGTATCTTAGTGGGTACTTCTCCAGAATCTTGTATTCAGAGTGGGAACCATGAATTCAGCACATGACGGTTATCAAACAAAAAATCTGCCTACACGGTCGAAATATATCGCATGGATAAAAATCTTTTATAAAATATATTTTAAAAGAGTGTCCATGGAGTTTCTTGCCCGTTCTTCTCCATAGGTACCTACGCTTTGGAATGGGCAACTAGGTAGCTTAATATTTTCTGACTGACCGATTTCTTGACAATTCAAAAGTGCCTGTAAATGGTTAAATTGAAATAAATGCTTTGAGTTTGAGTTTGTACTGAATCAATGCTTACAAACTGCGCGTCGATGTCCCTGTCATCCAGTATATGTATAAAAAAAATATTTAAATATAAGTATAATAAATATTGTCTCCACAACTGTACTTCACCGGACCTGCTCAATTTAAAACAGTTTGATATCATGACTTACCTAACTGTTACGAGGTGCATCTTCGTCCACTGAGGATTGAAATTATTGAGATCATTTCGATCTGGTATCGATTTAATATAACCAATCGCTGGTTACAGCTTGGGATAACTTTCTATGGGATATTCTATGGGATTTAAGCCGTTGGTCCCGGCTGTAATTCGTGGATCTTTGACAGTCGTTACGGGTGGGTAGTCAGAAGCCCGAAAGTCTGACAACCAGTCTTACCAAGGGGTATCGTATTACCCAGTAACTGGGTTGTGGAGGTCAGATAGGCAGTCGCTCCATGTAAAATACTGGTATTCAGCTGCATCCGGTTAGACTGGAAGCCAACCCCAAACATAGTTGGGAAAAAGCTAGACAGATGATGATTGCTTAGGGACAGCCGTCACAATTGGGAGTGGAGTTTATATTCTTTTGATCTTGCTTGCTCAAGGCAAGCAAGGCAAGGCTATGGGTTGGCAATTTCAGACTTATATTAATTATAAGTCCAGGTTTCATCACAATATCTTCCTTCTTCGAAGTTAGTGATGTTAAAGATAAACTTATAAAGTACATAATTATGAATTGAAAAAGTAACATTGGTAGTTCCTGGATTTGAGCCCACAACTTCGTGCATAAGAGACGAGGCCATATCCGGTGGGCCATCTTAATTGCCATACTTATGTTTATCATTTTCGTCATATTATCTTCAGTCCATACCAAAGTGATACTTGGTTACTTCTTCCTCATGTCAATCTTCTTAGATCAGCTCCAACTTGTGCCCAGGACTTATAAGCAATCGATCGTCATCAAATCTATAGTCGTCTTCGTAACTTCATCTTACTCAATCAATGATTTTATCTAAAACGTTTTGCACGCATGCACAATTAGTAGACATTGTTCATTCATCGTTATTAATTCGTAGACTGCTAAACATGAATTAATAAATAAATAAATAAAATTGATTTAGCTCTCAAATTACCTACAATAAAAACTTAATTTATATATAGTACAATTTAATAATGTATTTGATGGTTGTACAGCAGCACATCATTGATGATCTACCAACTCCCAAATTGGGAGTTAGTGGGTCGTAAGATGCAGGGCTTACATAGACATACACAACCTGGTAGTCTAGGAATTGACTTCCAACAATTTACAGAAAATAAACTAAATTAAAATTTTGAAACATACAATGAAATTATAGCACATACTTAACTAAAACCTAAAAAATACTACAACTTAAATAACTAAAAATACTAAATAAAAAGAATGCAAGATATAAATACCATTACATCGACAAATATTTTATGTTTTACTTTTTTATACTTAAAAGCTTGAGCTAATCTAAAGTTTGCAACCAATTGTCGATGTTGCATGAGGCAGATTGGTAATTACTTACCTTGAGGAGGTTAGTTACCGTTGGTGCCTCATTGTTGGTGTTGTTGGGGTTGTTGGTGTAAGATCAGGACAGAACACCAATTCCTCTAATTAATAACATTTAAAATCTAGTCGCAATCTCGTCTCAGCGACAATCAATGTCAAAAACTTGTCAAAAATGTAGGAAAATATTAGAGGTATTTTTTTATCAAATTGAGACAGATCAGACTGTGTACATTTTTAAAATTACGAAAATTTGCCCCTCTGGTCTTCTGCAAAAAGCCAAAAATTTCATAAACTAGGGTAGAAGTAATTAACTTTATCCTTTTTTAAGTATTTTTATATTATCTAAAAGATTATATTCTTGTGACAAAAATTCCATAGATATAAAATGACATCAAAAAGTAACTTAATTTTAATGATGAATGACAATTAAAAACGGTACTACTGATAAACTAAGCTAATTAATGTTGTAACAGTTCTAATATTTTTTTTATAAATGCACTTTCCGACAAGTTAATTGGGGAACATGCTTGGAACTGTATTCAAACACGAAAATATACAATTTGATGATTAACTTGCTACTGCCCGCGACTTCGTCTGAACACGGCAAGCGGATCGACCCGTGCGGCTGTTATTACTTAGCCACAAGTCCCTTTTCTCACAAGAATTTGTTAGACACTGATACAATAAGTTTATTTATTGATCTGTAAACGATGTGTCATCAATAAGATTACAACGTACACACAGACAGAAGAGCTCTTGAACTTCATTACATAAGAAAAGCTAATTACAATAAATGTCATCACATGCAACGAACACATCTGTCACGCGAAATTTCAACAGAACACAAAAACTCTCATTTTCATTGCGTTCGTAACTGTTCAATCGATTGTCGAACAAATTACATCATAATTAGTGACACGCAAATTACATGCATGGAATATAATAGATGACTTCTTTATTTTTTATAATAATTGGTACTAACTTTTATCTTTCTATTATGATTATTCCTAACCTCGGTAAGACCAACGAACAAAAAAAATAAAATATATTATCAATGTTAAATTAATCAATTTGTTTGCGTATCCTCGATTAGAACATTCCCATGCATATCGAGTTAAAATTCAGATGGCAGTATCGTTTCAGTATTATCATTACATACTTCTGAGTACAGGCATCTTCCCTTTTGTGCATGCTTCTCTGGGCTGTGCGAATCTCATCCAGGTCTTTCCTGCAACCTTATATAGGTCGTCCACCCAGTTGGCTATAGATCTGCCAACGCTCCTTCTACCATATTTCGGTAACCATTCCAGCATCACCTATAGCTTATGTCCATCAACATAATAGGTAATAGAATTGACACTAATTATCATCATCTTTACCCTTGGCTCATGTTACTTGGGTTCAGCGCAAAACGACTTTTCTTCCATTCTCCCCAGTGTCAGCTGCTGCTATCCTATAAACCTTTATCTTCATAGAAATACTGAAGTTACTCAATACCGCCAGTAGAACTGATATCTATTAGTTTCAAATGTTAGAGAAAAATATTTAGTACAAATGCCAAAGATTTCAATTTGGAGCCAAGCTTTTGTGTCCAAAACTAGTAACGATAAATTAAAACAAAACGATACCTACGAATTGATCGACAAACGACTCGATTTAATTATTACTTTGTCCTCATTTTCATTGGAGATAACCAAATCCGGAATTGAATGTGCAGCCAATTTGATATCCATTTTGTGTATGTTTTTATTTCCAGCAAGCGCCATCATACAACAAAAAGATACGGTTGCCACGCGGTTGCGTTTCTTGAAAATTATAATAAAGAACCAATGCCCACGAGGTATGGGAACGCCCATATCCAGAAGGCATAACATCACCGTTACAGAACATCTCAATGAAGTAAATCCAGGGTAAATTGAATTGAACGCACAATTTACTTTAAGAATAACGCGATCTGCGCCGTTCGTCGGAAGTGGGGCGCGATCGTATTACCAAGTTATATGAGATGAGTGAAGCACGCAATCTGCTTGATTATGACTCGGCACAGTGTAACTGCTTACAGTGGTTCATCGCCCATTCGACATTTGACAGGACCAGTTCATTTCTTTTTTTCCTTGTTCATCTTGCCATCGGTTGTAAACCTTTAGCAGATTTTTAGTGCGGGTATTGACTGCGTATTTGAAAAAAATATCGGGGGTCCCCCTACAAGAAACGTCTTCCTTTTTGGTGTTTTTTTGCTCAAGTGTTAAATATATTAAACACTAGCAGAAAAGGAAGGAGTCAGACTCGTATTTCCCTTCTTTTTTAACACCTTAGTACTTAGAATGTTACAAGGATCTCTTTTGGCGCTTGAATGACAGGGAAGCGTTGTTATTAAACAGTTGTAAATTGTACTGAAAAATAAAATGGCGGCAATAGTTTATATTTTCGCCACGCACCAAAAGATCTTTGTACAGTTATTAATTATACAGACCGTATTTTGACCATGGCGGTCAATCTCAACGGAGACTAGCCTTCAGAGTGATATATTATAGTGCACAAGTGTGTGCGCAGACACATGTGCACTCTCATAAACCAATAGGGCGGTAATCCGACACGACCGGAGACAGATCAGGCGCAGGAGCAATGGCTTAATGTGCTTTACGAGGCACGGTACCACCGTGTCTCGATGGTATCACACCGCCAACGTTCAAAATCCGAGCTGTTACTAAGAAATTCCTAATGGAAAAACCCAATAACACTTTGACCGACCTAGGAATCGAACCCAGGATCCCACGTTCAGCACTCGTACTTGCGACCACGAGACCAACGGGACAGTTGTCATTATACTTACTTATGTATCAAACAGCAGTATATATGTCAGAATAGAATACTCTTTATTATTTTAGTACACCATATAAATTACAGATATAAATATAGAAAGTTTACGAAGGGTGACACAATGGGCGGTCTTATTGCTGAGAGAGATCGCGAAATAAGCTTTACCAACTTACCCCCCGAATCTCCGCACGATTGCTCTGATAAATCGCTCTCGTTGATCTACTGTAAGTACTTATACTGTGGATTAGATATGTACAGTCAGTAGTTAGATGATTTATTGGTGTATTATGCTGATTTGGGATTAAGAAACCAATTTAAATTGTTGTCATAATTTATGAATTAGGGATGTGTTTTTTGTAGTCGTACCAGACAGAGCCAATACTGAATTTTCAGCTTCGTGCACAGTTTGATTTATCTAAAGATGCAAATTTCTTGTAGAAATATTATTTGTCTATAATAAGAGTACGATAAACGTTTATAAGTAGATCTCAACTAAATTAAGAGTACGATAAACGTTTATAAGTAGATCTCAACTAAATTTTGTTTTCATAGTGGGATCGCATGATTAAAGATGACTTTCACATATAAATAAAATGTTTCCCCATTGGACAGATCACATTTCAATTTAAAATGCTGAATATTTATTGACAACAATAGAATATATCTTTAAATTGAAAAAAAATCTCATCCTTAAAAAAATCTTACACAATCCATTTGAACCTCATACTTCCGAATCAAAGTGCGTCATTGGTTTCGCAATAACGTTAGCAAACAGAGTGGTTCACATAATGACACATCCTGAATATTATCATATGACACTTTCTCACTTTGTATACGATTTCATGTCCGTCTGCTTTGAAGGTCAGATTTTGATGTTACATTCCTATCATATTCACTGTACATATCTAGGTCAACTGCCCCGTTGGTCTCGTGGTTGCAAGTGCGACTGCTGAGCGTGGGGTCCTGGGTTCGATTCCCGGGTCGGACAAAGTGTTATTGGGTTTTCCATTAGGAATTTCTTAGTAACAGTCCGAAGTTTGGAAGTTGGCGGTTTAATACCCCCGTGCCTCGGAAAGCACGTAAAGCCGTTGGTCCTGCGCCTGAACTCTCCCCGGTCGTGTCGGATTGCCGTCCCATCGGACTATGAGAGTAAAGGAACAGAGAGTGCACCTGTGTTTGCGCACACACTTGTGCACTATAATATCTCCTGCGTACCTTGCTAATCTCCATTGAGATTGGCCACCGTGACCGAAAACGGTCGGGGAGGCTATTATTACATATCTAGGTCATCGGAAACCACATTGAAAGAAAGTCCTTATTTTCTAAATTTAAGGAAAGGAATAAGAGAGTGCGGGAGTAGACAAAAGAAGAATCACTATCAAATAAAAACCACAGAAGAAGTACAGAACATAAAAACAGAAAATTACTATTAATTTATTTGGATCATAGAGCGTCAATAAATAGACTTAGCACATTCTGTCATTCTTCAAAGCAGGGATATTGAAGCTTTAGACAACATTCAACAACGATTTAAATAAACCGCCAATAAGAGAATTTCACTATGCATCAGAAAAAAGGACATAAAATATGTACCGAGGTGGCAGAAAAGAGGACACAGCCCGCCAACAGCGCCTACAGTGCATAAACAATAAGAAAAAAAACTACAAACATTTTAATCACCAGCGTCACGGATGAGGCAATAACATTTGCAAACAGAGTAGTCCACGTAATGCCACATCCTGAATATTATCATAAAACACTTTCTCACTTTGCAGCATTATTATGATTTCATGTCCATGTGTCTAGAAGGTCAGACTTCGATGTTAAATTCCTATCATTATCATTAAATCTGAGTATTGAAAAAAATCGCCTCAATATTCCTTAAAATATTTAGTAAAACAGAAGTGCCTTACAGAGAAAATCCTAAAATCATCCCAGAGAAGAATAAGAAAACGTTAACAACTCAATAGAATAAAGGTAAAGAAATAAACATCCAAATAAATAAAAAAAACACTCTTCATCCAACATCGTCACTGATCAGGCAAATATGCAAATAGCTTTACATAAGGATACATCAAACCTCAGAGAAACTGAGGTGTTATAGACGACAATCAGTATTATTTTTTAATTGAAGATCGAGTACTAGTTATACAATAGGAAGAACAAACAAGTATATTTAACCGAATCAACCAGCGTCACTGGTGAGGCAATAACATTAGCAAACAGAGTACTTTTCGTAATGGTAGGTACATACATTATAATATGACACTTTCTCATTTTGCAGCATACAATTTCATGTCCATCTGTTTTGAAGGTCAGACTTTAATGTTTTTTTTTTTTAATAATAATAAATTTATTTCATATCATTGTGGCTTACATTGCATGACGAGGAGTCTCCATTTAGGCATAGAAAATGCCTGTAGTTGAAGGCTCCGCTCTTCCCTTACATCATAAACATACAAGTAGGCAAATAACGAAAAGTGGAAAAATAAAAACAATAACGAAAGAAAATACGATCAATTATATAGGTGTATGTGTGTGCGCTCGTGAGTGAGGGTGTGTGAGTGTGTGTGAGGGTTAGGAGGGTTGTATTCATAACTTTATCTAGGTTATCACAAATCTGAGCATTGACAGAATTTCGCCTTGATATTATCAAAAATACAGTAACTCAATAGAAAAACATTGATGAAGCAAACATCCAATCAAACAAAACATTTTAATCAAGTATCTTCATTGATAAGAGAAATAAGCAAAATATAGCTTTATCTAATAGCACATCAAACCGCATTTGTTTAATGCTTATAGATAAGACTCCAAAAGCACGGTAATTTTATTACCATGGCAAAAGCTTGAGTTTCAAGATTGAATACTAGATAAACAAAAGAAAGAACAAACAAGTGTAATAAAACATCTAAATCAAGTATCCAGATCAGCCAGCGTCACGGATGAGGCAATACCATTAACAAACAGTGTTCACGTAATGCCACATCCTGAACACTTGACACTTTCTCGTTTTGCTTACGATATGTAGCTTCACGACTCTAAATGTGACGCTCGGCAGGTCATACTTTATGTGTATGCTAATAGCATGACTGTTACTATGTACCGATGCTTTGCTAATAATTAATTTTGTACAACTTATATTATTTAATTGACACTAATCGTCTGATTCGTATGTGATTGTGTCGTGTTTTACGTCAATTATAATATCAAATTGTTCAAATATCTTTGGATATAATATAGTGCCTATAGATATATAGCCACATAATGATCTTATTGGTGACTAGCTTAAGCCCGCGACTTCGTTCGCGTGAAACTTCACTCTTACCCCATTCACCCTCGAATTTCGAAAAACCCTTTCTTAGTGGATACCTAATCTTTACAAAGAACACACCCTCCAAATTTCATGTCTCTAGGACCAGCGGTTTAGGCTGTGCGTTGATATATCAGTTAGTCAGGACTTTGAATTTTATTTAGATAGATGTTCTTCAGAAAGGTTAGTACTTGCAACTGGCGTGCGTGTATAACCAGCATACGTAGTATGTAAGAATCATAACTGGTGGCCTTCTGTAGTTTTTGCCTAGCCAGCCCCATGAGAAAAAGGCATTTATGTATATATGTAAATATGTGTATTACAAAAATAACTCATTTAAATTTAAAGGCGTATTTAAACAGTCTTACTACTGTTTGTGTTTGATTTTCATGTAAGGTCTGCTGCATGAGTATTTTCTTTGGAAACCATTGCAACTGTTTACACATCTGTAAACCAATTATAAATAATTAAAACTTAAACCGATTTAAAACAGATTTTACTGCTACTGCGATAAATAAGACGTTAAAACAAACTCGTGCGCCGTAAATTAACAAGTCAGCTTACAACCGTAAAACAACCAACATATCTACTACTCTAACATTAGTATGAATGAATGGCAAACGCGAGTTAGTGCCAATTTGCAGTACATCGCAGTTTCTATGCGGATCTCATTGTGTATTTAATTACACCATGTTGTGTAAGACTTTTGTGTACGCAATGGATAGCGAAAGTTTGAGGTGTGACTTTACGCACGTATTTGGGACTGCTTCAAAATGGGGCTTAAAACCATCTAAAGACATCATTATCATCATCTGCCTAGCATTTTCCTAACTATGTTCGGTCGGCTTTCTGTCTAACCGGATGCAGCTGAATACCTGTTATTAACTACCGAAAATAAAATGCGCTGAGCTGGTAAAAACAAAGTGTATTATATCTGTATATCTGTCAATCAAAAGTAAACCCAAAAGGTAGAAAAAGCATAAACAAAAGGTATAAAAAGGTAAAATATCAAAAAGAAGAAAAGACTTGCACACCTGTATTTTACATGGAACAACTGCATACCTGACCTCCACAACCCAGTTACTGGGTAATCGATACCCCTTGGTAAGACTGATTCAACTTTCGGGCGTCTGACGATACATCACGACTGTCAAAGATCCACGAATGACAGCCGGGAACAACGGCTTTCTGATGCACGGAGGGTATGTAACGATGGTCACCAAACCAAGGACCAACCGTGGCAAATGTCTGAAAACATCGACATGAAATGACGGGTCAGACTAACCCCTAATATTGTGCTAATCCGGTGGTTACGGGAAACTCAGGACCAAACTTCTGCAGGTGCTAAGACCTTTGTCCAGCAGAAGATGTTTACAGCTGAATGATGATGATAATAAAACTGGTGCAGCTGTACGAAGGAATTTTTTTCAATGTATATTGTTCTTGAAATAACAAAAAGATGCATTGAGTGAAACTCCTAGTAAAATTCCTCGTGACCTAAGCAAAGTGGCAACCTCATACTAATGATATCATAATATGAATGTATATAATAATTATAAAGCAATGACTAACTAATAACTAAATCTAGTCAAGTATAAAGGTAATGAAGCTGGTCAGTACGCAAAACTAGAAAACAAACAAGCAATTAGTTTCAATACACACAATCATAAGCAGAAAGCTGCTACAGCAACTATAAACATAGCGTTATGAACCACTAAACATAGCATTATTATCACTTTTACTAAGAAAATCGAGTGTTGCCCGAAAAAACCAAATTCTTGACCCCGTAATCCGTTATCAAATCAAAGGCGAGGGATATGACAAATACAACCCACATGGATGACATTAGAACCGCATTTCTTTATTATACGCATTAAGTACGTCATCAAAAGATATTCGTGTCAGACGCACCTACGACATCCTTTTTCGAAAAGAGAGAAAAAAAGAAATTTCACTTCACACGCGTTCCTGTGTCCGGTTTACATCCAACGCTTTTCCTTCAAAGCAAACTACAAATCTAATTTTTCATCTAAAAACCTCCAATCGAACTATTTTGAACGTTATTCTGACGACGTTACGGGTGCTTGTAATCGAATTACGAATTTGATAGCGGTAAATTTAACTCTGTTTCATGGACAAGGCAAATACCTGTTTTCTGTATTATTTGATACACGATTTTGAACTTTGCTGTATTGGCATAAGACTGTATGATTGTACTTGAAAAGAGCATGTTCGTAAAGGTGTGTGAACTCTAGTCGTGGTTTACTCTGGCAAAGTTAATATGAATATCGAACGACTGACACTAAGCGATTTTGATTCTTATTTCGATAGGCATAAAGTAAGTAATGAGTGAAAGAGTAGGTAACAAGTGCAAGGCTATATAAGTAAATAAAATGTGGAAGAATAAAGAGGGGGAGGTTACATAAAATACATGAGATACAGAAAGCCGATGGGCCTCGGGCGACAGCAGCGAAAGCAACTTGTCGATGACTAATGTACGGAACTCTCATAGGTCATGAATGAGGTCACAGACACCAAAAAATGCGCAACCCTAAAACACCTGACCGATTTGTTGTGTTTCTTTAGAACCCCAATGATACTATAACCTTTGATGATAGCGATCTTAGGTCTTAGTTAAAGCATAACAGTCTAGGATTACTTATCTACCTACGACCTATTATACATATATTTTAGTATATTTCTCAACAGTATTAATTATGAAAATAATTAATGATACACAGGATCAGCATGACGTAAAGAGATGGCATAAAAGATAATGCCAGAACAGGTGCACAAGTCAAAACAAAAACTACAAATCTATTAACAAAACTAAACGATTCGATGTTATCAAATCTTGCGACAGATAATGTAGAATTTTAAACTAATAATAAAATTGTCAATAAATCCTCAAAAAATGTTTGAACTCTCAAAGTAAAATAAAAAAATAACTAAAACAATATTATTTTCACAACAAAAAAAAATGAAACCTCAATATTTTTAAAAAGTCATTAACGTTAAATACAATTCATACCCATAGTGAACAGTCATAATAATTGCTAATAAAATTATAAAAAGTCGTGAAATCTATCCTTACTGTCCATTCAAAACTTGGAAACATTACATCAGAAACTTTTACTCCAAGAGACGGACATACAAGAAAAATATTACTTTCACTCTTTGACCACCTTAATTTTTAAACTGACATAATGACCTTCGTTTTTGCAGAGAAATATGGTCTTTATCATTGGTGTGACTAGAATGTAAATCCTGTAAATATGGATGGTATCTAAGATGTTTGAAATGAGTGGGAGTCTGTGAGACAATGAGGGGTCAAAGGCTTCATGTGTTTCGCTAAGTATTGGCGGTTTATGTGTAATGTCATTTGAAAAGTAAAAGTTTGTGTTTACGTTTTATTTGACAGGAGTGATCTTAACCGTTGTTACTGTACTGTATATTATGCATTACGGAGTAGACAGATATTAAGATATCTATAGGGTTAAAATGGTAAATAAGATTACTTACAATGTTATAATGGGTAAGTAATTTTGATTATTATGAATAATTATCCCTCTCACCGAGAGGAGGCCTGTGACCCAGCAGTGGGAAGATTATAGGCTGATTATGGTATGGTATGAATCACCAATTGTAATTTCATCAAGCCATCAATTTGCTGATTCAGAGCATATGTTATTAAAATAATTATTCAAGAAAAACAAAAGCAAACTTTAGTTCAAAGTAGCACTAAACACTACGCCAATCGTGCTGTCAATTAGATTCAATGTCTAGGTTAGTAGACTACTATCAGACCTCTTACAAAAACTTAAATAATCGCTACTTCCATTTCATTGATGAAACCTTGTGCAAGATGATGCAATCGTTACACCCAATACGAACAACAAAGTCGTATTTCCATTGATCTTTATACGCAACCCACGGTACGAAACATACGTAATTTCACCAGATACCACCAAAAATTACACTTATTATGCAATTGCCGTAACAGAATTAGAGATTGTTCACAAAGATAGTTCGCAAATTATCCTCGGCGAATTTTCACCTATTGTCTGTGTGAGAAGTTGGCGTAACAACCAAAACAATGGCAAAGTTCACCGGAACAGAACATGGAAAGTCTATATAACCAACTGGGACTTGATATTGTTTTTAAAGTTACAATTGTAGCAACAAGGATAGTTGTGCCAGTGGAAACTGTAGCATGTGGTGATAATCATAGTCCCAAATTCAAAATGTGCCCAATGAAAAATCTGAGATGTGTCCTGTTACTTATACTAGTTGTTGAAGTGATACCTATAGAGATAGATCTGCAAGAAGGTGAAGAAATCAAAGCCAATCATGTTGATGATAGTCAGCTGAATGAATGTATTAGTGTGAGAAGAAGTACTGAAGTTGGAGTGTGTTTTGGGAAAGAGCTGTTGAATAAATTGAATAAGTATGACGAGGCTGATGCATTCAGTTTAGCTACTGGTGTTTCATTCGTGAGAGATGAAAAAACTCCGAGGGATATCGGCGCTTTCCTTGATAAAGATCCTATGGATTTTCGGTATACCTATTTTTAATTACTTGGTTACATTCATTAGTATATCTTAGAATGCAATCATAAAACTTAGTTTATTCGTGCAACACTAGAAATCCACTCAAAATTTTAAATGTGAAAACGAAAGGGATTCTATTACAATCAATACTGTCTCTTTTTCTAACAAGCATGTGCTATGCCTTGTACAGTATTTAATACACTAGACTTAAAAAAGTTTTTCAAATTCTATCTACGAGTAGACACTTACCTTGTTTGTTCTTTATTTGAATTTTTTATGTCTTTCATAGAAGAAATACTGCGCCGACTCCAAATAAATTCGAATAAGGAGCAAGAAAATAATTAAAATCATAGTGCCATTTCGTCTTTTAAAGTAAAGTAAATGAATGACACTTATATTAACACTATCTATCTCAACATTATTCTAATTTACAGTTCAATTCTCGAAGATGCAGGTAACTTGATTTCAAAAAGATCTCTTCATTGGGACCTTAGTAAATTCTATCCTGGGTTGGTCATGAGGATCGCCCCAACATTGGCCAATGGAGTACTTGAGTTTGTTATGGATCCGAGGGTTAAGGATAGGTCTTCATACCAACAGCCTGCTGAGGTATCTACAGGTACGTTGTGTCATTCCTTTTTATTTCAGTTTGATTTACAAATAAACTTACTTTTTATTCTTTATTTTTAATATTGTGTGTATGTACATACTTATGACATTGCTCCATGTAAATTAATACTAATATTCTCGGAACTCGACCCCAAAATAGTTGGGAAAAGCTAGGCAGATTGACTGACTTTCCATACCGTTAATAAACTGGGAAAACTAAACATATTTGCATTATCTATAATTCAATGTATAATGTAGCACAAATCTTCATTCAATTACCTACCTTAATATTTTGGCATTTGGATAAGATGTGATAATTTTGTAAGTATATAGCGCCATCTATCCATTTACCTTGAAACAAGCAAACTCAATGCCTTCAAGGTTGAGTTGACACTGAACTTGATACAGCGCTGTCTATCGGCAGAACTGCTAACTTCTGTAAATTAATCGATCGTTCAGATTTTTGTATTATTTCATCTTGTCTCCATGGAATAGTATTTTTGTCTGGGACACTTAAGTTTAGTTTGTGCTTAAAATAATTATGTATTAAATGTAAACGTTTTTAAGCAGCCGAAATGTATTTGGCAAAAATTATCACATCAGTGGTCTATTTTTCATTTATAACAATAATAATCTCACCATTTTCTTCAATTGCAGGTCGTCTCCTAGCAAGAAATCTGCTTGTCCCATTCCTTCTCGGCTTCAAATTCCAACTCACAACTTTACTGCCTCTATTACTGGGTCTACTATTGATTGCCAGTAAGAAGGCGTTCCTCCTAGCAAAGTTAGCACTCCTAGCTATAACAGTATTCGGTAGTGGATTTGGAGGAAGTGGATCAGGGTCATTTGGAGGTTTTGGAGGACCTTCCTTCTCGTCTTATGCTTATGAGAACCCAGGACATTTTCACGAACATGATCATCACACTACTTCAGGTTGGTAATATTTATTTTGATAATATTCTGAGATTAGAAGAGATTAACATTTTAGCTTCATTTTTTAACACTAACAGAGCCCAAGAAAATAACACGCACAGAATCTTTGTAATGATATTGTCGTATCAGCACTGCTTATGGGAATTTTACAGTACTCATCTAAGAAAATTAATCTCGCACAACCCACTCGTTTATTTTCAACCCCACAAATCAGTCTGCATTGTTTCGTTTTCCACATTGACTGGAGCTAAAATATTTAACATTAAGGTTAATTCTAGAGGTTAAATATATAGAAACAAAGCAAATACATGCAAAACTTTTTTAAATATATATAAGTAGGAATAGTAAAGTTAGCGACATCTAGTTTGAACTCTCGGAGACATTTACAACGTGTCCGTTTCCGATAGGTACGCTCACCTCTTGCCGGTGCACTGTCAAAAAGCCTTCCAATGATATCTTTGGATTTAATTATTCTGGACCTTAGTGACTTAGAATTTAAGTTGAAAATGCCTCTGATTGGATTGTGTAAGTATTTTGTGTTGTTGCTTTAGTAGGGTGAGCAGTTCTGTTAGTGCTTGGCAAAGGCGATGAAAATATTATATTTATATTCCGTAGATTTACTATCTTCTATTTATGTAGACTTCTCTATTTTATGTATTATTACTTTTTTAATGGGTTAAATTAATGTAGTTCCTATTAGTTTCATTTAGTAGAATTAGGTATATCTTAGTAGGTTTATTTTTATTTTCTTGACATTGATCAGCCAGTCCTTCTGCTTAATATTTATGTAACAGTTTCTTCAAGTCGTGGGTAGTTTTAAAACTCATTTATTTTCAATAATGCAATATTTATATAATGCAATATTGGTTTAGTAGCCGATTTATCTGTGTACTCATTTCCCATTTTATCATCCTCACCATTATTTGTGCAGAATTAACCATTTTTCTTTCTTCTACTTTCTTACTTTCTTTTACCAGCATCTTCCGTCTCATGTTACTTGGGGTCGGCATTCCCTTTCCTACTAATTGTTATGACAAACAATCATGAATATGGAAATAATGCCTTAAACAAAATCTCAAACGTCTGCCAATCGCACTTTATTCTACTTAAAAAAAAACATTCCTCCATTTTCTTACAGGTTACTATCGTCGTCAACCCCACCCAGACTACTACTACAGAGAGAAGTCAGCTGAACCCTCGACAGCGTCTCCCATCACTCCTGACGAACTAAGGAGTAGACTAGAAAGACTATTCGTTACTAAGAAAGACCCTGTCAATGAAAGAGAAGATGTCAGCGCAAGGAATAGGAATTTTGCTTGGACACCTATTAATACCGGTTAGAGGGTTTTTAACTGCAATGACATGTAGCTATAATTAATTGCATTAGGTAAGTAGTTAGTTTAATCTTGTAGTGATTTGGGCCTCATTACCAATATTGGATCCCAAAACATCGATACTATAGTTATTATTCAATTAGCCTGCAATGTACGGTCACCAAAGAAGATAGTAACTAGGGTCGTCGGATATAGTTGAAGTTTAGTAGGAAACCGATGGATGTTTTCGAATACAATTTAATGTAATTAATAGAAAACAAACACATAATCAAATTAAGTTTCATTCGAAAACATCCATCGGCTTCTTACTAAACTTCAACTATTTTGACCCTGGTTACTTATTTCTTTTGGTGGTACTTTATATATAAGTAGTGAGTTTTTGTAATTTAAGTTACCATAGTTTTCCTGTTGCTTAGTAGTTTGCATTTACTTGTATTAAAAGACAGCAGTTAATTTATTTACTTCTAGTCACCACTTTTTCTATTCACTTCTATTAGGTATTTGAATTGAAAGTTTTTCAGTTGTCGATAAAACTGAAGTAATCAACCATTTTGTTTGATTAGAGCACAGATGTATATAACATACTGTATCATTTTTTAAGACACTTAATTTATAAATTTGGTTACTTAAATACCTAGTAATATATATTTGTAACTCCGAAATAAAAATGTATAAAAAAATATTCAATCAGTCTTTTAATAATTACTACTTAATTTCCACACGGACAACTACGTACGTCGCGTCGTTTGCTCCCCCGTAACCAGTCCTGACTCTCTTTGTATTTTGGGTGTTGAGATCAAAAATACAAACGTGGTATACAGGGAGGTTTTATAAAATTGTGGCTGTTATTTGAGTGTTTTGTGCTGACTTAGGACTTCTGATAACCAATAAGTCAATTGATTAATCAGCCATTGGCAATTGCAGTAGCTAAGAAATCAATACAAAACTCAAGCAAGTAACCAAAGAACATAGCACATTAATACCTTCCTCATTAACAGTAGTTACAACTAATTAGGTTAAAGAAAATAAGTGTTCTGCCGTCTCCGGTCCACACCTATCTTTAGAAACATCCTCTACACGATTACACGCTCTGAATGTTAAGAAAATGGCCGCACAGGTAGGAAGAGTTTCCGATTCGGACCCAAATGGAAATAAATGTGGACGATATGTTCTAGCTGCATCCGTTACTATAATTGTTAGAGTATTAAAAGATATAAATTGTGTGGTAGCATGTTATTTTCTTGTAAGGAAGTCTGTGGATCAAATGGTTAGTTGTAGGTTGATAATGATAGTGATTGATGCGATGTAAAAATTGTATAATATGATTGGCTGGTTGTAGGTGGAGTGTTAAATTGAACGCGTTACTTGCTGTAAAGTACATCCTCACTTATAATATATTTAATGCATATGTTGTCTGTGTTCCGTACTGAGTATGTTGTTACGGATCAACAGACCGTCAAATTTATTTGAATATAAATGTGTTTTTAGCAAAGTTTTATACATCCGAGCTTACTAATGAAAAGCAAATTGGCAACCCGTAATCAATTTTAAAATTAAAGAAAATATTATATAGTCTGACTTTGTACGTGACATGTACCAACCCGCACTGGGCCCGCATGATGGTTTACGGCCCAGTCCTTCTCACAGAGAGGAAGCCTGTGTCCCAGCAGTGGGAACATTATAGGCTGAGTATCTTGCAATGGCAAAGGCTCACTCCCAATTGATAGGATTGATAATTGAAACGTACCTACTTGGCAAAAGGTGGGTGAACTAGACACCTCTGTATTTCTGTATTCCCCAAATTGATATACCCCGATGAATATTGCTATGTTTTTGGTACTTTGGAACAGCATGACAGGAGCTACGTAGTAACACTGTGGTTTCCATATTAAGCCTCAGACTAAAATGGGGCACCGAGACATTAGCGTAAGAACAATTACAATACATTACCTCCAAACAATCAAGCCTACAATAATATAAATTTGATGAGCACACAAATTTATAAACCACCTCTACTTGTGCTGCTTTCTTAGTTTTTTATCTGAATGCCGGTGAGCCATGCGTTCGAATCGCGTGCGATGCATTTTGCGTGTACATTCAAAGCTTTCTCGGTTTTCTTTGATAGAATTCTTTGGTTATATCTGGCGTTGGACTAGGTTTTGCTGTTGTATTTGCTTGGATTTTATGGTTGAAAAAATTCGTCGTTGCTTCCTAGCTCTTTTGGATTTTATAACTTCGTGGACAGTCTTTTAACATTCATATTTTTCGGCTATTAACATTAGATACTGAAATGGGACTGTGCGGACCAGGATGGTCCAGGATAGTCACATAGTGGATGCTTGAAGACAGGCATCGTCACCGAGGTAGGCCTAAGAAACGCTAGCTTGACGATTTGGACTCATTCTTGATCGATTGGCTCGAGAAGACAAAACACAAAGAAAATTGGAAAACTATGAGGGCCATCTTTGCCCAGCAGTGGAACATATGTTAAAAAAATAAAACATTAGATACATGTTTTGCTAGAACGTAATTTGGAAGTTCACATTATTATGTCATCTGAATTTTACACTATAATTTTTTGCTTCTTCCTTCAACCATTGCAAGATTATTTTCCAAATTTAGTGATCAGGTCAGAACCAACTGAAACTGTGATTAATTTCTTCGCAGAAATTGGTGCATAACAAAAATTGTCACAGTATTTCTACTTTTTCTTCCGTTGTCAGCCGAGAAAAGACGTGATATAATTTATGCTCAGAAGAGGTAATTTTAATTGCACTTCAGTTCCAAGACCATGATTCACTAAAGCTATAAAAAAATTGGTTCCATAATGTAGCAAAATGGTCATCATCTCCCTGGCCTAATCCCGAATATGTTGTGATCGGCTTCCAGTCTGATCAGATGCGAGAGTACCAGTATTTTACATGGAGCCACTGCCTTTTTTTTTTTTTTTTTCGCTGAGAAATGACGTTACGCATCTCCGCTCGTCGGGGGAAGAGACGGAGTATGCGGGACTCCCTGCCAGGGTGGCAGTATACCCACTAAAACTCAGCGGTGTTCCCTCATCGCCTTGATGGGGAGGTCATGGGAATCCGGCTCAGCCTTTGCATCCGCAACCCCCCCAGCGCATGCCCGCCTAGCTGGCGGGCCCCGCATGTCCCCCCGTCTGGGGGGGGGGCTACGGGAATGGCCGGGAACACCTGGCCATTCCCGTCCGGCACTGGTGGAAGCCTGTGCAATACAGGCGAGGGTGCCCCCGCACCCGTCGCCTGCTGGCTTCCACCTGGGAGGAGTCGGAGATGACTGTCATACTGACGTCTTCTTCGACCCCTCCTCCGCCTTCGGAGCGGCGCCGCGAGAGGGTCTTCCTCCCGCACGCGCTCCGCCGCCTCCTTCTGGGACATGACGTGTTCGCAGAAGGAGGCGACTGCCGCCCAGGACCCCTCATCCCCTAGCATGGCGTTGACCAAGCCGGGGAGCGAGAGGTCCGTTCCGATCGCCGCGGTGAGACTGCGGCGCGGCTCGGACCACGACGGGCACACCTCGAGAGTGTGCTGCGCCGTGTCCTCCGCCGCGCCACAGTCGTGACACGACGGCGTCTCCTCCCGCCCGATACGGTGCAGGTACGATCCGAAGCAACCGTGTCCGGACAGCACCTGCACCAGACGGAAGGAGAGGAACCCGTGCGGCCGCTCGAGCCAGTCTTGCAAGACCGGCCCAATCGCGTCGAGGGTTCGGCGGCCGAAGGCTGCGGCGGCGAGGTCCCGCGTCCAGTGGACGACTATGGCGTCCTTCGCCTCCCGCCGGACGGCCCCCCGCTCTTGCGGGGCTGGGCGTTCTCCTCTCGTCCTCCGCCCCGCCGTCCATTCATACACTCTGGCGAGCACCCACGCCTCGAGCTCCCAAGGCGGGGTGCCGGCCAGAGCGCATGCCGCGGAGAAGCCGACCGTGCGGTAGGCCCTCGCCGCCCGCTGGGCTATGGCCCTTTGGGGGGCCCGCAATGCGGCGGCGTTCTCCCTCCTGTGGAGGGAGTCCTCCCAAATAGGGGCCCCGTAAAGGGCCATACTCCTCAAGATGCCGGCGTAGAGTTGCCGGCATCTCGCGCTGGGCCCCCCCAATGGAGCCACTGCCTACCTAACCTCCACAACCCAGTTACTTACTGGGTAATACTATACTATAGTATAGCAAGATGGTAACCATATGCAATTTTTCCAATACAACACACGAACACACTATATCTCTACATATATATGAGCAGACTGTTATATAGCGGTCCAGTCTTGCTCCAACTGTCTCTAGGATTGAATATAATTGATTATCAGCTGCTTCCGTTACACTAACACACAGTTTTTACTACTGACATCGTTAATTGTGAAGCTGTTAATGAGCTAGTTAGCTCTAGATCACAAGAAGCACTAGACTTATATACAGATTTCGAGCTTTTTCTGCAGCCAAAGTTTTGACGAATAGTCATGCTATTTTTCTTCGGGTTTTTGGATCGTTTGCTTGGACCTTTAGCATAACTTGCCTATGATATTTCCACTGTTGGGAAACAGGCCTCTCTGCATGTAAGAGGAAGTAAGCCATAGATACAACGTCTCTGGGACTTCTTATCATAGATTTAGTTTGTAAGCCTTTTTGTGACCATATCATTGATTCTGCTTTTAGGTCAGTATTGTGATACAGTTTAATAAATATTAATTGATCTAAGTATTTACAGTTTTAGTAATTCCAATGGATCTCGTTGGATGCGAGAAGCACAGAACCTGTCGAAGTGGAGGTACTTTGTCTCCCGTTTATTTCCAGCAGTGGACGTGTTTCTGTTGATGAATTCCAATGAGTTCCAGATAAATTTCAGTCTATCTACTCAAAACTTAATTAATAATATTCATCACACACTTTACTGAAGCATTCGTGGTTGAAATTCTGTCCCAGTGCCAAATCTAGAACATTTGTCTTAACCAGTGACAGGCTTTACTAATTGGTCCCATTTATTTTCTCAAATAGTTCTTAGGTACTCTTTACTTCATTTATGATGATAACAAAATGTCAGCTCGTCACTTTAATCACTAGTATCGTCATTTTAATAAAATGTAGTTTGCTTATTCAGATGACTTTTTATCTTGCATGGTGTGTCGTTTGACTAAACTGTGTACTTAGCTTTATCTTAAACCAACATGACTAATATTTAACAAAATATGAGTGACTATTATTATAACATTTGTTGAATTAAAAGTAATAAATTACAGTTGCATGGCAGAAGGCAATTACAATAAAATTAACAGCATTTTCTTTTCGTGAATACCTGAATAATAATTTTTAGTAATTCTAATAAATTTTATTATATCACTTCTACTTGCTACGAAGTCTGTCTTAAATAATACACTTGGTACGAAAGAATGAAGGATTTAATCAAATTTCTAAAAATACAAAAAGGGACACCAAAATAATTACTGTGAATATAAGAGTTTCTCAAATCTCATTTAGATGGGTCGATATGACGAAAATTACGTAAATTAAGCATTGTGCTTTTATAACCATCATTGCATTTTTTTTTCATATTTCCTTTCATGACCAGATACCTCGTTCCCACATACCTTGTTTTTAACATCATCAACGAATAAAAAACTTTATACGTCTATATAAGTAGGTACGATATACATTCTTCTTCCTGGCTTCCTTCATCTTTGCCTTTTCTACTTTCCTCAGTTTTATCGTCTTAAAATAGATAAAAAAATTCAAGATTTATAATCTTTAATTTTTATTAAAGATTATAAATCTTCAATTTTTTAATCTATTTTTTTATTTATTAGTAATAGGTGCGTCCAACCAAAATGTTATGCAAATCAATAAACATAGTTCTTCTAATGAAATGCAAGGAAAATCCGATCCAGTTGGAAATGGAAATACCAATTACAACGTTGTTGTGGTCAGTATTTATGAAAACGAACGATCTGTAGTTAGCGACAATGTTCATGCAAATGACAGCGGCCAGTCGACCGCGACAGTAGAAAATAATAAATTGCTATATTGATCGTACCACCTGTAATTACATGACACGACAATTGTGGGTAATTTTGGTTATACGACTTGTTCGTTGACTTTTTAATGCTTTTCATTATCTGTTCTTCCTTCTGTATCTATATCTATACTAATATTATAAAGCTGCAGAGTTTGTTTGAACGCGCTAATCTCTGGAACTACTGGTCCGATTTGAATGATTCTTTTAGTGTTGGGTAGTCCATTTATCGAGGAAGGCTATAGGCTATCACGCTATGACCCTCAGGAGCCGAGCAAAAAGAAAAAAGTCAGAATGAAATTATAAAAAAAAAAAAAAAAAGAACGCTAAGCGAATACGAAGTATTGCGACGGGATAGGGGTACAAGAAATTTCACGCGGACGAAGTCGCGGGCAGAAGCTAGTCTTTAATAGGTATCATAAAATAATATCAAAGTTACTTTTCGTCTGTTTGTGCACTTACTTTTCCTTAACTATACAACGGATTTAGATACGGTGTTCATAATCATTTAGACATTCCGGAAGACTTACGTGTATACATTATTTTTTTACCTGGACATAGCTACTATAATTATAGTACCTTAGGTACTAAATCCATGGACTCAATGTTTTTGGTCAGAAATCTCGATGTTTTTGTCGCCACATCAGTGGATCACACCCGAGCCAAAGAGGCGCCGAGGGAGTAGCTTGTGTTGTATAATAATTAAATCATCAAGTCCTAGATCGGTTACTTCATTGATTTCATTAAATAATACTCACTCATTTCTTTGTTGAGTTTATTGAGCAGTGTGGCAGTTCTCGTCTAGACATATTTCGTCGTTTCCAGCGCTCGGAGAGTTTTCTTCAGCATTTGATAGTTCCATATCACGCAACGATGTCTTCATTCCGTTGTAAAGAAATCATTTCCTCGGTAAATTCATTTAATTAGTTTGGTAGTTCGTTTTTGTGCCTGTTGCTACGCTGTAAGAATTTCTTTGTATGGTTATAGCTTAAGATGTCTTCACTCTTTTGGTATGAGAGAAACTATGTGGATTATTCGAGGTATGAGATATTTTTAATTTCATCATTGTCAGGGTGAAATAACATACAGCCGTACCAAATTTCAAAATGAATTTATTTAACCTGTCGTCCCCAATCAATCTAAAAATAAAACAAACTTTCAGTTTCTATAATTTTCTTTAAGTCGTCATTCGTTGGTTTCTTTTAAGAATATTTTTCATCATCATTACAAACTTATAATTAAATTTATTATTAATCTAATAATAACAGGGTTAATACAGTACGCAATTATTATTTCTGTTTTATAAATAAATAAATAAATAAAAGGTACTCGCGTAACCACCTTGCCGATGATCGACATCAAGATGTTATTATTATAAAGAATAGTCAATAAATAATTATATAAATTAACTACTTATTCTAAACAGCACCGTATAAATAAAATAATATAAATAACTTATTCCTTTAACTTATCCGCTATTTTTACAAAATTGGACAAACGTAGAACAGAAATGCACAGTACCCGTCGACTAGCCTAAAAAGTCTTATTTTAATTATGATTAATTCATGATTATAATTTATTATTTGTATAATTATATACTTATTAGCATTATTATTTGGTGCGTCCGATTAAACAACCCTATCTAACTAATGTACTGAACATACATACACACATGCAAAAATCGCGTACGCAATCTTATTTACATAATAAGTTATATCTTTTATATCATCAGTATTATGCATTGAATAAATAATAATAAACATGGGACTAAACTAGCGAATAAATTACTAATTAAATTAACTACCTAGTGTCGTTTGAATAAGCATAATAAATAATAATTTTTTGGTTATACATTATTCCTTTGCAAAAGGTCCAAAACGATGTTTGGGCTAATATAGTGCAAATAAAAAATGCCGTGTCGTTGTGAATTTTGTAAAATATGGAGTCGTAAGCCTGTTGTATTTTCTAAAACCTACTGCTTCTTGGCATAGGCTTTGTAGGCCCTGTCCTGTGCAGCGGCTTCGTCTTCCACGCTTCTCCTGTAGTGACCTCCAGGTCCTGTGGTGTCGAAGTCGCTGCCGTAGTGAGCTGACGAGTACGTATGACTCTGGGACACCTGAGGATGCTTCACAATCTCATACGTAGTCTTCTCATGAGACTCCCCACCAGATACCAACTTCTTCAATCCGATGATCGCCGACAAGAGCAGAGCTATCTTACCGATAAGTAGAGCCTTTCCAGCAATCAGCGCTATCGCGTGGAACGCCATCATCAGAAACCCACCTTTGATTGCAACACCGGCCATTATAGGGCCCATCATTTTCTTAAGTTTACCCCTAGCTTCGTTTAGTGACCGTCCAACATCTTCGCCGACATCCATAGGAGATATGAAGACTCGATGTGTCTGCATCAACTTTGTAGTTGCAAGCTGCAAGTATTTGTCGATTTTGTCCGATGGTAGTGATTCGAGGTCTTCATCTTCGGGGAGAGCGTTCGGGGACGCTCTACCGGCTTCAGCCCGCTTCACTAACGCGATTCCATCGAGGATGGGCAGCGTGTCCATGCGCGCCGCCCTATCCGCTAACTTCGTCGCCTGGATCTTCAAACACTTAACTATCTCCTGGGACTTCTCACAGTTGTCGTACACCTTGCCCAACAGCCTCAGGCTAGCTCCAAAGGTGTCAGCCGAAGCCGAGAGCACACAAAAACACAAAAGGACAATACCGCGGCACTGCATCTTGTTGGAAAACCGCGGGCGTCCCCTCAATGTGGACCGATGTCCGGCTGATGCGGTTGCGTCTATTGAAATGTGCACTGTGTAAATGTGCACTGGCATTTATCTATTTTCACCGGGAACTACATTTATCTATAAATCTTTTAGAGCGTGCAATCGTTGCATCGTATGGCCGTGCACTGAGGCGTGCATGTGCACGTCGGGAGCACGCTTGTATGGGTCTCGCCTTGTGTGTGTGGGTGACCAGTCATCGCTCTCATGCTGACGAAGCGGATTGTCAAAGTCAAGGTCACTGTCAAGGATTAGAATTTGTGGGAAAATCCTACTTTTCTGGCTATTTAACCGAATTACTGGATTCAATATATCTAACAGTCTATCTAGTGTTGGCAAACTCATTGAAGCATATATGGATCACGAGTCAGTTTTTGTTCAGTCTATAAATAGGCAGATTATTAACGATAATGGCAAGTTGAACATTAATACTCTAGATAAAACTGGTGGTGATAATTCCGGATAGGGACGGGAAACAGAGAAACTTGGATAGTTTGACAATTTTGCTTAACTTTAGTAGTAGCTTAAAAGATAACAGAGGGGCAATTCTCGTAATTTTAAGAACGTTCACAGTCTATCTGAGTCTCAATCGGTCAACAATACCTGTAAGAGTAGCCCCTATTAAGTACTACTGGCTACCAACATCTGTCACCATGCAGATCCACGCTTTGGAATGGGCAACTAGCTTCAACTTTCTGACTAACTGACAGACTATTTAATTTTGACAATTCAAAAGTGCCTGTACAAGGTTTAATTGAAATAAATGATTTGAGTTTGAGTGAGTTCGTTTAGGACTGGTTAGCTAAACGGCTTACTTTGAATAAATTATTAAATTTTGTATTTTATCTTCAAAGTGTACCATCTCTTCGGTAGTAACCACTTCAATAGAACTTCAGTTTATTAATACCATACTTTGCCTCACCCTTTGGGCAGATCGGCCTGATTTTATACAAATACTCGTAAATTTAATTAACCATTGCACAAATATTTGAATCAAGAATTCAGCATAATTCTAAACCCTAGCGTAGAAATTTATGGTCAGTTATAAAAAAAACATTTGTTCTTCCATACATTTTGACCGCGTTGCATTGAATTTCTCTAGGAAAAAACTTTTTTTTTTAATAAGCGACGAAAAATTTTAGTCTAGAATCATAAATATGCTCATTTCATGGCTACAGTTTACTGGCACTGGTATTTTGTTTTTCCTATATTATCGTGTTAACTTCGTAGTATTTTATGACATCCACTATATCCTCACTAGGTCTACAACATGAACGGGAGGCAATTTAATTCGATCTCAATTACGATGCGATCAACTCAGTTCGAACACAACCTACATCTGTTTACTGCATCTGTGTAGAATTTGAACAATCTTCCATATCCTGTCGATTTCTCGAAATATTTACTGCTGCGGAGCACTTTTCCTATAAATTCGAGTTACAGTTAAAATAATAAATGGTGTGGTAGTCAGTGATATTTTCGTTTTTAGCAGTATACGGTTATAGGCTAATTAACCGACTTCAAAAAAAGGAGGAGGTTCTCAATTCGGTTGTATTTTTTTTTTTATGTTTGTTACCTCAGTACGCCAGTTATTTATAAACCGATTTGGAAAATTCTTTTTTTATTTAAAAGGATATACTTCCAGATTGGTCCCATTTTTATCAAAATCCAGTTCTGATGCTGAGATCCACGAGGAATTGAGGGAACTCTTCAAATATTATAGGGACACCTATAGCGATTTGGGTATTTTTTACAGTTACTCATACATTTGCTCTCGGAAACCACCATTTGGTGAAGTGGAACTGATGAAGAAGACCACAGATGGCCAACGGAACTACTTAATAATAAGTATTTCACGGGTTGCGATT
The DNA here is from genome assembly GCA_951800025.1 of Oligia strigilis. Taxonomy (NCBI): domain Eukaryota; kingdom Metazoa; phylum Arthropoda; class Insecta; order Lepidoptera; family Noctuidae; genus Oligia; species Oligia strigilis. Next base: position 1,373,899 of record OX637563.1, on the reverse strand, counting down.
CGATTACTTTAATATGGTTGCTAAGCAATTTATGCTCGTCATAATGCAAATGGTGAAATGGAGCTGATGGTGGAATACTAGGAGAAGTCACAAATCAAGAGTCAACAATTAACGTCCCTGCATCGGGAAAAGCAATATTTTGTAAAAGGCGTTGGGCAAGTTGACATTAGGCTATTGTAACTTAGACACATTATAAACAGACCCACTTAAAAGCGAGAAATAAAAACTTTTTAACAAAAAAAAAACCGCCTTCCAAAAAAACACTACAAAGCGAAAAATACCTTTAATTTCGGAAGTCGGTGGCAAAAACTAAATGAGGTACAGATCCAAAGACACCGACTTCCGAAATTAAAGTTATTTTTCGCTTTGTAGTGTTTTGTTGGAAATCGGTATTTTTTTTGTTAAACAGATTTAAAAGATGCTTTTTAAAAGAGGGGCTCGTGGCTAAATAATAAGAGCCACACAGGCCGATCGATCAGGTTAAGCTACGCTTTCCGCAGTTGGTCTGTGGATGGGTGATCATCTTTACATACCGAGACCCCTCCGTGCCTCGGAAAGCATGATAAGCCGTTGGTCCCGGCTGTCATTCGTAGATCTTTGACAGTCGTTACGGGTAGTCAGAAGCCCGAAAGTCAGACAACCAGTCTTACCAAGAAGTATCGTATTACCAAGTAACTGAGTTGTGGAGGTCAGATAGGCAGTCGCTCCATGTAAAATACTGGTATTCAGCTGCATCTGGTTAGACTGGAAGCCGACCCCAACATAGTTGAGAAAAGGCTAGGCAGATGATGATGATGACACTTATAGGTGGAGCCTGTATGTTTGCATCCCTTTTTGGTGGTTTTTTTGGTTTTACATTTTTTGGACTGAGAGGTGAGCTGTGGTGGCCCACTGGTAACAGCCCCGACAAGCACAGGCTATGTAGGTTTTATCATGTTTATTTGTTAAACATAGATAGCACAAGCTATATATTAATGTTTTAAAGCAAATAAACAAATTCTATTCCATTCTATCAAAAAAACCTCCACGACTGATCATAATTATGATGGTCCGACGCATCCTGTGCAAACACTCAGACAGCTCCCTTCATCATCATCTGTCTAGCCTTTTCCCAACTATGTTGGGGTCGACTTCCAGTTTAACCGGATGCAGCTGAATACCAGTACTTTACATGGAGCGACTGCCTATCTGACCTCCACAACCCAGTTACTGGGTAATACGATACCCCTTGGTAAGACTGGTTGTCAGACTTTCGGGCTTCTGACTACCCGTAACGACTGTCAAAGATCCACAAATGACAGCCAGGACCAACGGCTTAACGTGCTTTCAGCGGCACGGAGGGGTCAAGGTATGTAAAGGTGGTCACCCATTCACAGATCAACCGCGGCAAGCGTAGCTTAACCTGATCAATCGACTTTTGCGACTGTTATTATTTGACTTATTCACAGACAGCCCCCATAACATGGCAATTTTTGAAGTGAAAACTTGTTTAGGCGTGTTTGACATTTTTTGAGATGGGAGAAAACCATTGAACTCGCGCCACTGTTACCGTAAGCGACACCGCGCGTGTTTTAATTATAAGGCGATTAAAAAAGTACCCGCTTCGGATCTATCCCGGTGTCCTCGGGATGTACTCGGTTTTAATTTATTTATTTACTATGGATGACTTACAGCTAAAACCAACAGGATAAAAAATAGCGTGTGACACTGACAGCCAATTACAAGTCATCACTTCTAAAAACAGATTGGAAAGAAAGAAAGAGTGTGAACAACACAACACAGCTACCAAAAAAAGAAAAAAAAAGTATAACAATCAAGCTTAAACTAAATTTACATTTCATATTCACTACAAGAATAAAAACCTGAACATACAAAATCTTAATTAATAAAAAAGCTAAGGCTCAGGCACTTTCTGGCCGAGGATACACCCGTTATGAAAGGATCAAAATCATGCTGTTTACATATGTCATTAAAGTTACTACTTGCACGCACTATAAATGAATTTTGCCTGTAATTCGTAGAGGTAAATGGAACACGCAACGGTGCGTTCCATCGCTTCGACCTTCCAGGAACGTTAAAATAAAATTTGGATAGAATATCGGAGTTGTTAATAGAATTATTGAAAATTTTTAATAATTAAATACAGTCAGAGATTGCTCGCCGATTAATTAGGGGTAATATATGATACTTCTTACAGAGGTTGAGGTAATCCTCAGACCGGTAGGGTACTTTCTGATGATAACACAAACACAAATACTTGATGAACCTTTTCTGGATGGTCTCTATACGATCGATGTACTTGTGATAACATGGATTCCAGATTTCAGACGCGTATTCCAAGTGGCTTCTAACAAAGGTACCTACAGTAAATAATTTTTAAAGTTTTGGCTTGAGTGAAGCACTTGGATAGCCGCATTATGAAGCCTAGTGCTTTAGATGCCTTAGCGACTATGGCATCGACATGAAATTCAAAGGTAAGCTTAAAATCGTGATATACTCCCAGATCTCGGATGCAATTTGTTCTAGGTAGTACTTTATCCCCTTAGATATACGATGAAGGTATAATTGAGAGCCTTTGAGAATAAGTTAGAACCGAACATTTAGCAGGGTTAAGATCAAGCTTACTCCCTCGACAATAAGCCTCCAGACGATGTAAATCTTCCTGAAGTGCAATCACGTCCAGATGTGATAATATTGAGAGATTAATGTCATCACATAATCAGCCTATAATGTTCCCACTGCTGGGACACAGGCCTCCTCTCTGTGAGAGGGAGTGGGCCGTAATCCACCACGCGGGCCCAGTGCGGGTTGGCAGATGTAACATGTCTTCGAATTTTTGGTTCTAGGACATGCCAGTTTACTCACGATGTTTTCCTTCACCGTTTTGAGAGCAGTGGTGATGAAATAATTTACTTGGCCACCACAGCTCTCTGGTTTTAATGTATATCCGATATATATCAGTAACTGATGGCAAAGTATTCTATTTGTGTTTTGTTTTCACTTCTGTCGGCACTCCCGGAGTGCCACTGTTTTTTTTATGGACGGACACATGAGGTTTAGTAATTGGGTTCGTACCCAAAGGGTGCCAACAGAACCCCCGTTCCGTGTCCGTCCGTCTGTCAGCAGGCTGTTCACATGAACCGTAATAGGTAAACAGTACCTTGTGGTACGGAACCCTTTGTGTGACCGAGCGGAAACCATTTTGACAATACATTGCCAAGTCCAAGTCGAAGTGGACGCTAACATGCAAATAAATATATCTACGAAGAAAAACACATCTCATTAACACAACGATGAAAGGCAATAAATTAACCCGTAGCCAATATCCATGTTAATCCGTTAAATCATTAGAAAACCAACATGTCTCGAATTGATTTATCTTCAGTAATTGGTAGTAACAACCTATCGCTCGACATCGAAGAAATTATCGAATAAATTACATAATAGTATGCACGCGAACACGAATGTTTTGTTTTAATCTGTCTTTTATGACAGTTTCGATTTTTTAGGGTTGAGCACAAGTGTAAGTATTCACTGTGGATTAAAAGTCCGTACGCTCTGACTTAGGTGTCAAGTCATCATCATCTGCCTAGTCTTTTCCCAACTATGTTGGGGTCGGCTTCCTGTCTAACCGGATGCAGCTGAATACCTCCACAACCCAGTTACTGGGTAATACGATACCCCTTGGTAAGACTGGTTGTCAGACTTTCGGGCTTCTGACAACCCATAACAACCGTCAAAGATCCACGAATGACAGCCGGAACCAACGGCTTAACGTGCTTTCCGAGGCACGGTTTACTGACTTAGGTCTCAAGTATTAACTATTTTAAAAGAGTAACGGTGGAGTTTCTTGCCCATTCTTCTCCATACGAAAACTACCTTTTGGAAGGGGGGCGACTAGAATCAATTCTATTTTATTTATTGTAATTTTTGACGTTCTAAAGTGCCTTTGTGCCTATTTGAAATAGATGATTTGACTTTGACTTTTCCCGATCATATTCAAAAACTTCACGCCTTTTTTTCCTGAAAGCATAAGCAGAAGTGTACCTATTGATCATAGTTCCATATTCCAGATGAGAAGCCTATTAGGTAGGTACCTACTAGTAACCGAACACAAAGGAAGTGCGAATAGAAAAAACCCAATTACTAACACTTTGTCCAAACCCCGGATTACCTATATGTTTCATATGTTAATGTGTCAGTGTTTTAGCTTAGTAATACACCATACATACGCATAGGTAGAAGAAATTCTTTACATAAATATTGGTTTGGAAATGTGTAACATTTTTAGGCTATTATTTTTCTCTAACTTGTTTCCGTTCATTCATAAAAAACAATTTTATTTATGAACGTGCTAATGTAAATGTAAAACACCGCCACCTATTGATCAATCGTTGAACTTACTACATCTAGCGTGAGGGTTTCCCGCACGATGCGATATTGTTTGTGTCACGAATGTTTATGTTTACCTTACTGTACTGCGGGTCGAAATAACTATCTGAAACTCGATAATTTCCTGAATTCCCAGCAGCTCATTAGTAATTCCTCTGATATTTGTAAAACGGTAACACTTATCAATGCAGCAATGGAATCGTACTTCATATCAGAATCTTTTTGGTTTCTTTTGCATGAAAAAATTAAGACCATCATTTTACCGGCTAATAAGTCTTTTCAGTTTCTATTCATTGAATTTTTTTTTTTTTTATTAATTTTAAATGTGTCCTACCTACTCATTAGTCAAATTAACATCAATAAATACGATCAAATAAAATTATGAGTTTTGGTAAAGGTGGATAAGTGATTGTGTCTGTGTTAAATCTAAGTTTGTATCAGTATACGAATTGCAAAAACCCAACAACATTTGCTTAAAATGGGGATCGAACCAAAGACCTCAATGTCCAATAATTGACCAATGAGGCAGACAAAGCGTTTCATAAACTTTTTCAATTATGTTTTCAACAAAAATCTGTCATATTCTATGTAGGTATAGTAGTGCCTCAAACTCCTTCTATTCGCCTTTCATTCATTCTCTCAACCATTGCTATTATGTGTGACTATAATATCCTATGCTCACATGAATCCTCATTCCTCATACATAAAGTGCGTGTAGTTTGAGAGTGGTGCTTAACACGTGATGAATCTTATATAGCTGTACGCACAGTTAATAATAGTGGAGTACAGGCGCTGGTGGTGCTGGCTCGAGGTTGGTATCATTCTACATTTGCGTATAATATTTTTCCATGATAAAGGTCCTTTTTCACGGTATAAAATTAAGCCGTATCCACAAATTAAAATTGAAAAGAGCTTGTTTTATATGTATATCTGCCGGATAACTTATCCCAGAAATAAACTTAGTTTTTTTGTTGAAACAAATTCTATATGTTGTACAATTCCTTATAACTAAGCAGTAGATATGGAAAAAATCATGACCCCTGAAAGTAAAAAGGATGGCACGTGAAAAACGTTTTCCTTGGGTGTTTAGATGTTTTCAGAAAACTTTTAGCAAAATCACATCCGTAATGAGATGAAATCGTAAAATCTAGCGGAAAATAAAACAGCAGTTACTTCATTTATACGTCGATGCACATATCAAAGAAGTGACCAATTGACACAAAACCAAATCAAAATCATTGTGTTTGCATCTGGAATTGCTTGCTAGTTTTGCTGAAGGGTTTGTTCTTCATATTTCACGTGATGACTCGATGATCGACTGATAAGCTGTCTAGTAAAGCTACCCAAACCCATAGCTAAATGTTTTGTTCCCATATTTTATGTATGAAGGCACGGTTGGCGCAGTGGTTAAGCGATTGACTGCTGCGCTGCGTGTCGCGGGTTCGATTCCCGCACGGAACAAATATTTGTATGACCTACAAGTAGTTATTCCGGGTCTGGCTGTTTGTGTATGTGAGTTTAAATGTTTGTAAACGCACCCCTGTTTGTACAGACACCCTTACGAGGACCTTGTTAGTCCTAGAACGAACCGAGGACCCTCCAAAAAACTGGTTTAAATACCTCGTGGGCCTTTTAGAATAAGATAGAAAGAGACAGGTGAGTAAATCTTTAGTGATGAGCTTATTGGGATAATGCTATCTCAACATTTTTCTGTATGAATTTCGGCTATCATACTGAGGACCTGAAATACACAGCTAAATGTGACCAGCGATGCACATACGAGGACTTTGTGTAAGCCAATCGAGGACCTCTTACGTAAGCCCTGCGACGTCCTTCCGAGGACGTATTTTTACACAATATTTCTTATAGCTTGTACAAAGTGCGGACGTTGTGTTAGACTTTATATCACTAAACCGAGGACAGTTTTTCGCGTAGAACTTGTACAAACCGAGGACCTGGAAAATACCTACCTACCTACCTAAAACATTTTACGTGTAAGATAATAATCAACGTTCCGATTTATTTCTTACACACTTTTTCTAAAATGAAGTACCAAGCGAGGACGAGTCAATGTCTTTACGTTTGTCAGCGCTTCTCAAAGGATTATTTATCAAAGAGAGCCGACAGTAACGGCTTTATTTTGTTAAACACTCGTGATTGTTGCTTATAACGTAAACAAAAACCCAGACATCGATCCTTATCAGCGACACTATCGAATGGTGTAATAAATACAGTGTTTTTTTTTTCAAAATCAACGGGTTCGATTCCTGGCTAGAAATATTGATTTTTCAAAAATCCAATGATGCAGTTTTAGTTTTCACCAAAATCGAGGCCGCGACTCTTTTGAGTACTTTTCGCTATTCCTCATAGTTTCGGATTTGGCCATCCACGCTCACTTCGAAAATTCATCCTGTATATATAAAAAACCCTATAAAGTGAAAAATAACGTTAATTTCGGAAGTCGGTGTCTTTGGATTTGTATTTTAGTTTTTTGCCACCGACTTCCGAAATTAACGTTATTTTTCACTTTATAGGGTTTTTTGGAAGTCGGTAATTTTTTTTGTAAAAAAGTTTTTATTTTTTACTTTTTAGTGGTTCAGTTTGTAATTTATCTAAGTTACAATAGCCTAATGTCAACTGCTGATCACCTTTTACAAAATATTGCTTTTCCCGATGCAGGGACGTTAATTATTGAGGAGTTCTCCTAGTATTCCACTCTCCTAGCTGATAATCCTGGCTGCAGCATCAGGCCAGACTTATGTTAACATTGCATTGAACTTAAAATTTAGTCCTGTTTAAAATGAGCCCAAACACGACTACGGTGCTGTAATTTCAAGGTTTGTACTTTTTCTGATGCTCCTGGCTTCAGCATCAGGTCTCTATGTACTTCGGTGTTCCTCATTAACAGTACGTTTATCCACACATCGAGCCCTTTTCAATGAGCCTAAACACGATATATCTGCTGTTAGTTGTCGAGGAGTTAGGTACTCTGCAGACTATCCTGACTGCAGCATCAGGTCATGACTTGATGATCATGAGACCAAATGTGGCAAATGCCCTATCAAACATCAAAACAATTTAATAAAACAGTCCTTGCATGTTCGAGTAACTTCTTACTGTTAAGGAGTTGAACTTCCATCATCAGCCCAGCTACCTGAGATGGTGACAACCATACGCAAATACACAAGATACTTCATAAAATATGCGAAAAACAATAAGTGAGCCTATAAAATTTGAGGGTTGACCTCGATTTCTCTAAGATCCCATCATCAGATCCTAACTTGGTGACAGTGGGACCACCTCAGAACTATCTACTTTCGAACAAAAAAAGAATTTTGAAAATCCGTCGACAATTGGCGGAGTATTCGATGAACAAACATACAAACATCCGAACATAGTACCTCCTCCTTTTTGTGAAGTCGGTAAAAAGGAGAAACTGACCGACAGACTGACATATCAACGCACAGCCGCAACTACTGGGTCTAGGAATGTGATTTTAGACGTTACGGACGCTTTTAACGTTCTACATTGTTCTCACATGCATCATTTTTAACATGAATGATCTAAACAAGATTTTGTAACCATATTATTGTGATTTAAAAGAGTGTCCATGGAGTTTCTTGCTCGTTCTTCTCCATAGGTACCTGCGCTTTAGAATGGGCAACTAGCTTCATCTTTCTGACTGACCGACCCCTTTTTTTTTTTTTTTGCGGATGGGAAATCATCAAATGACCCCTCCCGCTCTGGGTGGAGTGGAAGGGAGTGTCAGACTCTTACTGACTAAAACCCACCCGTGTTCCTTCCTTAGCCCTTTATGTTCCGGGCCAGCGGTAACCCTTTCGGACAATCCCGCTGACCCGGCAGGCTTCGGCCCTATGGGGTCCTCGATGCTGACATCTCTTTGAGGTGCGCGTGGAACACGTACGCGCCGTCCGGCACGAGCCTGGTCCTGATCGGATCGGACGGTGAGCTACCCATCACTCTCCGCCCGCAGGCCCGCGCCTACGGTGGCCGGGAGTCGTCGCGCGGCTCCCGACGACGCCCGGAGCGTCTCCCGCGGCGGCTGGGACGGGAGGCTCTCTCCCTGAGCTGACCGACCCCTTGACAATTCAAAAGTGCATGTTGAGTTTGAGATTGTGAAATTTTACACACGGCTTCCTTTTCTAATGTAGGGGAGCACTAAGAAGGGGTTTTTGGAAATTCAACCTTTAAGGGGATAATAAGGGATCCCTCCTTTTTACCCCCTTGTTTTTTGTTTGTATGAAAAATCTTATTCCTTGAGTTAATTAATTAATAAATAATAATAATTTGTATGGAAGATTTTTAACTCGCGGTCCGATTAGCTCGAAACTCAGTATTTATACTTAAGACCAAAAATAAAGAATACCGTGTATCAGGGTTTTTCGAAAATCTAGCCCTAACGGGGTGAAAAGGGGTAGTTAATTATACAAGCGAGGATTTTACTGCGTGACTTGTATAACTCGAAAATTGGTATAAATAAATCTTCGAGTGAAGTAATGAACATAATATTATAACAAACGATTTTTCGGAATTCCACCCCTGTGGGGGTGAAGACCAAGAATACAGTTTATATGAAAAATCTTATTCATATGGTTAATAAACTTGAAACTAAAGGGAGATTGGGGGTGTAAATTTTGTATGGAAGAATTTTAACGCGTGGTCCAATTAATTCGAAACTCAGTATCTTACATACTGAGTTTCCAGACCAAAATAAATAATAAAATAAGTATATCAGGTTTTTTAGAAAATCTACCCCTAACGGGGTGAAGAGGGATAGTCAATTTCTTAGGGGAGTATTTTATTACGTGTCTTGATATGATAATTGGTCATAATATTTAAGTCAAGCTATAGAAACATCCCAGACGATTTTTCAAAACTACACCCCTATGGGGATAAAATATTTTTAATAGCCATGTTTATAATCACGTCTAAACTTGCTATGGAGTATCTTAATTTGACAGGACTAAACTAATATTTATCTTCTGTCCTTTTAAATATAAAGAAAAAGATGCACTGAACTTAAAATTTGTTTAGTTTGTGAACAAGGGAATCGGCGCCATTAAGTTATTAAGTTTGCATGCTTCCCAAATTATTTTGATCTCGCTTGTTAATATTTCTTTGTTGTTTTCTAACTAAGCATTGTGTTATGAAATTTTATGTCAGGTTTTACCCCAATTTATGTCGATTTCTTTTAATTATGGTTTCTATGTCTTTTTGTTTGAGTCGTTTTCTATTAGCTGTTATGTAAGTTTTATAATCATGCTTCTCAAAGATGTTATTGCAACTTGATGGTTATTTTTATAAGTAGATCGTTGGTAAAAGTTTGTTAAATAATTTGTTCCATTTTAAAATAAACCTACTTACTTTTATTTCAGTAAAGTTTATGACGTGGTTTCCTTTAGTATGTTCATGTTCTGTATTTCTTTGTACTTTATATTTGTTTCAAATCTTGCTGCAGACATTTCACCTAGGAAGGCATTTATTTTCTTTATGAAAAGCACACGTATTTAGCTCCTATGACAATACAATATTTTATGGTGCAAATCATAATGTTGTATAATATAAGCGGGCCTAAGTACTTAGCACATGCTGCAAAAAAAGCCTGATTATTCCTCGTCCACCTAGTAGCTACCAACGATTTGTTTAAGGATTCAGTCTACCTTCGATTTTCTCCTTCATAATTTTATTTAAATGATAGCATATAATTTGTCTTCTACACACAAGGAAAACTGTCGAAACGAGGACTAGAATACACACTGTTCGGAAAATCTAGCAAACCGAGGTCTTAAATACACATTGTCTGGAAAAGCTACCTAACCGAGGTCTTTTGTGTTAAAGTTAACACATAGGTCCTCGGATAATACAACAAATGTGAAATGAGTGTAAAGAGTCTGTGTATGAGGCGACAGTGGCACCATCTGGTGGATACACAATGTCTGTGTAAGATTATGAATAATCTTGATCAAACCGAGGTTCAGACAACTTTTTCGTATTAAGTATATAGAAAGACTCAAAATCGCTTGCAGAATACGAATCTTTGGTCAAGTCAAACCGAGGACCCTCGAAAAGGTCCTCGCTTTGAAAAGGTCCTCGGTCGTGCCTTGTGTATTCATACGTACGTCCTCGGATGGTACTTAAAACAAACACACCCACAACACAGGAGAAATTCCTAGTGTGGGGCAATGTTTATTTTTAAAAAAATCTCCAATAGTCCTGCACCAACCGGGGGTTGTCCTTGGATGCACTTGCATAGTGCGTACAAGGATAATCGTCGGTTGATGCCTCATTTCAGTGTCTAATGGGCCTCTTCCAGTTGGCTTCGGCTCCTGGTACGCCTTACAAAGGTCCGGGACCCCAGGGTCCCGAGAAATGTCAAAGTCGAATAAAAAAATTAATAAATCCACTATCACCTGTACCTGTACCTCATAATTCCCATGAAAGTGGGTGAACCATGTACTTGTTATTATCATGCACTTAGGAGCCATACATAAAGTTTATTGTGTGGAAACTTCATTAAGCCACACTTTGTATGAGTAGTGTTTAAACTTAATGTGTAATTATGATGTAGGAATGAAAGTGAATTAAATTAAATTAGTCATCTAGCATTGAATTGGATTGGGGTTGAAGAAAGATTGCTACATAGGTAAGGGCTTTCTCTTACCTATGTAGCAATCTGACTTCAACCGTCTTCGTCTTTACGAAGAAAAGAAAAATAGTTTTTTCCGAGTGTGAAAACAAATACCTTTGCTATTCTCTTGCACCCAAGTTACACAAAGTAAAGCACCGGTCTGCGATCGAACCTACGACCTAGAACTCGTAAGTCGTGGCCGTTGCCGCTGCTCTCAAGGATATTAATGACTAAGCAAATTTTGACGTATTAAAGCCATTTCATACGACTGTCAAATAATGTCAGTTGTGATTTGAATATACGGACAATTTAAGTTGTATTACATGATGCTCATAAACTTAGGGTCAGTTCACACCGCGACGCGGCGCACAGTTTTCAAGATAGCAATACAATTATAGACCTTATCTAGTACAGTAAAAGGTACACAATTCAGTGAGGTGGTGTCTAGTACGTCGAGCTAAGCCGCGCGGCGCTGCGCGGCCCACTTCACTGCATTGTGTACCTTTTATTGTAGTATATAAGGTCTATAATTGTATTGCTATCTTGAAAACTGCGCGCTGCGTCGCGTCGCGGTATGTTCTAACCCTAACATCTTAAAGGCACCAGATGTGCATACTTCACTCAAAACATATTAAAAATAACATACAGAAAGGTGAAAGTAAAAACACTTAAAAACTGTCATGGCGTGCGTGACTGATTTGAAGATGATGTGATGATGTGTACCATTATTGTAATATTTACTTAGTGAAGTCAACTTCTGAACGTAATGTCGTCATGCTTGTAATCTTCAAAAGCCAGAATCTCAAAATAAAGATGTCGGTAATTTAACACCTCACTCGGTGTTTATGCCTAGGCATAAAATACTCGTAAATATTCTACGAAGGGCTCATGCATGACTATGTAATAACAGCCAAAAAGCTTAGGCTCAACTCTCACCAAAAGAGCGTCGAAGCGCGGCGAAGCGGAGCGCAGTTTCTTCTTCTTCTTTCTTCTCTTTTACAAAAAACGACGACGACGACGTTTCAGTGTCATATGAATTTTAACATTATTTTCATTACTATAATACTTATTATCGCATGAGAAACTCGAACGAGTCGCGCGAATGCCCGCGGTGCCGCGGGAATTCCGGCGAATAGCCTTCTCTACCTAGCGGTTGTGATAATAAGTATTATAGTAATGAAAATAAAGTTAAAATTCATATGACACTGAAACTGAAAACTGAAACTCTGCTTCGCTGCGCTTCGACGCTCTTTTGGTGTGAGTTGAGCCTTAAGGTACGTTTGCCCTGGTTGGTCCGTGGATAGGTCCATCTTTACCGAGACAATTCCGTGTGTTGGAAGACACAGGTGTACTAACTCTCATAATCGGATGGGACGGCAATCCGAGACGACCGGAGAGAGATCAGGAGCAGGACCAACGGCTTAACGTGCTTTTCAAGTCACGGGGGTATCACTCTGCCAACTGGGGTGGGGGGGGGGGTTAGGTTAGGTTACATATGTGCGACTTACGAATCGACCCAGTAGCCCATGCTCAGCAGTCGCGCTTGCGACCATGAGATGTCGACGAGATAAACGAAAATGTTCTGTACTAACTTTTTAGACCTTTGTATCCTGCTTATGCGTATGAAGTTTCCTTAAAATCGGTTCATCCATTTCGAAATGCCGTACCTACGTCGTAAACGCTCTTATGTCAAAGTTTATTTCTGTATTGAATTCCACGTAAATGTTTACCACGATATACTCAACAGCTTTGAACTTACGACCTTACGTCATTCAACAGTCAACACGGACTATTACCGTCATTATCAACAAGAAAACTGCAGAACGAATTTCAATGGTTTACTCTCTCTCTTTTATGTTTATTTTGGTAATAGTTGTATTATTATTTGTTTCCTTAATGTAGAAGTCGGTAACCACTGATGTTTAGTTATTTAATTGATTGAAAAGTTATATATACATTGTTTTGGAAGCCTCGGTAGAAGGTGCCAAGTTTAGAGACAGTGTTTTGATGGCCTAGAAAGAACAGGTGTCAGTGTTTTTATGGGTCAAGTGTTGAAGAGCTCTTAAAGAGACTATTGTTCATTAAAAGAAGTATTAAGAAGCTCTTAAAAGTGTCTTTACCTATTGCAATTGTGAGCAGTGGTAGCCCAGTGGTAACGGCCGTGACTTACGTGTTGTAGGTCGTAGGTTCGAACCCAGACTGTCGCTATACTTTGCGTAAATTATTTTTTCACACATCGTGAGGAAACCGGCATGTTCTAGAACCTAAATTTTGAATACATGTAACATTAGCCAAACCGCAATGGGCCCGCGTGGGGGATTATGGCCCATTCCCGGTCACCGAGAGGAGGCCTGTGTCCTAGAAGTGGGAACATTATAGGCTGATACTGCGGCTGTGGTGAACAATGCAATATGATGATGTGTCGTTTAGCAGAAGGATAAGTTGTATATTACAGCTAAACAACACAACGGGTTTGTAATACACAATTGAACTTTTTCTGCATAAAATCTTACCAGCAGCTTTTTGGCACAATACTTTCTGGCAAGGGGCTTCCTTAGCTGGGTCTGTGACTCTGTGCTATAAGTTAAAATGGAATCTTCCAAAGTTATAGGTTTTAAGACCACCTATTATAGCAATAGTGGTGATTATTGATTAGGTAAACAAAAATACTTGATTAGCTGGATCCACATCGGAAAATTCAGTGCGCTCCGGTCGGGCGATCTGCCGATCCAGCATCTTTTGGTAAGGACCCAGCTCATCTTTATACAACAATTCAGTGAACTTATTCCTATCATCAAAATTGACGATGGATTTTTGTTGACTAGATGTCTTAACCCTTCGTGTACGTATTACGTGGATCCACGCGAGACACAATGACTTTTTAACTATTCCTGTAATAAAGGCATTCAACCGATTAATAAAATAAAATGTAGTAATGTTTTTATTAATGTTTAGCATAACGTAAATTGTAATATTTAGAATCAATAATAAACTTAATATTACGTAATTGGATTTTTATTAATTGCAGTTCCCTTTAACAGGGTACTTGTCTTAATACTGTGTCATGAAATTTGAATGCATGCCTACTAACCAGTGTTTTACATGTTAGCAAATAAATAAATAATCAACATTATCGTGCCCACCACTTTCGCCCTGGACCACTGCTCACCACGCCAGGCTAACAGTCGTGAAGCTATCAACTGGCACTCGTAACTCACGCGTCGTGAAAGGTTGAACAAACATTATAGTAACCCATTTCCTAGGGCCGACATGCGACATCGGTGAATGCTAATTTCACTTCTTGAATAATAAGAAAATCCATGAAAATTACCTGATGAACATAATCAGATAGTTCCCACTGCTGGGACACAGGCCTCCTCTCGGTGAGGAGGACCACCATGCGGACCCAGTGCAGGTTGGTATGCCGGTTTCCTCACAATGTTTTCCTTCACCGTTTTGAGAGCAATGGTGATGAAATAATTTACACCCACGACCTGCAACTTGTAAGTCGCGGCCGTCACCAGTTGGCCGCTACTGCTCGACACTATGAATACTATGTATCCTTCTGCTGAGCGTGGGGTCCGAGGTTCGATTCTTTCCATAAGATTTTTTTTTGTAACAACCCGGAGTTTGATAATCGGCGGTGTGTTATCCCCGTGCCTCGGAAAGCACGTTAAGCCGTTGGTCCTGCACTTGATCTCTCTCCGGTCCAGTCGGATTGCCGTCCCATCGGACTATGAGAGTGAGGGAAAAGGGAGTGCACCTGTGTCTGCGCGCACACTTGTGCACTATAATATCTCCCGCGCCGAAGGCTAGCCTCCGTTGAGATTGGCCGCCGTGGCCGTGGTATGGAGGACTTTTAACCTTCTGACATAACGAAAGATGCTTAATTTCACAATAAACGTGAGTGAAAGTATCCACAGCTCACTTAATGACCACTCTTCACCAACTTTTACTAACATTACATTAGATTCTAAACTGAATTACTGAAAGAGTTAGTTTTTAACTAGCTTACGTTACCATAAACATGTCAAACCATAAACCAGCGAATTTTTAATCTATTGTAGATGGAGAAAAATCTTGGTACTACATCATGTTGATTAAATCATATTGCTCACGAGTTTGTTATAGAAAAAAACGTTGTGGGATGGGTATCCGTTTGCAGATTAACAAATTACACTGAGTTGAAAATCTGTATTAGTTTTGATAAGACTTTGAATATTTTTCACCAGAGTGAAAAAATATTCACAAATTGCTGACTGCTGCACTGGCAACAAAGAAATAACTGTAAGTAGCTTGCACATCAAGCTACTACAATCTGTCAAATTTCTTTTAATAGATTTTCAACTTTATCGCTAAATAATAAGGTTCAAAGTTGATTGGGAAGATTTGACAGTTTCAGGTAGTTTGATGTGCTGGCGTCTGTACAACTCGCTGCTAGATGTTATACAGTGTGAGTCTTCATAATGTGCACATATCGAAATGAGGGAAACCAAGCTTAATTTTATAGACGGAAAAAATAAATCTAAAAATAAAAATTTTGTAGCATTTTTAAAATTATTTTTCGCTGCTGTGACCCCTGTGTAAACAATCGCCCCTCAATTGAGAATTATGGTTTTTTTTTAACAAAAATCTGATATTTTTTTATAAATTTTTACAATAATTGTAAAATTACTCGACAAAAGCCCCCATTACCTACCCTTTTGATTACTTTAAATTATTCTCCATCGTATCAGATTTCTAAACGTAAAAATACCATGTTTATAACTCAATCACAACATTTCCTATCAACTGTTAAAGAAAGGCCTTGCAATCGCCATACTTTAGCAGGTCAGATCCTATTAAATATGTTTAATTTTTTCAAATATGTTTTCCGTCGATAAAATTAAGCTATGTTTCCCTCATTTCGTTATGTGCACATTATGAAGACTCACACTGTATACCGTCTCGGCTATACTCCCCAAAGGTTTAGGTAGAGGTGTACCAATAGTTTACCCAAATTTCCTCAGTTACGTTTAAGTCCCATGTAACAGGGGGCGAGCCTATTGCCACCTTCTTTATCTATTCCGTGATTGCCATCAACCGGGCACAAATCCAGACCATTAGATGTAGTTAAATAAAATACCGTAAAAAACTTGCCTTTGTCACTCAAGCAAAAAATTACGGACATGTGCATCCTTCCACTTTTGACCTATGGATCCCAGACTTGGTCTTTGAAGAACATTCAAAAGTACAAACGCAAGGCTTGCCAACGTGCAATGGAGCGCAGTGTTCTAGGTGTCAAATTAACAAACCATGTTCGCGACACCACACTGCGCTCCTAAATACAGATTAACTAGCTTCCGCTCGCGACTTCGTCCGCGTGAAATTTTCACCTTCTTAGAGGTGGAATTAAGAAAAACCCTTTCTTAGTGGATACCTACTCTTCACAAAGAACACACCCTCCAAATTTCATGTCTCTAGGACCAGCGGTTTAGGCTGTGCGTTGATATATCAGTCAGTCAGTCAGGACTTTGAATTTTATATATATAGATGACGTTGCTCCAGAAGCCGCTAAGCTGAAATGGGACTGGGCTGGGCACGTCTGCCGTATGCCCAATGAGCTGTGGGTCAAAATAACCACTACCTAAAGCACTGACACAGCCAGAAGGCGTAACAGCAGACCCCGTAGAAGACAGTGGGACGAGCTGGAGAAAACAAACTCCACTTTAGCCCTGGATCCAACGAGCTGGAAGTCATGGGGCGAAGCCTTTGCCCAGCTGTGGGATGATGCAGGATAACAGTAATAGTAACATGCTTGCCATTTGCATTCTACATAGACTTTACGTCACAGCATAACGTAAGCTAAGCATGAATGTATACCACGTTATAATAACAGATGAATATTTATATTAGGAATTAAGACTAAAAAAACTTTATATGCAAAATTTACGTTTCTTTTGCATGAATAATGAATAGGATTAGTTCTTGTAACATGTGTAATGTATCTTGACGGGTATTTTACTTTTGAGGTAAGAAGATACCTTTCGTGCTCAATGCATAGGTGCTCAAATGGGAATACTTCTTTCTAAGTTGTGCCAAAACTAAGTTTGAATTTTGAGCAACAAGACCATAATTTATTTACTGAAAAAGTCAAGAAATGTCGTTGGATACCCGCTGGGAACGTTTGAGAGTAACTAACCGAAAAATAAATAAAAATAAAAGAAAAGTGTTGTGATGGTCAAAATGTTACACTTTTATCAATATAATATATCTCATTCGCCAAGTGCAGAGTACAGTATAACGTGCGGTAAGGAGCTTCGTTCCAATATCATTATTTTGTTATTCTCGATTATTAAATTGGGAACATTTTCTTAATAATCTATGTTATAACCCTAAGCAATATCATGGAGAGGGATTTGTAAACCCATACATAACATAATCGGCCTATATATTCCCACTGCTGGGACACAGAACCTCTCAGTGAGAGGGAATGGGCTGTAATCCACCATGCGGGCCCAGTGAGGGTTGGTAAATGTCACATGTTTATGTCTCCGATTTTTTTTTAGACATGGCCGGTTTCCTTATAATGTTTTCCTTCACCGTTCTAAGAGCAGTGGTGAAGAAATGAATTACATAAAGTAAAGTGCCTGCCTGAGTTCAAACTCACGACCTACAACTCTTAAGACGCGGCTGTTACCACTGGGCCACCACTGCTCTTGAATAAACGAATAACAGCTGCTTATAATACAGGATACAAAGCTTTCAATCTTATTTGAGGTTGCATTCCACTAGCGAATGCTATAAAATAATGACGAATTAATTTCTAATAACCATTAAAAGGAAGGTTTTAACTAGCTTATACAAATAAAACAACCCTATAAATGTAGTGCAATGGGAACCCCTGTGTTTTGCATACGGCATAAAGTCAAATTCTTGCCAATAAATGGAAGGAAAACATAATGAGGAAACCGGCGTTTCCTAGAACCAGTAATTCGAAGACGTGTTGGATTACGGCCCACTCCCTCTTAACGAGATGAGGCCTGTGTGCCAGCCGTGGGAAAATGGCTGATTGTGCTATTTGCTATAATAAATAATTTGTAGAAATAGGGATAATTACTGCCTCTGTAAGAAGTACCTACAGAAAAGGTGTCTTAGTCTTAACCTGACTAGGACTAAACCAAAAATACTCACAAAAGCACTTCTAAAATTTTGAGGTACCCAAATCCAAGCAATCCTAATTTTCCTTCATAACAATTATTTATACAACAGTACAAAAAGATTCAGTCAGGTAACTGATTTCGCTCAGAAAGCTCAAAACCTCCCTTTTACATATTATCCCACCCTTACAAACCATCCCTATAACCAACTTTGCCCCATTTAAACTAAGAACGAAGCCGCACAATATAGCCTCTCAAATGCCCCCGTAACATAGCATATAAATTGCGCGTCGAAGCCCATCCAACCACAGTCATAATCCCTCTACCGTGCGACCAACATCAAACAAAATGTACCAAAAAGTGTTGTTACTATCTCTTTTCCTAACTCTAAGCTTAGCTAGAGATGAACTTGGATTAAGATACTTTAGCAGAGTATATGAAGACTGTCAAAATTCAAATGGGTTCGTTCCTTGTTTAAAGAAAAAGGCTATTCTATTCTTCGACCGAGCGGCAAGGATGGAGGTCATACCCTTAGTTGATGGAGTGGATGTGGTCAAGACACCTGGAAGTAATTTACCAGCTATCAATGAGAATGATATAGACGCAGTTTTGCCAAGGAATCTGGGCAAAGATGAAGCTTTAACAGAGATGTTGTGGGATCGGATCGCGGCGTTTGCGAATTCTAGGACGGTGCAGCTGTCACTGCCGAAGGTTTCTGGTGATGACCTGAATAAAGGAGTCGAGGAAGGTAATTATGTTGTTTGTTTATTAATTTCTAGTATGGAAGTTCTGTGGTGTTTGTTGTTGCAAGGTCAAAAGTTCACTGGTCCAAATCTTGATCTGTAGGGTTGAAAACAATTTTGTGGAATCAATCTATGTAATCCTAAGCGCAAAACAGTAATTTTAAATACTATAGAGATTTTTAGCTTCATTGCAAGGTAACTAATATAATGTAACGCACTTTTGCAGATATATCATGATTGACAGATCATAAACTTGTGATCTACAATAACCTAGTGACCTAGTTTTCTTTGTCATTATTAGTTAAAAGGGATTAACAGAGGACTTAGTATACTAAATTATCCTCTTGTAAATCTAGAGTATAACTAATGATATCGAAAGCTCTCTATACATAAAACTTGACATACTAAGCTAAGACAGTTTTTGCTGAGTTTTATTCGTTTTGATTCTAGTAGTACACAATCGTTTCAACTTAAGATAGCAGAACAAAATGCACGAACATTAGAAAATATTTCAAATTATTATAGCTTTATAATATTTTGAGATTGACCATTGACCGCGTGAATGCTAAAACGCCGAGTAGAGAATTTTTTTTTTGTAGTAATCTACAACTGACCTTGATGAGCTCCTAGATTCTTTACTACAAATTGAAAGTAATGTTTATTAAGGCAATTAGAAGGAACTTACAAGCAATATCAATTTTAAATGTAATTGCAATTATTACTTTCACTCTAATCGTATAGACTTGATGTTATATTTCTCGTAAAGAATATTTCTTACTAGCTGTTACCCGCGACTTTACCTGCAATCCAGGATGCAAAGAAGCCTATGTACTTCTCCAAATATCATCTAAATCCATTCAGCCGTTTTAGCGTGAAAGCGTAATGAACAAACAAACTTACTTTCGCATTTATAATATTAGTTAGGATTTCCTTCAAATCCTATATCATATCTTCAATCATATCTTTATAGAACTTGTCACAAGCAATTGCGTGAATGATAGTCAGTCTCATTTACATTAGGAGATATTCATCATGTTCGATATCTACGAGTCGCATTTGCATTAGAAACGACACTGAAATGCTTTACATTTCTGTAGCATCATGATTGGAGACCATTGATATGACATCTCTATTCTACATTAGATAGGTATATTATATTGCTAAAACATCGAATATTGCAATAAGTTTATTTTCCCTAAAGACATGGACAGAAGATATCGATAGATATTGTATGAATTCCTGTCAACTGTTTAAAAATTAAAATTGTATTTATAACTATAGAAATTTAATTGTGTCTCCTTAGCCACAATTGAGCTAATATTGGTTTTGTAATCGTCCTTTCATGTTACTAGCTTCAGTTGCTGGGACACAGGCCTCCTCTCAGTGAAAGGGAGTGGGCCGTATTCCACCACGCGGGCCCAGTGCGGGTTGGTAGATGACACATATCTTCGTTAAAGTGTTCAGTAACTGTTTGAATACCTGCATATTTTGTAAGTGACATGCTCACATCGAAGAGAATGAGGTATCATTCTTCCTTGTAAGCACAAAATTATTGACCTGAGTAGAAAGCATGAAAACAGGTGACTCATTATAATTGCATTTATATTAACATCAAATCACTAGCACTGACTGAGATTAGCCCAGAAATGTCTTAGACAAAAACGATGAGTATGCTACACATTGACCTTTAATCTTGCCTGTTGATAAGCTGGGTCGTTAATGCCATCTATAACAAGTAAACCAAATAGGCAGAGTAGCTTTTGATTAGCAAATCAAAGCAGACCAAATAGCCTAAGAAGCTTGTAAAACTCGACCAGGTTGACTAGACAAACTAAATTAATGAAGGTATTTTTTATAGTTTCTGGTTCAGAAAATTTGAGGAATATGTTGTTGATATTAATCCAACCAATCAAATAAAACTAGAAACAGATTTCAGATCAGCCGATCAGCAGTCCTGGTAGAATAACACTGCTAGGTTAGATTTATACAAAACATTACAAAGGGTCATACAAGAAAACGACCATATTACCATGCATACTAGATACATAGATTTGTATAAAGGCGTAACGAGAGATGATAAATAACGTTTCTATCTAGCCTTTTAAAACTTTTCCTTTGGCCTTTATACGTGTTTCTCGAACTTAACAAGCTGGCTTGAGAAAAGCTTCATACTTATCTTTAGTATTTGAAGGAAAATAAAACATTATTAGTGATTATGTTATGTATGTGAAATATTTATGGTTTTTTCAAGCTACTGCGAGAATGTGTGTGTAAGCCTATAAACCTCTTGCTATCAAAATTAGTTTCTAAAGATAAATTCTAATTCTATCGTACAACATGCATAAGAAAAAAGCACAGGATCTGGATATATTTTATGAATTTTATTAAAGCCTTTGAAGACACTGCACTTTTAATGATTTGAAGTGTAGAGTATTGTTTTTTAGATAATGGACCTCCTCATAAAGGAGAGCATTTTGAAGCTAGGCGTATAAAATTAGCTGATAAAGGTGTTTGCACAAATAAGCATTTTATTATTAACATTAGAAAGGGTCAAGGATGGATACAAATAACAGCGGTGCTATTCTGTAAAAATCTCACCGTGAAAACTTAGATGAAATGAGCGTGGAGTGAGCTGTCAATAGTATCAATTCCTATCAAAAACTAACTCAATTCACCTAAGTTTTCACGTTGAGATTTTTACAGAATCGACCGGCTGGAAACGCTTTGATATTATTCCGTTTCAACAATCAACGCTGGATAATATTGTGACGGATCATTCCATTTATCACAATTCATCAGTAATCACAGTAATCATTAAACAGTTTTTTAGTGTAAGCTTCGACCAAAAAATTATATAATAATGCCAAAATCTCATTTATCATTCAAGGTAAAAGTACGTCTGATGTTATTTTAATATGATCTTACTTTGCCGCGCTATAATATTGTTTGATGGACTACAGCAGCATTCAAAGCTGCAAAGCTTTCATAAGTTGTAAAACAAAAGCTACCTCTTTCACCGATATTAAACGTTGCCATCTCGTTATTTTAAATCGCCATCGTTCGATATACGATGACCATTACATTGGCTCATACGGCAAATGTTAGGTGATTGTTGTAACTATATGGTTAGATGTCAACCGGTGTGCACTGATTTCTAATAACAGTTATGAGCTTGGATATTGTATGCATGACTCCATATAGATCTTTGCTAGGTTGTCTATAAAGTGACAAATGATATGAACATAGAGTAATCCATCACTTATCATCGTTATGTTGGATGGTAGATCATGCAAGATTTGCTTATCATTCTAAGACATACATTATGTCGCCGCGAATTGCTTAAATTAGCAATTCAACTGATAATAATAACCTCCCTAATGTCAAAATTATTATTTATCCTATTATATAAATGGCCTAAGCATCAGCCAGCCAGTTCATTAAATGTTGTATTGAAGCATTGCCTGAATATCGATCAGGCCGCTAGTTGAACGGCGCCGTTTAGTTAAAAGCTGTTGCGATCTAAACATGCTCAGTTATTGAAACGCCACTGAACATGATAATTATTCGGGGATAATTTCAAGTCAACTGTGCAGTGTAGCTGGTAATTCTTCTTCTTCGCGTCGCTGGCACGACCTATTTTATCTTGTTTATGTTAAATCTTGTAACTGGCAATAAGCACTAATCATACTGTGTATAAAAATTAAAGGTTTTGAACGTAGGATGGATAAAATATTTTAACTTCCCAGCTAAAAGTTGAACGGCAAAACGATGTTTAATTGTTAATAGCATCTTCTGTGTAGGACCTCAGATAAAATCATTAAAAAACTGTATTCATAGGACAAGTTTAATCTCAATAAACCCTCTTCATTTGATGGTCCATTATCATCTGCCTAGCCTTTTCCCAACTATGTTGGGGTCGGCTTTCAGTCTAATCGGATGCAGCTGAATACCAGTATTTTATATGGCGCGACAGCTGGCTATCTGACCTACACAACCCAGTTACTGGGTAATACGATACCCCTTGAAAAGACTGGTCATCAGGTTTCGGGCTACTGACTACCCGTAACGACTGTCGGAGATCCACGAATGACAGCCGAAACCAACGGCAACGGCGGAGGGGTCTCGGTATGTAAATATGATCACCCATCCACAGACCAACCGCGTCAAGCGTAGCTTAACCGATCGATCGACCTGTACGGCTGTTTTAATTTATCCACGGGCCCCTCCATTCCTCCTTCTTCATTTGATGGTCTATCATATCATAAAAGCATAATCAGCCTATAGTTTTTCCATTGCTGGGACACAGGAGGTCTATCATACATTCTCTTCCACAAAAGCCACTCAACAAAAGTTGAAGTTAAATGTTTAATTAGGTATTTATAATTTATTTTACTGCACTCTCTCGCGTCCACAAGCTATCTAGCAATTGTTTAATAACCTCTTTGGACTAGACAATTACAATAATGACCACGATTTTTCTTTATTACCTTTATTTGCTCATTTACTTTCTTTTTCCGCGTGATGTTCATTTACTTTTTATTATCATGCAATTGCTGACCTTTTGTTGTTGCATGTAAATGAAATGGTAATGAGAGCATCTCCTTTCATTTCATTGTGGGCTTTAGATTTACGTGGAATTTGTAGATTGTTCGCACTTATGTTTTTTTCAATGTCGTTCGACACAGTATTCTGCAATTATTCTACTGAAAATTTTATTTACGGATGAGTAATCCAGTATTATTTCAGTTTTCCAAAATATTTGTCATGTGCATCTGACATTTAAGTTTGTAAAAGACGTCACCAAAAATCTAAATCAATTTGCATACTGACGAAAGTTCGAATCAATATAATAATCCATGAAAGTTGAACTGCATTATCTGTTTATACAATCTTAAATCAATCAAACATTATACATATAAAGAAGGAAGTACAGTTTTAACTTAACAAGAAAGTGCGAGCTCCAATATAATTATCAGGAAATCCACTTCATTAATTAGTAATTGCAATGTTAGAAATGCAGCGCTTTCCTTGTCGCTATGTTTGCGTGATTTACTTAAATTATTACCTATAGTTATGTTCATGCCATCATTTTCAGGGTTGTGAATAGGAAGTGTTTGTTCCGAAGTCCAAATCGTGTTTCACGCCTCATCAAATGATTTGATTAGGAAATGATTTTGTGACTATGTTTAGGAATTAGATTCTTTCATGTGTGGTCACGGTCAGTGTACTAACTGACTAAATATTGATATCGATCCTAGAAACAGGCGCAAGCCTTTTTTAAATTCGTTTGTAACATATGAAGCCTATTAATACTCTCAATCTCCCTTTCTTACTTATTAGACTGTCAAGTTATACCTATCAATCTTGAATATAACATTGGTTTAGTAGAATATTAGCATCGTACAGTGCAGGTTACACCTGCATATAGCCTCGACATTATTGTTATTGACCTTGACATATACTCACTGAGTTCAAGTTCAAGCTTCAACAGCCTCTATGAATAAACTAGGACAGTCAACGTAAAATGTTATAAACTCATAAAAT
Source organism: Oligia strigilis (assembly GCA_951800025.1). Taxonomy (NCBI): domain Eukaryota; kingdom Metazoa; phylum Arthropoda; class Insecta; order Lepidoptera; family Noctuidae; genus Oligia; species Oligia strigilis. The sequence goes on along the minus strand of OX637563.1, from coordinate 1,349,432 downwards.
ACAAAATACTCATAGCTAACCAAACTGATTCCAGGGCGAGGAAAGATGAAGAAGATGATGGGCATGATGATGATGGGAGCAGCAATGAAAATGGCAGCTATGATCCCGCTGGCGATAGCAGGCCTGTTCGTGTTGGCGGGGAAGGCGCTCATAGTGGCAAAGGTACACACACACACACACACATCACAATCCCCAATGCTAGGACATAGGAATCCTTTCAGTGAGAGGGAAGGTACTATTAATAATATGATATACAACAATCAAGATTTTATTAAACTTCACGTACGTTTTAGCAAATCTTGCAAGCTTGTTTTTGATGATTTTGTCCATCAAGTTGCAAGTTTGAATTCCGATGACAAAACGATCATCGATTCATGATGCGATTTCTCATCAGACTGACTAGACTTTGATGAATTCAATTCAAACCTCGTACGATTTAATTTGTATAATATTTTCATCTTGAATCGGTCCTGAGGATACCAGAACTGAGGTTCGTGGTCGCTGGAACCCTTTTAGCGGACAATCTGCCTCAATCGTTTCCGGTCCAAAGTTGCCATCACCGCCTGCTGAAATTTGCTTAAAAACGTAGCTTTTAGCTTGTATAATATAAGCAGTTCGACTGAATTCAATGAAGGATTTAATTGCTGCATATTAAGTTCCAAAAGAGTTTGAACTTGTACGTTTAGATCTGCATTAACGATATCTTTCTTAATTATTCTATTAGCACATCTATCTTCAAGTCTCCTACCAATTAACGATAATGCTTGTTCATTACGCCCATGTACTCACAGATATATCACTTAATTGTCGATCCTAGATACGCAAGCACTGTTTAAAGAGACATTGTCTTCTCTTAATGGCAAGTAATTATTAACTATTACGTATGCATCGCATTTAGGAGAAAGTTTGTTAATAATTAAGCGTATATGGACAATTAAATCAGTATAGTCCATTATTTTACAGTAGGCACGTATTTTGAAATATTCATGTCTTTTATTAACATGAGAAATGGACATAATGTCTTCAATGGTCGTGATTTTTTTTATGGACTCTTTCGAAGATTCGTTTCACTTTCATGTACCAGAAGAATTTAAAAAAATCTAATAATGGTTTATTTGAATGTGAAAATGAATATAAATTAATAACGTATCCATTGAAGGGCATTAATTTCTATGCTCTGTTTCTCAGATTACAGGGACAGTATTAATATAAATGTTTTCATTAATGAAAAGCTCGGTCTTGACGGTAATTGAAACTGTTCCATTGTGTTAATGACATTCACTTTATGCAAACCACAATCTGAATAGATGGTGTGGTCAGTCAATTTTATGCTGATTTCATCACAATCTATAACTATAACATTAAATAATTTATTGGAAAAAAAGCAAACCATAGTTTTAGGAGCAAACCATAGTTCTGCTAGAACTGGTTATTGAAATGGAAAATTTGTATTTCCACTTGGGTATTAAATTTTTCCCATGTCTATAAACTTTATTCCTATCTCTGATAAATCTGGTCTCCTTCTTATAAGCAAAAGAGTTATTGCCATATTCCACGCATCCGCCTATAAATCCACACGACAAAGCATCTCAACTTTCAATACTCTTAAACTCTTAATCCATTATTCACGTCACTTCCTATTTTGCGTATCGCTAACAGTTTTTGCAGCATCAATACAAGTAGAGAAAACGGATAATTAGAAGTAATCGTTTCTTTTTCCCACCCTATTGTCGTTCAGTGTCGTGGGAATGAAGTGACGTATGATCGTAATGTGAGAATAGGTAGTCGGTAATTGTGTTATAGCCTACATTCTTTGGTGAATGAGGATTTAGTTTAAGCCCTTGAAAAGGGGGTCGTGAATAGAACGTCTTCTATTAACAATGACTCATAATCTTCCAACAAGTACTGACTTGCTCCAGAACGTCAAACTTGTAGTTGTAGATTTGGATAGAGTTTATTATAAATAATTTTGAAACGAATGGGAAAGACATGTTGCACCGACCCCAAATAAATCGGGATAAGGGTAAGAGAATGATGGTGATGAGGTTCGAAATTATTAATTACCATCCAATCTGCAGTCAGTGAGTCATCATTGAACAAAATGAATGATCATGTTAGAGATGACAAAATTATTTTTCAGTTAAATATGAAAATTGATATAATATACTGTTTTAGGCAAGCATATTATTGTCATAGTATGAACATCGTCCAAGCTTGCAGTCTCCAATGGATCTAGTTTTATTATGAGATCGTTATCGCAATTAGCCTCAAAATCTTGAGAGTATTTAGCTCTTCATACAACTGTTAAGAGTTCTGCTCATTCCACAGAAAAGATTACATCAGTTCAAAAGAAAGCATTTTAATTCCATGTTTAAGTTCCTATTGATAAATTCTTTTGAATGAGTTAAACATTCGCTTCAGTGTAACATTTCCCTCGGTCTACTTTTAATTTTCTTTGTTTGTTATTAACGTTATCTTGACTTTGAAATTCCTGGCTAATTATAATTGCTACATTCCTATTTAATTTTTGTATTGTTTATTTTTTGTTTTTTGATAAAGGAACCTAGCTAAGGAGCCTAGCTCTAGCACCATTAAAGGAAGAATGCTTCCATATTTCACACATCTTCTTCAAGATTATGAACGTTGCCACCGCGTTTGAATGTTGCTTCTGCGCGAATGTATTTTACGGTTTGTGGTGTATTATATATTCTCAAATGATATTCAATACTATACCTAAGATTGCGTAGGACTCTTTTATGTCATTATTACTATCTTTTCGTGCTTCTTTATTTCTTTTCAGGTCCATTAATGCATACTTAACTATCTTATTTTCAAACTTGGCTTCATTTCACATGGCCCATTTCACCCATTGTCTAGTAAATGAACCTAATATTATATTCTAGGTAAGACATTTCTAAGTTACAATATTCAAGACCATTATATGAAACTAAAGTCAGATCCCGCGGCAGAGACCTTGTGACACGAATAGAGAATGATACTTCATTGTAGCCACAGGCGCTTACTTACACTTATAGCTTACTAGTTATTTGTGGTTGGCAAGTTAGCGGTCCCGTAAAGTTGGCAAAAAAGGTGTGGAATTTTGGCGAAATCCAAAATCCAGCAAAATATCCAGGGAGAGTGCAAGTGTCTATGTCACAATGAAAACAACATTAATGTCCTCTTGGTCACAAAACATAATCTTTATATTTATATTGCATACTCAACGTTTTTCTAAAAACATTTGCAATATTTGATAAAATAAAATTAGTGTTAAAAACGAGGATGACTACTGTGATTCCGTGTCTCAAGCAAAACAATAAATTCTCAATCATGAGATAGCTCATTGAATTTTGCATGCCAATCGTCTGTAATGTCCCGACTAAATGTTGTTTGTAGCTACAGCTACACGGAAGCATATAAGCATAGATATGCAACAGATATTTATAGGCAGTTGTACAGCTTACAAAATACAACTCCTCAATCTATCGAGCTAAAAAACGAGCGTTGAAATCATTAATAAACAAGTCTTTACACACTTCATTGCCTTCAGCTCAAATAAATTACTTTCAAATACATGAATTCATAACTTTTGCTTCTATCGGTACTGAGAAAATTCCTCGATAGTTAGAAAGGAACTCCATTTTGAAATATTTCTGGTACTTCGGAGTCACGACCTAGAGTTTATTTTCTTCATATATATTGTACGCAATTAAGAGACATAGAATATTTAAGTTCTGTGTAATACATATTTACTGTTATCAAGAGCTGCATATCTCACAGCAAACCCTCAATAAATGTTCGCAAATTATTTACTAGGGGCACCTGCATTTCTGTGTTGCATTTGTGCATACTCATCAATTTAATGAATGTTTGGCTTAACAGTTTTTAAACACGTGTTTGTCTCTTACTGCTAAATGATCTATGTCCCAAAAAAAGAAGGCGTTTTTTTTTTTGTAACCATAAAATTATTTATCGTAGGGAATTAAAATATGATTCGACTATTCTATGATATATTACATAACTATAATATATCAATATTTATAATAAGCTATATTTTAGTTTCTGTATAGTTTTAGATAAGTAAGGATTTAATTATATCTATCGCTTACCATCAGGCGTGATCGGGGTCAAGAGCGGGCCCATTTAGTAAAAAAAAAAAAATTGGTTATTTTTATTAATTAATTAGGTATTAGTTATTATTTGCTGTACTTATCATTTTAATTTGCAACAATAAATTGGTAGTAGCATCAATAGGATTATATGAACTTAGTGGGTTGTATTGATAATTTTAATGATTATAATGCTCTAGATACCTCGCGAATTATATTTTGTTCAACATACAACCTCACAATGACCTGCAAATTGCAAAAAAACGTCAGAAAATTTGAATTTCGCAGGCTACCTAGTGCATCTCTTTTAATGTTAAGGTCCAATAATCGTACTCATCAGATCTTCAATCATCTTTAACTCTAAATTCATTAACATGCTTTCCAAGTTCTACTAAACCACTCCAATTTCCTTGTTGACCTTTGCTATCTTCATCAGCTTGTCATATAAACGGAATCCAATCCATCAAACAGACTTCTCACATAACACTCTACTTCACAAGAACGCATCAGATCGATTAAGTTCACATTATTATTGTTTCTTATATCATGTAAACTGTGTCGCGAATCAATGCCAGCGTCATTGAGGACGATCGATGTCGCCGTGATCATCGTGGTGAAGATCTCAAAGATTACGCGGAAGTATTGTTTGACATGGTTTTCTGTTTTTAGTTGAGCTTTGGTTAGTATTAATGGACTATTTCTATACTTCTCGTGGTCTTTCAGTTTTGATTTTCAAAGAGAGTATTCTGCCAGAGGAAACTGGGGTTAACCATTGTCTCTGACCGAGGATATGCCACGGTTCAGCATTGTCTAGTCTTTGGCTGATGTTCTGTTAGTGTCTTCTACTATTTCTTATTATTATCTCATACACATTGCTTATAACCGCGCTGTTTGCTTATTTGAAGTTTGATTTTAAACTTTCATAGTACAAAATGAAAATTGTAGCATTGATTCATACTTATAATCTTTCCTTTTCGTCAATGGTAATGTATGTCATTACAACTACCCATGAGAATTTAAATCGAAGACCTATTTCATGGTAAATATCCAAAACGTGCCACATTCGTGGAAAGTAATTACAGTACAAATGTCACGTCTAATGCCATCCAGTGAAATTATCATCATCATCATCATAGAGGCACTCAGTTGGCACTTTCATGCTTTGTTGTTTCAAGTATTTTAGATAAAATCTTACATTCTAAGAAGACTATTGGACATGGTTTTACAGAAGATTATCTATAATTATGCTTAATTTTTCCAACGGATGATACTTTCACTCTTAGTTTCAGTCTTGTGTGAGATCCTTATCAATGTATCTAATCACCAGTAAACATTTTGATGTATTTTCTCTTTACCTTACTTTATCCTTAGCTCATTTAACATGTCACCAAATTCTATGTCATTATTTTGTTACTATCTCATCAGATCAAATTCTTTAACAGACCCATTAATCATCATCATCATTTCAGCCAAAAGACGTCCACTGCTGGACATAGGCCTCCCCCAAGCACTTCCACTTAATCTTCCACCCATTAATGAACTTCTTTTATTTCTTCTCATATTCCTCTGCTTTAGACACATGGTTAAAAACGTTAGAAGTACCCAAAAAGAATGGGAATTCTTAGCTAGTAGAATGTGCATACAATTTTAATAACTTGGTTCATAAATTTTTATTGCAAGCAGTGCCTACTGTATCTACATGCGTGACCCGCTAGCAATGTTTTTATTTTCAGATAAAAATCCTTGTTGTATGGTAATGGAAGCATAATTTCATGCTCTTATTTTTTTAGACCAGTTAATTAGGACCGTTATAGACTGCTTATGATACTTGTGTTAAATCTAAATGCATTTTAATGATCAAAAGTAGTGCGAGAAACTATTTGGGTTCAACTGCTGCTTTGAACATCAATTTAGCATTTTATTTTTGTTAGCCAACATTGTGTCCCACTGCTGGGCAAGAGCCTCACCTGTTTTACTCCAAGCTGCTCTGTTTTGTGTGACCTCTGGCCATGTTGGCATTGTTGGCCCCGAAACAGAGATTTGCAATTAGAGATAATTATTAAAATCAAGTAGGTACGTCACTTATTTCATCCTGACGCCTTTGATCCTCTACTCAGACTTCATATTGTTCGTTCGCTTGTTCTACAATTTCAATGTCTATTTCACCAGCCTGATCGCTGCATGATATGGCAAGTTTTTGCACATAATAGTAGCAATTATGTCTTCAAATAATTCTAACGTTTTCATAGCATTCAGTTCCCTTCACTTCGGAAAATGGTCATAAAGAAAAGTTATAAATTAACTTTCTTTATTTGCCTATAAACTAAGTCATGGCATTACCTGGATTGTTGTTTTTAGAATAGAATACTCCTTATTATGTACACCATATAAATTACAAATACATCAATGTAGACATTTTACGAAGGGTAACACAATTTATTTATTTATAGTTAACTAGCAGCGCCCCGCGGTTTGTCCTATGTCCTTTTTCAGGATTCAAACTATCTCTATACCAAATTTCATCTAAATCGGTTCAGCGGTTTAAGCGTGAAGATGTGACAGACAGACACACTTTCGCATTTATAATATTAGTGGATGGATAATATTAGTGACTGGATTAAAACGTGACTAAAGTCAAAGTCAAATCATTTATTTCAATTAATAGGCACATTAAAGGCAGTTTTGAACGGCAAAAATTACAACTAAATAGAATTGATTTTAGTCGCCCATTCCAAAAGGTAGTTTTCTTATGGAGAAGAATGGGCAAGAAACTCAACCGTTACTCTTTTAAAATGTTTTACAAGGTCTTTTATAAAACGGTACAACAACTATTACATTAATTAACATAGAGACAAATAGTACGTTAACAATAATATTATTATAATTTAATTTAAACCAACATGGAATATCGGACGCCCCGTGCCCGTGCATACTTTCTCACACAGAACATTAGACTAATATACACCTAATTTTAATTCATTCATCCGCAAACAAATCACATTCAGTACAATGGGCTTTCTTATCGCTTTTTCTATTTTATGTTCTCTTATTTTAAGGAATTTCTTTTGGGTTTGAGTAGTCATTAAGAACTCTAGCATATGATTGCGCTCGCAGTTATTTTTTATACAATATCTGTGGGTTGTGTTGGAAAACCATTTAACTATCTATGTTTTGTTGCTTGGTCATGTTTATTTTCTTTAACATCGTTGATATTTATATGTTTTATGACATCGTCAAGTAAAACATTGTATTATCAGTACTTCTTCTTTATTTATTATAATGTCTATCATCATCTGCTTAACCAATTAAGTTGAGAAAACTTTACGACGACGGTATTCATTACCACTTTCACATAGTATTGTTGTAAAATTGTAGGTACTATCGTTGAAATGCGTATGTCAAATCGATTACCATAGAAAAATTTTAAATACCGGACTTTGCACGTTTGTACTGTTATATAATTTATAATTTAAATAAATTTTAGGCGTTGTTTTGTTTTTTTGCGCTGATTGAATAACTATATTATAGTTCTTTTTTACTCAATTGGTAAAAACATTACCATTCACACATACATCCATCCATTACATACCACGAGCCAACTGTAATGATTTGGCATCTACACCTATTTCAATGATCTGCACACTCATCATTGCTATCGTTTTCTGCTCCTCTAATACATGCAATCTTTAACATATCAAGAAGTTATTAAGCTTAAGATATTCCAGAATAAACTATTATAAACCAGAACATTTTCAGTCTGGGTCACGATCAAAGAGTATGTAAAGAACGGAATGCGAATACGATCCTATTTACACATCGAATCATCATCATCAGCCTATAGCAGTCCACTACTGGACATAGGCCTCCCCTAATGAGCGCCATAGCGCCCTGTTTTCAGCTTGATCATACAGGTCAACTATTTTTTGTAAAGCCAACTACTTACCAAGAATGGCCTAGTCCATTACTAATATTCATAGGTGGGTGCAGAACCCTAATTATTAGGCTGATCACACACTACAACGCGCCACGCTACGGGTTATTTACATACAAATTCAATAAAATTTTAGGGAATTTGGATCCATTCCCGGCACCCCGTCGCCTGTGCGTAGTCATACAGTCGTGTAGGAGTCGCATAGTGCGTGATCCGTCTTAGCGTGTGATGGGATTACTCTCATGCCAATGCGTCAGTTGAAAACTCCATAGCCCAAAGGTAAACCCAAAAATAAAACGTGCGAGTCAAAAACCCTCATCCATTCATCTATTTATATAAAATTCAAAGTCCTGACTGACTGATATATCAACGCACAGCCTAAACCGCTGGTCCAAGAGACATGAAATTTGGAGGGTGTGTTCCTTGTGAAGAATAGGTATCCACTGAAAAAGGTTTTTTGAAATTCCACCCCTAAGAGGGTGAAATTTCACGCGGACGAAGTTGCGGGCAGAAGCTAGTTTTACTATAAATTGATCTGAAAACAAACCTAGTTTTGTAGGAAAAATTATTAGGAGGCATTCTTAATTATACTCAGATCATAATTACATAGTGTAACTAAAGACGTAAATTATTCTATGACATTTCTGTCAAGTACTTCGACGACTCATCCATTAACCTAACATTGATGATGACATATTCATGACAACATTATTTATTATACGCACGACTCACATAAATGTCGGTCCCGTCATTTTCCCAACACATTAGCACTCCATTTCTTACTGCATCCTTGTACACTCTCATACCGGAATACCTAGGCAATCAAGCTTTTAACTTTCTACACGATTAGGGCATTCTGAGGGCAATAACTTAGATTCTAGTGCTCATTGAAAGTTGTAATGATGTAGTAATTACTTTGGCCTTATTGAGATGTAAATTGTAGGAAGTTGTAGGCGATTTCAATTACTTTTAATTCCATTCTCATAGTAATTATTATTATGGGCTGAATAATCTGGATCACTTCAAATAAAAACCTACAATTTGGTATGTATTAATTAAGGTGAATTCGCAGTGGTAGCTCGCGAAATTCAACTTTTCTTACGTTTTTTGCAATTTTTAGGTCAGTGTCAGGTTGTATCTTGATCAAAATATGTTTCACGACTATATCAGGTACCTATTTATAGAATTATAATCATTAGAATCATTAATTCATCTTTCTTCTAACAATAATTAAAGGTAATAGCAAATAAATTCAAACGATCAGGTAAATCACTTACCGTAGAAAGTCTAAATAAAGGTCTGAGTTTGAACTCACGAAGCGTAGGTCGGGTCAGTGAAAGCAGATGTATGATGATATGTCATTACGTTGTTATGTGTGTAGATGTACCCATGTGGGAACCATGGGGGAATTGATGAATGGGGGAGGAATGTGTGTCATGATATCCCGTGGAACTGTTGGGCTCAAGGTTTGATTAGTTGCTAGTAGATTGATGAATTGGAAGTTGGGAGACGGTAGCACTTAGTTGTGTTACTGCGTCGTTGGTTTAGAAGTCGCCAACGCTACTGTTAAGCATGAGGTCCTGGGTTTGATTCCCAGTTTTGTCAAAGTGGAATTTATGAGTCTGGATTTGTGTCGAATAGGGTCGCCCCTATTATTTGGGACGTAAACATAACTGGTGAAATATGGGTGTTCTATAGGTACTCCTTTGCACAATCCTTCGGGAAAACGTGGCGTGACGTTATGCTACTTGTCAATGGATATACAGGGTTATTGGTAAAACATTATCAACCTCTTAAGAGGTCATTATACTCAGCATTATGAACAACTTTTACTATAGGAGCAAACCTGCAATCGCGAAAAAAAATCAGCTATTCCCTACATTTTGACGAGTTATACGAACATAAATGTAGGGAACAGCAGATTTTTGTTGTAGTCAGGCGCACGTCGATATTAGTAATTAAGCACTATTGATAAAACTAATAGTTGGGAACGAGCCCAAAACATCTCAATGTTGATAAACAAATTTAAAAAAGTTTATACAATTGTTTTGTGAATAGAAATTTTCTGTTTTTCCATTAACATTGTAATGTTATTTCCGAAGTGGCAAAGATGATAACCCGAATCTCTTCAAAGTAAGAGTGAACAGGCTTCTTCTGGGTAAGCTCACTCCATCGTAGACTTTGTCTCTGTCACCTCTGACCTAGACTAGAGTCAAGGGCAAACCTATTACCTTTGGGCCTTTTTGGCGCAGCCGTGAGGCACACATTCCTGCTAACTTCTTACATTGGACATTGGACTTTGCACTTTTTATTTTTTTTTTGTGTTTTTATCTGATGTACGACTATTATCCCCGCCCATTGTGTCACCCTATGTACAGTATTTTTGTCTGTAATTTATTTGGTGTACATAATAAAGAGTATTTCTATTCTATTCTATTATCTGACTATCTGGTGTATTGTGTGTCTTTTAGTCTGTGTTAAATCAATGTATTTTCTTTCTTTCTTTTTCATTACAATTAAAAAAAGATGAAATTCTTCAAACAAAAATACAGAAATCTCACTAAAACCATGCTTAACCCAGGAATTGAACCCAAGTTCTCATGCTCACCATTCAGCCACTTTAACTCGTAAAGATAACATCAACATAATCACAGCATAGCGTGGTTTGAACCTTATTCAAACATTAAGTACTATGCAAATGCGACATGAAACTCGATACAAAAGTAGAATTCACATAATATAATTTATAGCTCATTCGTTATCAGCAGCGATAAGGAAGTAGGGCAGACTATTTTTATTTTTAAATATTTAATCGCGTGTGTAGTGAAATGGTTCACCTGAAGTTTATTTAAGAAACGTAGGGCGTAGTTTTAGAATAATAAGTTAGTCAATAATAAGTTATACTTAGTCATTCATATTTTTTGTTGTTTTACGTTTATGTTCTCCTTAGCGTGGCGATGACAAATAGAGTAAGTTAAAATTTTCTTCAGCGTAAATTTCAGTAACACCCGAGACAAAATGGAATGAACCTAAGACGAATTTCGCAATTTGGTTGTTACGTGCTTGCTCGCCATCTGGGATTTTCATTTTGACCTCACTATCGAAACAACATATTATTTAATAACCATGAAGTCTATGAAAATGTGAAATAGATTTATAAAAAATACAATAGATTTTATTTAAATATCACACAAACATTAAGGTCTAAAATCTTCATTACCATTACATATTTAGATGGTAGGCGCCCCGCGGTTTCACCCGCATAAATGTCGATCGTGAGGGAATATCGGGGTAAAAACTATTTTATGTCCTTTCCCGGGACTCAAACTATCTCTATAGCAAATTTCTTCTAAATCTGTTCAGCGGTTTAAGCGTGAAGAGGTGACAGACACACTTTTGCATTCATAATTATTACAATTTCATCACCACTGCTCTCAAAACAGTGAAGGGAAACATCGTGAGGAAACCGGCATGCCCTAGGACCAAAAATTTGAAGACGTGATATTTACCAACCCGTACTGGGCTCGCGTGGTAGATTATAGCTCACTCCTTTTCGAAGAGGAGACCTGTATTCGCATTATGTACATTATAGGGGGATATCATATATGTTAGAAATACACAATGTGTTTAAAAACTTAGACATCCATTCCTGGTCGCTGGATTTGCCAGATGTCCAATATAATAATTATGTAATTCCCAAAATAATAAAAATAACGTGTAGGTAAGTGATGTAGTGTAGAATAAATTAAGTAACTCATGAATATTGAATGTGTTGCAGATGGTTTGTACGATCAAATGTTTACAAACTTTTCAGAATGTTGGTTATGTCAACAATGATTCATTGTTCAAATTTTTATTATACATCTTCGTTCCGTAACACTCTAATTGCGTAACACACTATCAGTCCCAATCTGCATTATTTTGAAGGATAAGTTAATCCATTGGTTCATAAGTTGGAAAAATTTGTCTGCTCAACAACGTAAATAACATTCATACTGTTAGTGTGATACGCAATTACCCAATTACCCAATTAATCAAAATTGGTCCAGCCGTTTGAGCGTGAAGAAGTAACAACCACACAAACATACACTCACAAACTTTCGCCTTTATAATATTAGTGTGATCACATAACAGCACAGCACAGCACAGCAGTTTACGAAGAGGTGTACCTATAGTACACTATTACGAGCGAAATGTGGGTGACATTTCGCTCGTAATAGGGGGGGGCAAGTCTATTGCCATCAATTGGGCACGAATCCAGACTCCGGACTGCTACAAAAAAAAACCTGATAGGAACCCAATAACTCAGCCAAATACCTGGGAATCGAACGTAGGATCTCATGCTAATGCTCATGAAAAGCTAAACAGCAAACATTTTACCAAACCACCTTATTTTCAGTCTAGCAACAACTCACTACCAAGACATGCAAAGGTGTTTGACCCCGTTATCCCCCAGTTAAACGTAAGCACGTGGATATACTAACGAGGGGTTACGTCATACATCGTAACTTAGTATTCGCAGTCGTGCGGTATTGGAGCGAGATATCACCGGTTCGATGCCTGAGTATTGCTATTTTTGGAAAAGGTAAATTGTATGCTCATTTTTATAAAGAAAAGAAAGAAAGAAAAAGTATTTATTGCGACTCGTACAGGAAGATCACAAACTAAACTAAACACAGCAAAATAAAAATCTAAGATAATAAAAAAAAGTAACAAAAGGAAAATGAAACAAAGTATATGAGGCCAAAAGGCTCCTATCTCAGCATGATGCTGCGATATTACGTAACAAATGATCAGTAGGAATTGCTTTCATTTTGACAGTACAGCTACATTCATTGCTTTATTTGGCTGGCCTGTTGGTCTAGTGGTCAGTGACTATGACTGCTATGCCGGAGGTCGTGGGTTCGATTCCCACCCTGGACAAATGTTTGTGTGATGAGCATGATCATTTGTTCTGTGTCTGGGTGTAATTTATCTATATATGTATGTATTTAGAAATATATAAGTATGTTTATCAGTTGTCTAGTACTCATAACACAAGCTCTGCTTAGCTTGAGACTAGACGGCGTTGTGTGATAGTTGTGGAATATTATTATATTATTATTATTATTATTTAAATGGTCGGACATACAAATTTTTCGAGCAATGGAGCTTTACAGACGCTTTTTCGGGGCCCTACATGGACCCGATGTCGATCTACTAGCGTAGGTAGCCTGGCTGCGTTTCGGTGTATCTCTTTGGAGAAACCGAAGGTTTTGTCTGTGCAATTAAGAACGAAGTTATGATGACGAACAATTACCGGAGATTTATTGTGAAAGACGGCACGGTTGACATCTGTCGGGCATGCCACCGGCCGATGGAATCAATCAGCCATATTATCTCCGGGTGTTCTCGTCTAGCTAACGGAGAGTACTTGCATAGACACAACCTTGTAGCCAGGTTAATCCATCAGCAACTTGCTTTGAAATACAGCCTTGTGGAATCGGAGGTGCCGTACTACAGGTATGTGCCCGACCCAGTTCTCGAAAATGGTAATATCACATTATTATTGGGATCGATCCATCATCACTGACAGGAGTATTGTTGCCAATAAGCTTGCTTGGTGGTGGATCGATCAGAGCGGCGCGCAATGATTGTTGACATAACCGTCCCGCATGATGGGAACCTCGTGAAAGCCGAGAAAGATAAACAAATCAAGTATCTTGACTTGGCTCACGAGGTTGTCGACATGTGGGATGTGGACTCAGCGATCATTGTGCCGATAGTCGTGACAGTCAAAGGATTAATAGCCAAGAGCCTCGATCAACACCTGAGGAGGCTCGTTGGGCAGCCGGATCAAGGGCTTGATTCAGAAAGCGGTACTTCTGGACACGGCCCGCATTGTTAGGAGGTTCCTCTCTCTGGAGCCCTGACCGCTAGCTTGGACCCTGTTCCCCATATCGGTGGGCTACTATTTTTTTTTATTTTTAAATGTTTTATATTCTGATATTTAAACATATAATTTATATGTATTTAGTTAAATAAAGGAAATAATTATACCAAATATTTAATAATAGTAACAAGTGTTTTATCGGCAACTTACCATATCTTATAAACATTATGAATTTCACTTTCGACCTTAACACCGTTCCTAAAGAGTCTGAAATTCCGTGTTTCATTCATCACGTGAAAAAAATTCACACTCATGACATTGTGAATCTTATTTTTACTCTAATAAAGTCTACAATGGCTCGTGTTGTGATGCATGAAGGAATTTAATAAGTTCTGAAGGCATACATCACTGACCTTCGGTGTTCCATTCTAGTTCCATTTGCTTCGGTTGCGCGCATTTTAATATAAGCCAGTGTTGCTAGAGTAAGGGAGAAATGCTGAGAAAATGGGAAATTTTTTGAAAACGGCTTTTTCCTTTTTCAAGTTTTTTATAGTATAGACTGGTTCTATTATTAGAAAATTAATTAAGTTTTTCTAGTTATTTGTTTGTTTTCTGTGAAAATATTGTGTTTGTGTAATGCCTAGTCATAGGTATACTTTTACAAAATTTGGTATTCTTACCGGCGTCGGAAGTAATTATCATGATCTTGGTAAATAGTAGACGAGAAGAACCTAATTAAGAAGTAATATTTTGATTGTCCCCTATAACTAAGATTTACATTAATAATTTCAGTTCAAACACATTCATTATGACATGAAAAAAACTAAATGGAACTTAAATAGATTAAATATTCTAAAATACCTTTTCAACGAAAATAATAAAAACACATTCAGAGTAAAATCAATTCCCTACCCTAGCAACACAAGCCAACGACTGGCAGTCATCTCACTGCAGCGCGGCACAACACCCGCTAACGTTTCTAAATTCGAAGTCGCCGCTAAAAATCGAAGTCACAAATTCAAAACTCGAAGTCACCAACAAAATGTTACTACTGTCGTTTCAAGTAAATCTCGTGCGGCTTGTTTTGATTCAAGCCGTTCGAGATTTACTTATATCGATAGTAAATATTCCGTTTATTTTACCGGCTTCGGAACATCAGACCACGTGGTAAATGTATTTTTGTTTATTTTCTTTACGTCGCGTGTTTTAAATCGACTTTTTTTATTGCTTTTATAAGATTTGTTGGTCGTGATTTTTTTTTATTTGTTGTTTTATCGAAAGGCGTTTTTGTTCGGTTGTTTTCCTTGATCCCATTTTGTAATTTTATGTGCATCTTATAAAGGTTGCGTGGCAGGTTTTTTCATTGCGAATATAGTCATAATCAGCCTGTAATGTTCCCACTGCTGGGACACAGGCCTCCTCTAGGGAGTAGGCCGTAATCCACCACGGGAATATATTATCGTTTCGTAATAATTCTTATGGTAGGTAGCAATGCAATGTTCTTAGTAGTTATAACAATAGCCGTTCACTCTGTAGTATCTACACTACACGCTTCAACAGTCTTACAAAAAAACGTTTGTAAAGCCTCGAGGTTTTTGTTCAATATCCGTGTCTTGCATGAGAATGATATTATTAGATCATTATCTATATATATTAAATGGTAAACTGACTGACTGACTGACTGACTGGGTGGTATATTAACTCACAGCCGAAACTACTGGGACTAGGAATGTGAAATTTTGCACACGGCTTCCTTTTATAATCTAGGGGAGCACTAAGAAGGTGTTTTTGGAAATTCAACCTTTAAGGGGGTGAAAAAGGGTGATTTTGTCCGTATGAAAGTCTTTGACCAGTGCGTGTTTTGACCTTTGCAAGTGATAACATGTGGCACTGAAACGTGGTCGCTCACAATGGGCCTTATAAGAAGGCTAAAAGTCACCCAAAGGGCAATGGAGAGGGCTATGCTTGGAGTTTCCCTGCGTGATCTAATCAGGAATGAGGAAATCCGTAGGAGAACCAAGGTAACCGACATAGCCCGAAGAATTGCCAAACTTAAGTGGCAGTGGGCAGGGCACATTGCTCGCAGAACAGATGGCCGATGGGGCCGAAAGGTTCTGGATCGGCGACCGCGTACCGGAAGACGTACCATTGGAAGGCCTCCCACAAGGTGGTCCGACGACCTTGTGAAGGCCGCAGGAACCCGTTGGATGCAAGAAGTAGTTGCTTGAGGGAGGCCTACGTCCAGCAGTGGACGTCTTTCGGCTGAAATGATGATCAATAATCTTATCAAACGTGCCTATATGGGTCGCTGTAGCCTTGTTCGGTTCTTCTGCCTAGATGTAGCAGTCTTAGTCAGACTAGTAAAATAAATATACAGTGATACTCAAATATACCACTATCTCAATAACGGCAAACTTGTGCACTTGAAACGAACAATCAAAGTCTTATTTCCACACGATAAGATAAAACTTCAGAAGTGTGAAGTTGTGGAAGACTTGTATCACTTATTGATGGACTGTGTTCGTTATGAGTCTCATAGAAGTGATCTGCTTGGGGTCTTAAATTAAAATTTGAACCAATTTGATATGACATACCACAAAATTCTGTGTCAGCATTGTGTGATGATGCGAAGAGTCTGTTCAAGTTCATGGCCCAAACGTAAGCCGTAGTAGTATGTATTTAGGGTACGATGGGACTGTCATACGCATTTCGGTCTTAAAAGTCCCTAATTAAATAAAGAATTAAAAAAAAAAACTGGCCAAGTGCGAGTCGGACTCGCGCACCGAGGGTTCCGTACCATCATAAAATATGTTTCTAAATTTTCACCGGCGAGCTACTTACTAGATCTCGTTCAAACCAATTTTCGGTGGAAGTTTACATGGTAATGTACATCATATATTTTTTTTAGTTTTATCATTCTCTTATTTTAGAGGTTACAGGGGGGGACACACACATTTTACCACTTTGGAAGTGTCTCTCGCGCAAACTATTCAGTTTAGAAAAAAATGATATTAGAAACCTTAGTACCATTTTTGAAAATCTATCCATAGATACCCCACAACTACGGGTTTGATAAAAAAAAATTTGAATTTCACTTTAAGTATGGGGAACCCCACAATTTATTGTTTTTTTTTCAATTTTATTGTGAAAATCTTAATACGGTTCACAGAATACATCTACTTACCAAGTTTCAACAGTATAGTTCTTATAGTTTCGGAAAAAATTGGCTGTGACATACGGACGGACAGACAGACAGACATGACGAATCCATAAGGGTTCCGTTTTTACCATTTGGCTACGGAACCCTAAAAAGATACAACTTCCAGTGACTCATTTGAAACGTATACTCCTGTACTATATAAACTTATCAGGCTATTTATAATCATATACTGAACTACCTAAATAGCTTCTATGTGAATGCTTAGTGTTAATAGCTTCTATTTATAGTTACATTTTTTATTTGCTAATGACCCTAGCCTGTAGTGTTACTATCGTTTTTTTTCATGTTATTTGTTTTCCTGATAACGAGAGGTTATCTAACTGAAACTTAATAATTTATGTTTGTGCTAGGAATATACAATTGTGGATATAAGGGTAACTATTTACGCTACGTACGAAATTAAACTAACTGTAATGGCCGAAGGGTTAGACTACTGAAAATTTTTTAATTAATTAATTTAATTAATTAATTTTTTAATTAATTAATAATTAATTTTTTTAGGTAATTTAGATACCGAGTGATGTGCGTATAACATCACTATAAAAATATGTATGAAAATATTTTTTATTTTTTTTACATTGATCTCACTTATAGAAGTAACATGAATAATGTACCCAGGATTTTGTCATATCGTGATTTAAAAGAGTGTCCATGGAGTTTCTTGCCCGTTCTTCTCCATTAAGATCTACGTTTTGAAATGGGCAACTAGCTTCAACTTTCTGACTAACTGACAGACTATTTAATTTTGACAATTCAAAAGTGCCTGTACAAGCTGTGCTTTGATTTGAGTTGAGTTGACTGTGACCTCTGAGTTTGTTTCAGCCTTTCTTCTTTCTCAGAGCAGTCAGATAGAATAAAAGTTCAATTAGGTGCCAAAGTATTCCTTCACATTGCCACGCTGCATGCTACAAACATAATTTACGTCGATAATGCAACATTTAGGCTTCAAAAGGCTACCATATCATCATCATCTGCCTAGCCTTTTCCGAACTATGTTGGAGTCGGCTTCCAGTCTAACCGGATGCAGCTGAATACCAGGCTAGAGGCTACCATATATGGAGTGATAAATCTGTAGACGAATCTGTGCTTATTTTCATAGTTGCATGCACAACTGTACATACAGTCATGCAACAGTGGCAGTGTTTAGTGATGATTTTTAAGTGGTAATTGTTGCTCCGTTGGAGGAGTTCGATCTTGAGGTTGTCACAGCCACACACAATACAAATTTTCGTCAGATCAGACGGATCTGAAAGTAGAACTGACCGTGTATAATTGGCTTCTAAATATGTCTTATGGAAGCTGACGAGCTGGAAAGGCTAGGCAGATGATGATGATCTGCAATGTACATTTGTGTATAATTGGTTCTAAAAAATGCTTTGGGCGCTTCCAAAGTCGTAAAATTTTGATATCAATTTGAAAATTCATAATAAAACAGTTTTGTGATAACAACTGACATCCCCAATCCCACAAAAATTGTGTAGCTCCTTCTACTAAACATCCTGTATATATGTAAGTTTAATAGTGATTGTAACTACACATAAACTTCACAAAATAAATTCTCTCATGGAGAAAACCGCATCAAAATTCGTTGCGTAATTTAGAAGAGCCAAGCGGTCACACAGATACACACGAAAAGCGACTTTGTTTTATATTATGTAGAATAGGATAAGCGTGTTCCTGTTACTTTGTATCATCCCACTGTTGGGCAACGGCCTCTCCCCATGACTCCCAGTGCTTGCGATCCATTGCCAATGTGTAAAAGCGTGTTACCTAAGCAGAATCGTAGCAGGTCCTCTCAATCTGTGTGGTTCTTTCCTCAAAAGACCATCTCAGACATCGATCTACATGGTCTTCATATAACCTGACCAAGATTATGTCTGGACTTTAAAAGAGACTGTGACCTCTGAGTTTGTTTCGGCCTTTCTTCTCAGAGTAGTCAGATAGGAAACGCCGACTTCATCTACTTAAAAAAAAAATGATTGACGTGTAAAAGTGTTTGTACAAACCGAGTTACAAAAATAAAATCATTTATCATTTATGCAACACTCTCGGTAGCAACAAAGTTTTCTAGAACAGTGTGCATATAAAATGGCGGCTGAACTAACCCGTACAAGTGTAGCTGTAAGTCGGTCGGGGGTATACATTATTGAGTTATGTATGCACAGTGAAGGGTGCATACCCTTTTAACACGATAAGTGTTAGTATTGTAGCTATTCTTAGCCTGTCATAGTAATAACATTATGTCACTGCGGAAAAAAGGCTTCTTTTAAAGGGAGACGCTCAAGAGGTGCAATTACTGGGCATTTGCGTATAATGTAACAATGCGTGAGCATTCATTTTTAGGGTTCCGTACCCAAAGGGTAAAAACAAGACCCTATTATTATGACTCCACTGTCCATCTGTCTGTCATCAGGCTGTATCTCATGAACCGTGATAGCTAGACGGTTAATATTTTCATAGTTGATGTATGCCTCTTGCCGTAATAACAACAAATACTAAAAACAGAATAAAATAAATATTTAAGGGGGCTCCCATACAACAAACGTGTTTTTTTCGGCGTTTTTGCCTTGTGGTACGGAACCTTTCGCGTGCGAGTCCGACTCGCACTTGGCCAGTTTTTCAATACTGTGCACCAGCTGACCTATTCTGTACATATATAAAATTCAAAGTCCTGACTGACTGATATATCAACGTACAGCCTAAACCGCTGGTCCTAGAGACATGACATTTGGAGGGTGTGTTCTTTGTGAAGAGTAGGTATCCAATAAGAAAGGGATTTTCGAAATTACACCCCTAAGAGGGTGAATGGCGGGAGGGTGAAATTTCACGCGGACGAAGTCGCGGGCAGAAGCTAGTCAGGACATAAGCCTCGTTTAAGAATCGCCAAAACGTCAGATCCAGCAATCTTCAAAATGTTATACAGTTTCAAACATGATTTTTTCTCAATTTCAGATCGCCCTTCTGCTCTCCGGCATCATGCTGCTAAAGAAGTTGATGTCAGCGAAGAGTGGCGGCGGCGGCGGCGGCGGTGGTGGTCACGAGAGCCATGGCTGGTCGTCTGGTGGTAGCAGTGGGGGCTGGGACAGGCGGGCGTATGATGACTTGCCTTACTCCGCGTATAAGAAGGAATAGAGGATAGAGGATTGAGGGTGGTATCGCTGATGATGGGTACTGGTTGAGGAAATATCTTGAATTATTGTATTAGAAGTTCGACACAGTAACTAACACTGTTATTAGCACATGAAAAGGTAGCCTTTCTGGAACTTGGTATTCAGCCCGTTTTATGTGCCAATAATGGGCTCTGTAATGATTGGATAAATTTAAGAAATGTGAACTTATTCAATTCATGTTTGTGGTTTGATGGAGTTTTCAAAATCGAGTTGTCCTTTGCAATGTATTTTGAAATAGTCTGAAAACCATAGTTACACTTACGTATTTTTCGCTCATTACTGATCTACCAAAGTTAAAAGTCAATCACGTAGTTAAAATGATTCAATTCTCCTGAACTGTAAGCTCTGTCATATTTCGTAAGCTCGACTCATTTCGTATCCACAACCTTGGGTTCAAAATGTGATTTGCTCGAATCGTCAAAATGCAGAAAAGATACATAAATATTGAAGCTTGATATCCAAGAGTCACACTAGTTATCGTGACACGAAGCTTTCAATAAATTGAGTTTATTGTAGTATTCTGCATTTTGATCATAAACTTTACTACAGGTTCAATAGGTCTGATATAGATGAGGTCAATAATAGGGAATCTCATCGCTATAATTGCTATCAAACAGATTTGTTCAATGATTTTTGTATCCATTAATACTCATCATCAATTACTACTATTATTGAATCCTACGTCAAAATACTAGACAGAAATTGTAGGTTTATTTGAATTTATACTCTTATAAAAAAAAAAAACGATCGAATTTATTAACGCGACACGTGTTTTGTTTTTAAATCTTTTATATTGTGCTAGTTACGAAAATACTTCTTTTATTTTTGTATGCCCACCTTTTTAGAACATGTGTCTCGTTTTTAAATACAATTATTTTAATAATTTATTATTTTATTTGTTAAATAAACTTTAAAGAGGTGCTTTTGTATAAATAATAATCGTTTCAAAAACGATGTTTGGTACTTTTTATTAAAAGTTTTATTTATTTTTAGTCTGTAAGTTACGACTGTTTATTTAATTTATTTGTTGCTAATTATTTGTGCCTGAATACTCAATAATAATAATTTATTTTACATTAGTTAAGCTCATAGTAAAAATAAATATTTTATGGTGATGTTGAAACATGACAATAGATTTGTAAATGTTGATGTAAACTTTTTATACAGGTAAATAAACAAAAATATACAACATTAATGGATTTATTTATTTTCCGTCTGGTAAAAATGGGTATAGGTACCTTATAAGTTCCAAGACTTTCCTCTCTACTCAATAAACTCTAACAGCTTGCCATGACTTTCTGCCGTGGTGACCCGGAGCTTAAGGACCTATCATTCGAGAGAGACATATCATTTATTATTATTATTTATTTATTTTCTTATTGTACATTTTGACTCACAAAAGTAGCCTTAACGCAAGCATCCAACTTACAAACAGCGCCATCTAACTAAATAAGTAGGAACTTAACAGAAAATTTCAGTCCCTAGTATTAGATGTGAGTGAAAACAACCATTCGAACAATCTCGCATTGTAATAAAAACGTAAACATTTGCATTTCATTATAATTAAGGGTTCAAAATCTTCGGGATAAAAACTGTCAGCAAAAATTAAACCGTGAAGATTATTGTCAGACTCTTGCAATGTCTACCTATGACAACTGTCATAATATTATTTGTATGTGAAACAGGGGATATAGAACTAGTTCCTCAAGGAAAAATAAGAAGTCCTAATCTGGCAATCGCTTTCAAATTCAAATTCAAAAGGTTTATTTCGGACAATAATAATAATTCATATTTTGTTAGTCGATACCAATATTCTAAAACTATGTTAGTACACGTATTATATCTAAAATAAATTAAATAAGAATTAAAATATAATTAAAACCATCACAGGCATTAAAACAAAGTTAAAATAAATAATAAAATCAAAATTACGATCAAAATTAAAATAAAAAAAAACCGGCCAAGTGCGTGTCGAGCCACGCACAGTGTAGGGTTCCGTAGTAGCCCGTTATCACAACGTAGTACGATTCTGTTGTTCTTTATTCTGAATATAAAAAAAAAGAAAAATTTCAAAGTGTTTCATATTTCTACAACGATTTCGTAATGAGTCGACAACTCCACATACGTTTATTTTGCGTACGGAAATCGATTAGGTATTTGATCCATCCCAGCTCCTCAAGGAAGGTCAGCAACGATTAGGTATTTGATCCATCCCAGCTCCTCAAGGAAGGTCAGCAACGATTTGATGGTACCTACTTATAATTTTTTATTTTTTTATTTATTTATGCACTCCAAACATACAAATATCCTTACAGGCTAGACCCAATGCGATATTGTAGTACTACAATAAGTGTATACAGTGCTTGTACCATAACAAATTCTATAGGTATTAATAATCTCTGGGCCTCCAAAAAATAATCTCACGGAGGGTACCTGGGTAACCGAAGCACTTTTATCAGAGGCAGTTTAGAAGTACATGAGCTGTTGTCTCGTCGTTCTCCATGCAGACGCTGCACAGCGGACTGTCTGTGACTCCTATGACGAAGTGTTTATTAAATGACA